>JBBPDA010000105.1:36638620-36652804 GCA_037974385.1 Arnoldichthys spilopterus
TAATACTTCTGTTTTTGGAAGAAAAGTCTGTTCTGTGACATAGTTTAATGATCAAAACGCAGGTAGGTCTGATCAGCTAGACTGGTATAAAAGTGGAGCCTCCAGGATCCTTCCAGGATTCAGAAAAAAAACATGTTGAAATCTTAAACACCTTTGCTTCTTCCAAACCGGCCATTGTTGGAATACATAGGTTCATTGCTGAAGAGCTTTATTATGCATCAGGTATATTTAGCGTTCATTAAGAAGACGTTCATGCTACATTTCTCTTTACAGATGGAGAATGACTCTGGAGAATTTTTCAAGTTTGAATGGACTTGATAGGCCTTGGCAAAGAGGAGACTTGAATGGAAATGCCAGATAAATACAAGCTGAGGCTCTGGTGACTCACAGCTCTAGGGATGATTTGGCTAGCGAGGCCAAGCTGATTCATATACAGTAGTAGGTGGCACTCGAACTAGCTAGGCTAGGCAGCTGGCCGAACAGGCCAAACTGTAAAAGATTACGTATTGGAGGTCTTACCTAAAAAGTAGGGTAAAAAAGACAGCATGAGTCCATGCTATCAAAATGCAAGTCTAGTTTGCACTGCCAGTGGGTGTCTAAGCACTTTTAGCCTCTTCAGTGATTAGGCTTAGTAATTTGCCAACTCTGGGACACAGCCAGTGGCGGAAAGAGCAGTAAAAAACTACACTCGGAAAGAAGTACTGTTATTTGAGAGAAAACAGTAACACCAACATAATCTTAAGTAAATCTGAATAAATAGTTTATTCTAAAACAGTACTTTTGAAATAAAATGCTATTTCTCAGGTCAACTACACCACTGCTGTCATTTCTTTCAATAACTAATTAATTATATATTATACATGATAAGAACAACAACAATAATAATACATTTAGTTTGTATAGCAGCTTTCATACATAATCATAGTCATTCATGAATAGGTGGAGTCTTTGAAATCCACTCTGTTTTTATTAATATAATAAAATAATGCAGTACATCAAGTACGGTCCTCTCAGCTTCTGTAAAGTCAACAAAATAATTTTGCATTGCAACACAAATCTATAGTAGAGGGTCATCATTCAAAACAGAAGCTGGGGACAGCCCTAAGTGAAAACACATGGCATCTGTCATCACGATGGCAATATTTCACCATATGTTATTGACAGCACGGTGCTCCCAAAGTATACGCACTGCTGTGGTAAATCTTCCAGTTTTACATGTATGGCAGCAAGGATGCAGAGATCCAGAGAAAAATCTAAATTTAAGCTGTTTCCAAAAAAATGAGTTGTTTGCTTAATGAATAATCAGATATGAACAAGCTTGTGTACTAGTCTCCTGGGCATTTAGATCAAAATAAATTGTTAGCCAAATTTTGTGTATAAGTATTCACAGAAAGTGCTGAGGTTGATGTGGTAGTATGTAGTAATGCATTACAGTAATGTGATACTTTGAGTATAATACATTACATTCCTGTAATCACATTACAGCTACCGGCTTAATTAGAATTCTGTTAATTACATCACTCTTGTGCCAACAGAACAATATAATTTTTTTCTATATTCGTATGTAATTTGCGTGTATGTCTACTTACATCATGCAACTGCATGATTTGGGTTATGAATAAAAGCAGCATAGTGTGAGTGCAAGCACAGTAAAAAAAAAACTCAACTGTAAACAACCAAACTCTCAAACCATCTGCTAATATAAAACATGTGGATACAAATCCTATGCTAAAGATTAGGAAGCTTAACAACACCTACAGAGTTTAGACCTTAATTTCGTATTTACAAATATACTTGTATATTTAAAATAAATAATGTATCTAAAATATTGTCTTCAGGCAATTTAGACTCAGGAGAGCCTAAGTTCATCAAAATTTTACTTGCATACATGTGATGTAGGTAAACTCTGCACTTAACTCTCCACCGTCTTAGAGAAAATGAGATAAACTGTTAGTCCACATGTCTTATTGACATGTCCTAGAAAGACAGAGCAAATTTAGGGAATTAGCCTAGGCATTATAAAGGTCACAAACAGAACTGGGAGTGACTTTTTAAAGACATGTGACAACTGGTTGATCAAACTTAGATTCTGCTGAATGCAGTAAGCCCCTTTTGGTGTCAGTGAAAGGGTAAATAAAATTTAAACTCAGTTTGAAAGAAATAATTTAAAATGTGAATTTTAATAATTGTATTTTAATAAATGTACATTTTATAAATGCCTAAAAAAGCAACACAGTGGCAGACCTGATGTGCTTGCTGTATGCAAATGGCTATGGTTAGATAGATAGATAGATAGATAGATAGATAGATAGATAGATAGATAGATAGATAGATAGATAGATAGATAGATAGATCTTTCACCATCTACAGTACATAATACTGTAAAACTTTTGTGTGTGACCTTCAAGCCATCAAAAGGCACTGCATGAAAAAGAGTGATTTAGTCTTGTTGGCTCTGGAGTAGTTAAAAAAAAGTAGCATCACTTAACACAGCCAAAAAATGCATCAAGAGGTCAATATAAAGGTGTAGTACACAAAGAAAATTCATTTCAATTCTATGCAGAAATGCCATTCTCTGTATGTGTTTCAGACATTGAATTCAAATTTTGTTTATATTTACAAAATACATTTTAGTTGGTTCACAGATCACAGATTGTAGTTTTTATTGGATTTTACAAACTGTAACATTTTTTCCCCCTAGAAATGGGTTTGTAAGTAAATAAAGTGCAAACACATAAACAGATTTGGGGATTTTGTTAAGAGCTTCAGACCTCTAGTTTTCTGTAATGAAATGTGTGTACACAAGTGGAACGAAGGACAAAATTTTTTATCAGGTATGTTCTGCATCATGGCATATTGTAATTTTCACAACACTGTCTTTCCTCTTCCACAAAACAAGCTTTCAGGCTTGTGTTGTTGGGTGACGTAAACAGACATGTGTGTGCATCGGCGTATTTGTACTTATGCTTCAGTTCATGGAACACAGACAGAAACGAATAACTCCAACGTGCCTCGAGATGTCAGGTTCCTGGAGCAGAAAGCCGTTTTGTTCATGATGCAAGCCCAGCTTTGCAGGAAGCGTAATGAAAAGGCCTGGTGACCTCATCCACCTCTTGCTCAACACATCTCTGATGATACACTGTACATTTTTTCTTCAGTTTTTCTACTTTGTTCTTTGCAAATCTCAGTTGAATAGCTATAATGTCCCAGCACCAAGCTAACGTGTGTTTACACCTCAGTGGGACTCCCGCAGCTGCAAACTTTTACCTGGCACGAACTCAAATTAGGCTTTGAAGCTTTGACTGCTGTTTGTTTTATCGCTAAGGGAAAAGATGTGCGCTTGATGTTGTAACCATGGTGATCTCTCACTCACTCCAGGAGGGCACAACAATTGCACTCTTATGTGATATTAAAGAGCTGTCATGAAAGAGTAGCAGACAATTTTGAAATGTATGAATGCTTAATATGTTATAGACAAATATACTTACGTAAAAGTGTAAATATGTTTTGAACAATTCCTCATTATTTTTATAGTAGGCCTATTCAAGAAACTCCCAGAGAAGTAGGCCAACAGAAGAGGAATGTATTTTTGAGACTGCTCAGTATAACTGATCCAAACCAGGATTGTGTCTTGAGTTCCTTCTGTCATGTCTGTTTTTATTTTGGGTTTGCTACGTGCTCCCGTCCTTCTGTCTGTATTTATCTCTACGTCTAAGCCCCGCCTTTGTTCTGCCCTCTCGTAGGTTACCTGTCCATCATTCCTTGTCTCCACCCTTGCCCAGGTGTTCTGTGTCTTATCATAGTATTTAAGCCCTTGTGTGTCAATATGTCCTGTTTTTGCTGTTATTGTTGTTATCGCTGTTGTATTACTGTTATGCTGTACTGTTGTATCTCTATACCATTATACCTGTTTGTCTGTGTTTTTCTGTGTTTATTTTCTGTTATCTTTCAGTGTCTGGCTTGTCCTTAAAATAAAACAAAACCCCTTTAATTGCAAGTCCCTTACAGCTTGAAGACACATTACTGGGTGTGTGGGCAGAAATTCTGTATGATTGACTATATCTGAGCTATATAGACTCAGCTGTCAGTTTATTACATACATATTCCTTGTCTCTACACTCATAGGTCTGTTTATCATGTATCTGCACTGTTTGGGCCATTGTTGAACCATGACTACTAGTGGTAGGCCATCAGTTTGGGTCACGACAACAATTACAAATAAAAATTCCAAAAAACAATAAAAAGAAAATGCTAGGAGCCTTATGGCATTCTGGTAGTATGTTAGCTCAAAGCCATTATTCCGTCATTGTAACCACACCCCATCACACAAAGTGTACCACAAAAAAATATGACCTCAGCATTTAACCTATCCATACATCCATACAGCAGCGGACGACAAATAAAAGTGCCCGGGAGCAGTGTAGTGGGATGGCACCTTGCTCAAAGGTCCCACAATGGTACCTGGGCCGGGCCAGGCCAGGACAAACTGCGATCACATGGGCAGAGCTCTAGCCAATAGGCTACCTCTGTTTAAAGTGAAGGGTGGGATATGAACCCATGTCATGGTTGGAGGTGACACGTGGAATGACAGGTCAGTTCACACTGTGGGTTTGAATCCTGTCACAGACATTTACAGCTTGCAAAACATATACATTTTCTTGTATTTTAAGCTGGTAACAGACATTAACGTCTGTATAGCAGCTTTACAGTGATTCTTTAAACTGTAACAACACACTACGTAGTGAAAAAATGAAAAAAATGAAAAAAATAATATAATTACTGAACTTAAAAACAACAATGCAATGCCACAGTGTTTTTGATCCACTGTGTACTCACTGACCACTTTATCAGAAACACCTAGCTTGAGGTTACCACCTTAACTCCACACTATAGCTTTCTTTTCTTTCTTTGCACAAATTAAAGCCCTATTATAGGGTTGTAAACAAGGCTAAACTCTTGCGTACTAAACTTATGTGCAAATGGACGTTAGGTCATGAAAACGAGACAGAACAGGATTAACTGGTTTTCCCTTGCTGAAGCTTGTACCGTGATGGAAGACTGATAACAATGAGCTTCAGGGGAAGGATGTGTGTAGATGGAACAAACACTTCGCACACTAAAATCTGTTTCACAATTACACCTCTTCTCTCATTCCATCTGCCGTTGTCAATGACTGCTATTCTCTGTCCACAGAACAAGTCACAGCTGAGAGTTAAGGAAGAAGCCTGAGCTTTCCGAATCCATGGCAACAGTCGTGTGCTTGAGCTTTAGGCGTCTTCCCTGTTTTCAGTCCTCGTAAACGAAACCGTACCGATTTACTGTGCAGCCAGACCTAACCTTTTCATTACTACGGTTAGCCTGTAGGAAGAAAGGGGAATGTACACTTAAACTTCAACTAAATATCCAGCGTTAGGTTGAGTCATGGCTTCCATTTTAGCGTTTTAGGACCACTGTGTCTGAACCGCTCAGCTCATTTTGCTCCAGCGTGGGTTAAAACAGTGGGATGTTATTTCTTCAGAGTGCAATTTGATGTACCTCCTTCGTTTGTCAGGAGATGAGCGGTGATAATGATAGAATGAAAGAAATTCACTCATTCTCCTTTTTTTCATTTTGTCTGTCACACAGCCATTCCCTTTAATTTCTCTCTCATCCCCTTTCCCTTTCGCTCATTTGCCCCTTTCTCTTTCTCGCTTTCCTTCTGTCTTCCATTCCAATTCTCTTTCACACATAGAATTCACACACATTTCCTTTTTTCTTCTTTTCTCTCTTCCATTCTCTCTCACTCTTTTTCCTTCTTTCTCTCCCCTTTCCCTTTTCTTTCTCTCCTTCCTCCTTTCTCTGATGTTCCCTTTTTCTCTCTTTCTTTCTGTGCTCCATTCTCTTTTTCCTTCTTCCTGTCTTTTATTTGTCCTTTTCATGCCTTGTTTCTTTCTCTTCCTCTTGCTTTCTTCCCCTCATTTCTCTCTTCCTCTCTCTTGCACTTCCTTCTTTCTTTCTTTCTTTCTTTCTCTCCCCTTGTCTCTTTCTTTATTGCTGTTGCTCTCAATCGCTCAACCATTTCTCTTTTCCTTCTCCTCTCCCTTTCTACCTTTATTTCCCTTATCCTCTCGGTTTCTCTCTCTCTTTCTCTCTGTCCCCTTTCCCTTTCTCACACATTCTTCCCATCTCCGTGATTGTGTCGTCCCCCCCCCACACACACACACATACACACACAAAGACAGAGGAGCATGTGAGTAGGCTTTACCGCAGCCATCCTTTCTTTCCAGCAGAACTGGCTGCAGTATCTCCTCATGCTCCTGCTTTAATTTCTGCCCCTATCTGATAGGTTACGCTCTGCTGCAGCCAGTTCATATAATTAACCTGTCAGCACGATCAACCTGAGCTGGGCTTTCCTGTCCAGTTTAATACCCAGCCCAAATATCTTCACAGCTTCATCCAAGCACAGCAGGACATTTTCATTCCACAAACTATGCTAACCTTGCTCTCACTCCAGGTCGCATATGTGTGTGAACTCCTGACTGTGAGGAAGATCCAATAATCCACTCTCTTTGGCCTTGCTCTCTCTCCCGACTGGTTAAACACATTCTCTACATCCATCCCAGTGGGTTCAATATGGATCTCTGATTTGCTCCACACAGGTCAAACCTTCGCCACTTACCTCAGATAAACATAGAGGCTTATCAGACTTCAGTCTCATGGCAAACTACTTTCTTCTGACTTTACTGAAATAAATAGCTGTGCCATGCAAACATTATTAAAGTTTCAATGCACCATTTCAATGTCTCTTTTCACTCCATACAGTCCATATGGGAACTAAGAGTGTTTTTGGTTTGATTAAACTGAACCCTAGTGCCATTGCTTTGTTACTGCGCTTTGAAAGAAGGACCCCGCTGTTTCAATCCTGATACACGCAGAGTTAGCCACCTCTCTCCGTTTTCAAGCCAACTTTGGTATAGCTTGTTATATTCATGAACACAGTACAGACCCTTTCTATAAGGATATGGAGGGACATAGTATATACACATACATGGAACACATGAGTACATATGCATGCAGATGCTGCAGAGCATTGGTGAATTTTAGCAGTGGGTCACTCTCAGAAACATACCTTGAATCTCCAAAAAAAGCAAGAAGTAAAGAAGAAAACATTTGTAACAATGCAAAGTTAATGGAGAAAATAAAAAGATTTTGTTTTGTCATTGTAGACCATTTCTACCAGGCCATTCATCTTGAAATTGTGATACACTGTAAATAACAATTGGCATTATCAAAGTAAGTAAGATAACAAAGGGTAATTTTGACAGTGATATGATATTATTTATTTTATAATAGCAATAAGTCACACGAGACCACGTGTTAGAGGGATTTTTCTCTGCTTCACATCAGGCTCATTTTATCCCACTTATTATATGTCATGAAATCTGTCTAATCGGTTGTGACCTTTTGACTTGCCAGACATTTGTTCACATCATTTGGTTTAATGTCAAATATGTCAGTGTAAACCCCACTGGCACAAAAGCTGTTTGGGGCTTTTACATTAAATAAATTTGGTGTTACTTAAAGACAGTAAACAGCATTTCACTTCAACATTTCACTGCAATGAACTGGAGAATTTAAGGTTGTTATCATAATAATAATAATAATAATAATAATAATAATAATAATAATAATAACAATGATGATAATAATAATAATAATAATAATTATTATTATTATTATTATATTAAACTGGTTTTCATTGCTTATTTCACTTGTGCTGAAAGTTCTTTAGATGCAGAGGCATACTACCTGGCTGCCCTTGCAGGTTATGTGAACACTAATAGCACAGGTGGCAAAGTGACAAAAAGATCAGTCACTCATGCCATGCAGAAATAAAATGAGTGAAATGTTTTATTTGTCATAATTTTGCGATTATTGTCTAGTGCCTATAAATAGAGTGCTAGGCTGTCAGAAAAAAGTCTCATACAATAATCTATCACCATTACTCCACTTACTGCATTGCGCTGTATTAAAAGTTAATAGTATTCTGAATCTCTGTACTGAGTTTACAGCAGAAATTAGACATCAGAAATTAGAGGTTATTAGACCTGTTCATGAAAAAAAAAACATAAGACATCAACTCAGTATAGTAACCCTTACTATACTGTCTATAGTAGATCTATGATGTCTATTGTCACTCAAACTACACTTTCGTTCACCTACTTTCATAATCATGGTGAACCCCAAGCAAAGCTGAACAATAATGCAACAGGGACTTACTGCCTGCTTTGGTCTACACCAAAAGAACTGGGCTATAGTCATACATTCAAATGCAAAAACTGCGAAAACAACAATTATGCGATATCACAAAAACACTGACATACAGTACTGTGAAAAAAGTCTTAGGCACCTATGCAAATTGTTGAGAGCCATTTATCTCAGCGGTGTCTTTTTGCTGCCAGCAAGAACATAAGTTAGCATTAGAATATATGCAAAAAAAAAGAGTTCGTTTTTGTTTCTAAAAAGAAGTTGATGTTTTGTATGCTGGTTAGAGAAACAAAAGTTTGGTTCCAGATTTCGCCTTGATACCTCCAGCCACTGCATGGTTTTGATCCTTTAGCAGCACATTTCATGTAATCTAATGTAGGACTGATTGAGCCAAACCAAGAGTTTGATGGTTAAACGTGATGGTGGGCAGAGGTGGCCTAGTGGTTAGGACACTGCGCTTGGGACCTGAAGGTCGCAGGTTCAAGTCCCAGCTTAGGCCCTACTGAGGTACCCTTAAGCAAGGCACCGTCCCACTACAATGCTCCATGCCTTGGAAGTCGCTTTGGATAAAGCGTCAGCTAAATGAGTAAATGTAAACGAACACATTGTCCTACATTACATCAGAATTTACTGTTTTCTCATATTAGGGTTTAATTTTTGAGAAAAGAAAACACTTCCCAGCCTAACAGCTTTTAAATGTAATTTTCTCAGGTGCCACAGACTTTTACAAAGTACTGTATATCCACCTTTTCAGCTTTTGGCAAGTTACCCTTTCCAAATGAACACTGAAGTCATAAGGGGTGTCTCAGACCAGACTGCATTTTAAGTGAGGCACAATACAGAGCAGTGTCAGTGTCAAAGTCAGTGAGATTATGCATTTTTTAATCAATAAATATCATAACCAGACTTATAGGATATGGCCCTATTACAATGGGATTGGTGATTTTGACAAAACAAGAGCATGTAAGATGGTAATGGTGGGCTGTGGTGCATATATGACTATGACTGTGAGATGGCATAGTGCTACAGCCCCACATACTGTCACAGCAGAGCCGGCGAGTGACAGGCGTCCGGGGAAATAACATAGCCCAGACGCACACGGGACAGCCAACAGAGATGGGAAATTAGCGAGTGAAAACAGAGCCAATGAGGCATGAAGGAGCCTCTCCTCTCTCTGTCTCTCTCTCTCTCTCTCCTCTCAACTCTCTGACTCTAATTCTCTCTCACTCTCCCTCTCGCTCTCTTTCTCTCCCTCATTCTCTCTCTCTCTCTCTCTTACGCTCTTGTTAAATGGAACTGCTTTTCAGCCCGGCTCTACTAACAGTCATGAGGCGGGAGGCCCTCAGAGGATGGGTGGGTGGGTGGGTGGATGGATGGATGGAAGGAGAAGCTGACAGACAGAGAGAAGAGGAATAAACCATCTGTAGGGAGGCTGCAGAAATGCATTTGTTTGGCAAGCGTATTTATTCTGAGAGCAGATAGTCACGAGAAGCACTCCCCATTGAGTCAAAGCCAGAACTCCCTAGTGTACATGAGACTTTCTTACTGATAAGTGTGCTAAACAAAAAGACATGCATAAAAATCCACAATACCCGCATTTATACGAATAAAACATACTGTCGCTGTCATTTAAAATTCTCATTACCTTTTTTGTTTATATTTAAACCATTTAATTTGCGTGTGCATGTGTGTATTTACACTGTATTTATGTTTCACTCCAAAATGCTTTAAATCAATTAGTGCCAGTTTTGGATATAATTAGTTTTTGAAAATGGTCCAAATGTCCGAGACCACTAGTGCTTTAATTTTGCGTTATTATTCCATTTAATTTCTTTCATTCATTTATTATGTAAGCTGCTAATTCTAACCAAGATTTTATTTTATTTATTTATATTATTTTTGGGGGGGTGTTGGAGCCTATCCCAGCACGTCAAATCAAACCCAGGACCTTAATTACTTAATACATTCATCTTTATTAATTACATTATCACTATAACAACTGAAATGAAAAGCAAAATCAAAATACATGATTTTCAGAATTTCTTTGTATTTAGTTCAACCTAAACAATGGCTGCATTTTGATGGGCTTAAACAAGCCAATGATGAGTAAATCAAATCCACCTGAAAGACATCTAAATACACATGGGGGAATACACAATGGAAAAAAATCTAACCTTGTAAATGTTAATATTTAACAGTGAGCCTGAAATTGAGTCTTGAATTTGTCTTCCTAATTAGTATTATTATTATTATTATTATTATTATTTTATTTCTTTCAAACTTCTGTTTATTTGCCTTTTTTTTAAAAAAAGATAACAGGTTGTCAGTGCGGCCTCAGACTTTTGGACCCCGCTGTAAATACTCAAACCATTCAAGCAAATGTCCACATTTGAATGTATTTACACACATAAGAACATATCACACAACAGTTCCATTTAAACACTGATTGGTTATTATAACATAGCCTCTGCAGGCTGCACTCATCAGTGTGCTGTTGATTGGGTTGAAGCTCTAAACACAAATACTGAACTGGAGGCACTTGCTCTCCTCCTCATCATCATCATTACTTTTATGATTAGTCTAGCCTTTGGGGCTGGTAGGGGGGAATATGTGTTTAATTACATCCACTGGGAGTTTGGTTAACCTCAGTGACGATCATTTCCCTCTGTGCAAATTCTTACTTCTAGCTTCAGAAACAAAATCAATCTTTAGCCTCTTTGTATATTTGCCTATACCAGATTTTTTTAATGTCCCAACATTTCTGGAAATCGGTTGTTTATCCATCTATCAATTTATCCATCCATGCATCAAATCTGAATGTCTGAATGTACATCACCACCATCCCCCACACAAACATGAGCACTATCTCTTTCCGCTTACCACTGCATTACTTAGACACATTTCAGCACCTTTCGTGTGGACAGCTCCACTCTTCCATTGCACAGCATGCACACTTTCTACAGGGAGCCAATGGAGCAAATTGCACTTCTTTTCAAAGACCAAAAACAGTACAAATTGATGACAGTACAAACACTGTCTGTACTATATGTTTGCTTTTTACTGAAAAGGCCTGAAGTTTTAGGCCTGAGTGAAAGTGCACTTTTAGCTGGAAAAACAGACCCTCACTCAGACAGGTTTCTTTCACAGGAAAGAGGCTAATAATGCTCTGTTTGTTGTTCATACCACAGTTTGTGTGTGTGTGTGTGTTGTTAGGTCAGCAGTAAGTCCTACATTATTTACACCAAACTCAGCCTGAAGGTAAGACACAGCAGCTATGGCCTGTGACAGAGGCTCTCACAGGCAGCCACTTCAGCACTGACAGGGCTGACAGCACTGACCCCAGAACAGGGACACAGTCACAGCTGCAATGACAGACACATGCCTTCAGTCACATAAGACTGATTCTGGACTACAGAGGAGCAGACAATAGCCGCACATGTGCTCCCCATCAAATTTCACCTTTGGGGGCTAGACTGGACAGATCAGAGACCTGAGCATGGCTGACACTAACATGCTGTGGCAGAGACTGACCCCAGATCAGAAGCAGAGTCCACACAAGAGGCACATGAAAAAATCTGTGACATATTAAATTTACATGCTAAATTTAATATTTATTCTATTGACAAAAGTAAAAAGAAAAGATTTTCAGTAGTTTTACTGCCTTAATTTGCAAATATACACAAAATTAGAATTTGATGGATGCAACACACTTAACACTTAACACTTAACAAAGTTCAGACAGAGGCATGTTTACCATAATGATCTGATACTCCTTTCATGTTGCGCCATACATTTTCAATAGGAGATAGATCTAGACTAAGAGTTAGACACACACTCTGTGTTTATGAAGACACACTGCTGTTGCCCATTCAGAATGTGATCTGGCATTGTCCTGCTGAAATATGTATGAACATCCTGTAAAGAGACATCGCCTTAATGGCAAAATATGTCTCTCTGAAATCCCAATATACATTGAAGTCATTGATATTTTCTCATACATGCAACTCACACATGCTGTGGGCACAGATGCAAACCCATACCATCACAGATGCAGGCTTTAGCACCTTTTGCTGATAACAATTTGGATGGGTGTTTTCATCTTTGACATGTACAACTCAATGTCAATTTCTTCCAAAAGCAAGCTGAAATGTGGACTCATCTGACCACAGCACACGTTTCCACAGTCTTTTAGTCCAACTTCTAGGCATTTCTGCATAGAGTTGATGTATGGCTTTCTCCTTTTTTTGGCACTGCTGTCTGAGGGCTCAAACATCACACACATTCAACAGTGACCTTGTTCTTTGTGCACTAAAAGGTCTCTGAATTCTCTGAAATTTTTCACAATATTATGTACTGTAGACATTGAAAGACCTTAATTTCATGCAATCTTGCATTGAAAAATGTTCCTTTTGAACCGACTAACAGTTTTCTCACAAATATGGCACAAAGGGGTGAGCTATGACCCAACCTATTTTTATATATAGCTACTTTTATACCCAATCACGATACCTCAGCTGCTGCCAACTTGACTGCTTAATGTAGTGTTCCAAAGCGGTGTCACATAAAATAGAACTAGAGTTATTTGTTGAGATTTTGTACATTTAAAAATACAGTTTAGTTGGTCAATAAAGATATTAACTTTGTACTTTTGTCAGGAAAACAAAGGTTCACATGAATTAACATTTTACAGATTTTTGTTTTTATTGCACTTTGGAAAACATCCCAACTTTTCTGAAAATAGGGTTTGAAGAAATTCATGATATAATTGAGTAAAGCTAAAGTAACAATAAAAGGTTGCACTTAATATTTATTTGTGAAGTACATATGACCAACTCAGGACCAGAAGATCATTATATATATATACATATTGGCTAATGATGTGACTCTGTGTGTCAAAGTCAACCTCAGAGTGAATCTTAGGACATCTCATTTTTACCAGATGTCTGTAACAAACACAATTAAAATCACAAAATGTCTAAAAAAAACCAAACCAGTACTCTGGCCCCATCTCAGTGGGAATGGTCTGGAACAAGGCAGGCAGCAGCACTGCTTACTGGGCTGGATTACTGCCCATCCCACCGGTCTGGATTTGGGGCTTTGTATTGAAAACACACCAAATCCTCACCGGATTTTCAGGACAATGCAGTGTGCGCTCATCTTTGTCCCCAAGTCGTAAATTCCTCTGGAGCGGAAGAAATGGCCTGCTATAATGCCAGCCTGGGAAGCTCCTGAATCACATCTAAAAAAGCCCTCTGAAGTCATCCTCCCTCAGCAGCCCTGCTGAAAATGATACAGGGCTCCATGAGGACATGTAGGCGAAGATTCATGTCCGTTTGACACTCAATTTTTTCTACACCAAAAAGACAGGCAGGGTACTTGAAGTTATTTTCGCCACACATTGACCTCTTTGTTGATTGTCTTTATAATGGGTATCTTTTTTATTGTTAGTCCTTAATAACTCTTGTTATTCAGTGTTGTTCTTCTTACTGCAAGCAAAAATGTTGCATTGACTGAAAGTTTAGAATTCACACTTTGAACAGAAATTGTTTCAATGAGCTGTGGGTGAGAATCATGAATTTTCTTCCTCACGCTTTTCATATTGCCAATACAAACTGCAACTCTATGGCCTGTCTGACATGGTAAAGCTGTAATAGCTGTAAACTTGTCATAGAATTTTCATTTAGGTAGTATAGTACAAAACAAAATGCAACTCACTCAAAATTTGTGTGAAACCAGGCCAAGTTAGTCACAGCCATCCAAAACTTTGCCAATTAAAATGCTTAAATGTAAAAGGTGAGCCAAAACGGGTGGCCTAGTGGTTAGGACATTGCCTTTGGGACCTGAAGGGCCAGGTTCAAGTCCCGGCCCGGGCACCACTGGGGTGGTGCAGTGGTTAGCACTGTCGCCTCACAGTGAGAAGGTCCTGGGTTCGATCCC
>JBBPDA010000105.1:36654054-36664540 GCA_037974385.1 Arnoldichthys spilopterus
GTGCGGAGTTTGCAAGCTCTCCCCGTGTTCGCGTGGGTTTCCTCCGGGCGCTCCGGTTTCCTCCCACTGTCCAAAGGTGTGAATGTGTGTATGAATGGTTGTCTGTCTGTCTGTGTGTTGCCCTGCGATGGGTTGGCGGAACGGAAGAAGCGGTTGGAAAATGGATGGATGGATGGATGTAACAGGTGATCAGGTAGAATGACATTATTTCAACCAGCTATTTTCAGCACATGAAGGAAAGCAAAATCAAACAAAAGAGTAAAGTGTCTTGGATTATGTTGCAAATTTGCTGGTTTTCATTTAGGTTAACTAGCCAGTAAGATGTAACTAGTAACTAGTGATACACAGTTTAAGGCTTAATGGTGAGTGACTCTCAACTTCCACCACTGTAGTCAACTCAACTCCACTTCATTTAACTAAGGTAGTGTCAGAACCATCGAAGAGAAGATGAAAGTGAAGTAGGGTCTCACGTTGCTAACTGTGCCACAATGTGTAGGCATGTTTATTAAATCAAACCAATAGTTATGGGCTGTTTATGTGAATCTACAGTACATTATTAAATGTATGCTCTGTTGTGTATGCCTTACCATAATCTCTGTAGGTAGGTTATGAATTTCCCCCCTTCCTTTACATTATAATATACTAACAATACTAAAATATATTTAAAAAAGTCTAAACAACATGGCAAATGATTTTATATAGCCAGAATGACACAATATACAAACATACTAGCTACTAACTAGTGAATTATGTCATGCTTGCAACTATTTGACACTGACTTTGAGTTACGTAACTAACGTTGGTCATGTTTTATGCAACATACACCCTTCAGCTAGTTGCATGAAAGTTTCTCCACGAAAATCTACCCTGAGAGTTGTATAGCTCATTTGGAATATACGGTACCCCTTAGCTTTATTTGCAGTTGTGTGACATGTTCCAGCTCAGACTGGGGCAGGCCACAGGATAATTATAGGTTAAGAGCATGAACAGCTTCTGAAAACTTGACTACTAACAAAATTGTTCATTCAAATTCACGTTGAGTTTTAAACAATACCAACTGCAACAAAAAGAAGAAAAGAAAAACTGTCCGAAAATGCGGAGCGGCCTCCATCTTAATGCTTTTCCTGTCTAACACGCACACACATACACAGCTCACTTTCTTTCTTTTTCTCCCATAACTGCTCATCAAATGTGCTCTCCATCCATCAAGGAAACTCTATGCATCAGCAGTCGTGCCATGAAACTTTCATTACCCCACAATTGGCCCCCACTGAACATTCTTTTCCCAACTATTCTTTCACAAATGTTAAAATTATGTGTAGTAGCTACTTACTGGGACTCAAATATGCAATCATAATGTCACTTGCACTTAAGTTACCTATTACCTACTCACATAAATCATGCTAATATAGCTTTAATCACGGCAAGTCCTAGAATCTGGCCTCTGTGCTTGGAAACGTATAGGTTTTTTGACGGCATTCTATAAATAAATAGATATTTGTGTGCACGCACGTGCAGCACAGTGCTGAAAATATGTCATTATATCATTAGCATCTAAGCCCGAAGGTACGTTTTAGAGCACTTTCTTAGACTCAGCAGGGGGTTAAAATCATTACCGGCGATGGCACCTGCCAAACACAACCATTACCAAAGCATTCACAAACCTAACTCACTTTTGCACCTACTCTGATGAGCTGTGGATTTCATGACAAGCATCTGACAATGTGCTGACAGCTCGCGCCCTTTACAAAATAAGCAGATACAACACATAAACTTCTGCTATGACAGCATTCTTCCGCTGTATAAGAAGGCCAGTATCCATTACAACCATCTGATCTGCAACTCACACTGGATCAGGAAGTTTTGACTGGGTTTTTTTTTTTTTTTTTGGTTCCTTTTGTTTTTTACTCTTCTCTGAGTTGCTGCCTTTGTCGGTGTGTACTTAGTAGTATGACAGCCGATATTCCGGTCCTGATATGAGTGTGCTCGGGGCTTTTATGTCACACCAGAGTGTGTTTATTGCCCTTGGCTATGCGCCAATCAAGCCATGCACTTCCAGTCTGCTACAAGAGACTGTCTCAACCAATCAGTTTTACTGATGTTTGGTACACAGGCATACCAGGAAAAGAGAAAACTGCACTTACTGCAGGGGAGCTTTTTTGGGAGGTTGGGAAAAAATATAGCTGATATTAGATTTCATTGTGTGGGACGTGCTAAGATATTGTGTGAGGAAGAGATTTGTGTGTCAGTATATGGGTGCGAGAGACAGAGACAGAGAGAGAGGAAATATAAGAGTGATAAGTAAAGTGGAGAGAGTAGAGGATGAAAGAATAGAGATGAGGATGTACAGTATGCATAACAGCAGAGGATGATCAAGGAATAAGGGAGGAGTGTGAAAAATACTAGTTTGACAAAAAGAGAGGGAGCAAGAGAGAGTGAGAGCGTGCGTGAGAGACAGAGAGAGAGAGTGAGAGCGTGCGTGAGAGACAGAGAGAGAGAGAGAGAGAGAGAGAGAGAGAGAGAGAGAGAGAGCGAGTGAGTTTGCTGCTTCTCTTAGCAGACCAGTAGGTGAAAAATGACTATCAGTTTCCGCAGGGCACAAGTGACTTCCTAACCACTTTAATAAATTGGAGGAGTGTGATTTGCACAGCCCGACAGACTGTCAATTAGAGTCAAGACTACATCTGAGCAGGCTGCTCATGACCTATCCAGACACATTATGCAGAATGAACCTATAATCACCCTTCCAGGCCTACATTTATTACCCAAAAAACACTTTCTGTTGCTAGTGGCTTCTTACTTTAACCCCCCCTCCCCCAAAACCCAGTGCATGGTTAGCTACACTCAGTATTGTGGAAGCTACAAGGTACTAATAACATCTGCCAAAATGTAATGGGATTATGCTACCTATTGCTTCCTGGAACAGTAATCTCGCTACTCATTACATTGCTGTTTCTCCGCAAAACCCACCCGCATTAGCTGCACATGTGAAAACCCAGTAGTTCTTTTCAGTGATTGAATTTGACATAAATAGTCAAACATTGCAAACATCATTTTAAAGCCTTGTCGCTATCCCTGCTTTTAAAGACACACCCAGTAATACTAGATTAAAATGGCAAATGCCTCATGCTGTTTGAAAACTGAGAAACTAGCAAATAGAAACAGTTCAAAACCAGCAGCCTCAAATAAAATCTTTATGAATAAAATGCAAAGCTTACAGAAGTGTTTCTGAATGAAAACGGAGACTGATCTGTTTATGTGAGGTTAGGGCTCTCTCTTCTACAGCACAGGGATCTTTATCCATCAGTTTCATATTAACAGGATTAGATGCTTTAACAGACTTTGCTGAATATACAGCGCTTCCCACGCTCGCACTGCGCCAGTCATATTCACAATCAAATGACCTGCTCCAGAGTTTACATTGTTTGGTTTGTTTTGTGGTTTACTGCTGTGTGCATTCATGAGCCTTCTACTAATTGCCCAACGCAGATACCGATAACTCAGGAAGTTTCCTGCAAAAAGGACGTTTCAGGGTACTTTAAGGAGATTCAAACCAACAGGGAATAAAAATGTTCTTTTGGAAGGGCACTTCAAACTGCTCAGTAGTGAACAATGGTTTATCACTTCTCAGGATGTTGCAGAAAAGTTTACCCATCAGTCATTGCATGTCTTCTGAAGAGTGAGTGGTGCTTCATGTTTGATAATGATGTTGGAATTTAACCAACTGGAGTTATGTAAGCCTACATCATCTGCTCAGTGTTTCAAGGAATAAAAGGACAATGTTTGTGGAATGGAAGGCTGCTTATGTGTGTCCCATATCTCAAACATACAAAGGTACAGTGCGAGAAAAGCACCCTAAACACAAACAAAATGCATACTTTCTTAAAGGCTGCATCAAGGTGATATTGCACAAAATATGTCAAAATTGTCTTTAGACACATAAAAAAACAGGAAATATACCATGTTAGTATGCACATAAGTAAAAAGCACTTAACAAACCACAAGTATGGAATTTGGGGCAGCTTATGAAGGTAGTATGCCTGTGCCCATTATAGATACCAGGACAGGCATGGACAATCTTTTGTTTCTCACCAACTGGTTAATGTATGAGTAACACAAGTAAAACAAGTCTTGACAATCAGTAACTATACACAAGAAATCAGATTCTTGGGTCATTTTATGCTAAGAATGTCCACAACACATATTAAAACATTTACCTGAAGTAACGAGTCTCTTGTCAAATATTTTCTCAAGTGTATGTATATGAAGCTCAACACATTTCATGCTCAGGTTTTTCCTGGTCTTTCTTCCACTTCAAACAGGCCTTGTCACCATTCCCTCTTGCTTTAATTATTTGCTCTTACTTTTATTATCTTAAACCAATGTATCTTTATCCTGCTCCTGGGGACCCACTGCCCTGCACAGATTCAACTGTTCTCTACCCCAAAACACCTGGTCACGCTCATAAGCTGATTATCCATCCCTTTATGTGCTGTATCGGGTGCACTGAGGTAGCAAGCAGCTGAAAATGTTCAGTGCTGTGGGTCCCCAAGAGCAGGATTTAAAAACACTGCCTTGCACTGTTTTTAATTCTAGCATGCTGTAGTCACTTGTGCTGTTGGGAGAACTCGGCACTGAAGTCCACAATACCAGCATAAGCAAAATGCAGTAGCCTATGTAAAGATGGATGCTGTCTGAAGGCAGTGTTTGATGAATAATTTTGCAGCATGTTATTTCAACTTCATTTTGGGCAGCTGTGAGATGTGTTAATTATTATTCATTTGTTTTTCAATTATCTGTCGATGGCTGACCTTACTGACAGCAATAACAGGCACTGTCAGTAGGATTGCACAGTTTCATTCATATGTGCTGGTCAGGTCTGGGTCAGGATCAGACAGAATTTTGTCAGGCTGCTTAGAGGGTTAGGTTGCCAGAAAGTTCTTGGGTAATACTTAGGTTTGGATCAAAATTTCACTGTCAGTAGGATTGCACAATTTCATTCATGTGTGGTGGTCTGGTCTGGGTCAGGATCAGACAGAATTCTGTCAGGCTGCTTAGATGATCAGGTTGCCAGAAAGTTCTTAAGCAATATTTAGGTTTGGATCCAAATTTCAGACCTAATTCAAGATCTAATCCATGCACTGTCCCTTAGCATATTTGACATGGAAGATGAAGATGTTGGAAAGATTTGAGAACAGCTGTGGAGGAGCCACATCCAGTATTTATGTCAATCGCACAAGCTTATGTGTGCATCTGTTCAAAAGGATGACCATGCTATGGGCCAGGTTAGCCTAGCCTGAGGCAATACACAGGGCATTGAGAGGGACTCACCACTGGGAGTTGGTTTTTTGGATGGAAATGGAGGCAAGAAGAGCATGAGCCAGCCTGTATAAAGCTTGTAAAACTAAACCATGCCCACGCACAGCAATATTAGGAATGGAAAATAAAAAGTAGAAAGGAATGAACAGTGGCAGAGTTAAACCACTGTATTATTCTGTCATCCATTTGTTGGCTCTCCAGAATGTGAAATGTTACTCACAATCTCTGGCCCAAATAAACTCATTTCTATTCTCTGTCTCTCTCCAAGTCTGGATGCTGAAATCAGTCCTGCCCAGGGAAGTTTGGTAGTATCCATATCCATAAAAAGTGGATGAAATGAAAACTATGAAGATAAACCAGCAGGACCAATCATTTTTTAGCTCCATTTCCTAACAAGAAGTCTGCAGGAAGAAACCTACCTTATTATTCTCATGCAGGAAACCTCTTTTCTTGTAAGCATTTTTGGTTAAGTGCCCTGCTCCTTGTTCTGAGGTTGAGACACAGCGTTCAAAGGGGAAGTTGGTTGTGGGTTAAGGGCTTGCGGGGAGCAAGACAAAGCGAGGCGGGTTGTGGCGGGAAGGAGGGAGTGGGGGGCTTAGGAATGAAAGTGAAAATGAATCCCGCCAAGCTGCTGGAGCTGAAGTTGGAAGGTGAGAGGCTCTCAATCTATTTCCTGCACCACCTCTGCCTGCCCTTGTGATCTCTACACTGGGCTTGAAAATGGAAGGTGACAGGCTGTGAGCAAGAGCAGGCTGTGGAGAAGGCAAATCGTGCCTGCTCCCCCTACTCCCCCCTAATTTTACACCTCCTTCAGCTCCCCCCAGGGCCGGGAACAGTCCCAGCCCTCCAGTCATGAGATATATAAAGCCCTGGGAGAACTCTTGCTCTTACTATCTCTCTCTCTCTCTCTCTCTCTCTCTCTCTCACACACATTCTCTCTCTTTCTCTCTCCCTCTCTCTCTCTATCTGTGTGTGTGTGTGTGTGTGTGTGTGTGCGTGTGTGTTTGTGTGCCTGGGTTACTATATGCAAGATATAAAGTTGCATTAAAAAGTCTGGTCACCCTTAAACTGCATTTTTTACATCTTGTTGATTTTCTAACACACTTCTGTACATTTTAATTAGCAATTACTATTTATATGTTGAATTTAACCAGTTCAAAATAAGACAGAAATCTGGAATGTGCAATTTTTATAAATACCACACCAGGTATGAAAACAAATCGTTTAAAGCCATTTGTATTAGTGGTACATGCCTTTCTAAACATTGGTTGTTATTTTGTTGTTGTTTTTGTAGCTGTGATTTTTTGATTTTAGCAGGATTGCATCCCTGCTTAAACTGAGCCATGCGTAAATGTATTATATAAATCCCCAGCACATACATACGCAGACCCATACATGCACATATGCTGCAGATGCAGGGCAACGGGTAGCTTATGACTTATAGGCAGATTAGGCAACCTGGCACTCTCTCTCCAGTGCTCGGAGTTACTCATGTGAAACTCCATCTCGATCAGGGGATTCTGCTGAAAACAGAAATAATCATCATTAATCACTGCTCTGCTGGCTTGGGCTGAGATTCCAATTAGCATCTGGGAGCTGCTTTTCACGCCACCAATATCCCAGCATGCCATGTTTGTCTACTCCTTCACACATATATATCTCCTCGGGCCATAACCGGTTACAAAACAGCTTTTGCATTTATTTACTAGGGGAGCTGGGTGAGTGACTGCAGACAGAAGCAAATGACTTCATGAGGGTTCACAGCACCAGAATGTTTCACATTTGCTTTCCATTGATAAAATTAATGTTGCAGTAACATGCTATGAAAGCTAGCGATCATCAAGACAAAAAAAACAAAAAACAATGAAGCAGACTTTGCAAGCTTTTAACAAGGATCTAATAAAAATTCATTCCTGATGCACCATAAACCTATGTATTATCACTCATAATAAACTGTAAACATTCATGGTTGTCTTATCCATTTGAAATAAACTGCAATTGAGCAGAACCGTTTATGAAGATTGGCGGGAGCCTGGCATTCCGAAGGCTCATGTTATTGAGACGCTGGTGACGGCAGAAGGCAGTGCAAAGCAAACAATGGTTCACTGAACTAAATCTCTGTAAGCAAGAGGAGCTGCACGGGCTCTTCGCTGCGGTGAATGCGGTGAATGGCGGGTCGTCAAGAGCTGTGCCCCAGCCACCGTTCTGGATGAAGTCGCTCTTTGTATGACCGTATCTATGTGTGAGCAGGCGTATTCACTATAGAGACCTCAGGCCTCTGTCGTATTCCCGCTATTATCTCACCTTATGTAAACTCTGACATAGACATGAATGGCACAGCCTTTACAGGCACATCAATTTGCTTTAGACAAAGCTTTGCTATCTCTCCTGACAGAGAGGATTATGAGCACCCCTGCTGCCCCGTCTGTCCTGGAGGGACTGTTACTGATGGAGCTGGGTGATGGAGGTGTAGGCCTAGCCGCAGGAGCTAACACCATCAGAAGCGGTGTGCGAAGAACATAGACTTAGGGCCATCTGATGGCCAATAGCGCCAACACCTTTTCTTGCAGCTTTATTGGAAGCTAATGTAAATAGACGACAAGTGATACTGATGATTATACAGTGAGGAATTATAACACATGATCACACACTGGAGAAAGGCCGCGTTTCCTCTAACAAGATAATACTGCGAAAAGTCATTCCAATGGTGTTGAATTATTTAGATTTATTATCATAATGAATATGATTTTCAGGCCTTGGATCATAGGGAGCCGTTGCCATGGAGAAAGACTGTGGTGAGCTCACGCACAGGTGTGTTTTGTTTCTCTGTCTTGCTGAGACGAGAAGCATTCATGAGTGAAGAGACTGGTCTGAAGCCAGTGATGAAGAGCACCCTGGGCTAGATGCTTTATGAGATGATTTATGTAATGACAGTGAGGAAATCTACAAGCGGTGAGGGAGTGAGTTTGGCATAATGCGCATAATAAAGACAGATTTATGTTTTTGGCTTTTTTGTTTTTGCCTTTGAAGGAAGCAGACACTTGCAGTGCAACAGCATCAGCATGCAAATTTCCCTACTGGGTAAAAATAACACAAACTGAAAAGAAATCTGAGGAACACATGATAAACTGCCAATAACTTCAGTAACTCAATCATTTTCTCACAAATGATAATAAAAATCTCAGCAAAGGTAGGTGTTGAGGTTGCATAACTGGCACATTGTTCTGTGCTTTTAATTTATATATTTAAAGGGCATGTACTATGCAAATAATTTATCTATTTGTAAAAAGTTTAATGTACCATGTAAACATTAACGTTAGTTTCCAAAAGTACCATTAACTTCCTTGTTCATATGAGTGAAATATGGAAATTTTAAATAAAAGTTTTAAATGAAAAAAGGCAGTAAATCAGAAAAGATGTCATTTACAAACCCCATCTGTGTAAAAGTAAGGGTTTTTGGTACAATTCAATAAAAAAACAAAACAAGAATGTGATTTATTAACTCTCT
Source organism: Arnoldichthys spilopterus (assembly GCA_037974385.1). NCBI lineage: Eukaryota > Metazoa > Chordata > Actinopteri > Characiformes > Lepidarchidae > Arnoldichthys > Arnoldichthys spilopterus. The sequence continues at coordinate 36,662,882 of JBBPDA010000105.1, forward strand.
TGAACATTTTTTACCTGATAAAAGTTCAAAAAGATTTTCAACTTAAATGTATTTTGTTTACTTGTTATCTTATTGTGTTGTATAGTTTTTTAAATATCATCTATTGCTTTTGTAATGCCATAGCAATGCAAATTTCCCACTTTGTGGGACTAATAAAGGTTTATCTTATCTTATCTTATCTTATCTTATCTTATGTCTCCTAATGAAAATGTATGGACCTATATGAAGAGAAGAATCAGAAAAGAGCCACCATGGATAGTTGATCAGCTAAAGTCTAACATCAAGCAAGAACAGGGAAATACCAAAAAAGGTATCCTCAGTTTCCAGGTGATTAAGATTTAATGGAAAAAAATGTACCATAGAGGTAAACGCCTCCATTTGAGTGCATTGCAGGCGTCAAAATCTAAAGTTACATTTAATAAATACATTTGAGATGATCAGTGAAAACATGGGAAATGTTTTCTTTGAATTGTTATCAGTTAAGTACAAGTTCAAGAGAGTTAAATATCACACACTCTTGTTTTTATCACATTTTATGAAAAATCCAAACTTTTCTGGAATTGGAGTTTGTACATATGCTAGTCTTGAAGGCACAGATATATGAAGAAGATATATGGTTTTGATACATAAATACACAAGCAAAAAAGAAGGAAATATATATATATATGGAGGTAACAATATACTGGTATTGGCAGTAACTGTGAACTTTAGAAAACAAAAAACCTGATACTTTGTTAATAGCACACATGCGATAATATCATGACTAATCCTGGGGCAGTAAGTATATGGTTCACACTCCTACAGTAGGTGGCACTGTTATTCCTTAATTGTCTCCCTCCATTAACTTTAAATGTTACTTCAAAAGTTTTAACATGTTAGAACATTTACTGTTTAACATTTCAAATCACATGAAGGTGGAGCTACACTACAGTATAAAGTAGTCAGTGGTACACATACATAAATACATCGTTATAATACCATTACCATTCCACAATAATTGTGTTAAGAAAATCTGATATCATGACAGCCCTAAAACAAATTAATAAATAAACACTAGAAAAAAACAAAAAACAGAATATTTAAATTATAATGTTGTAGTTACACTCTAATGCACAATGCTAGTCCCTAGATGGGTCTTTAATAAAACACTATTTCAAAGAAGTTAAAGAGTTTCTGGGAACACACTGATTCCCGTAATTAGAGCAGAAGGAAGACATTGTATGAGAAGTTGAAGAAGTGAAGCGATACAGAAGTTTGTAGTGCAGTTAGAGGATAAAAAATGATGGGTGAGGGGTGCAAAGTATGCTTGAAAGCTCAGAGGGCTTAAGCTACATCTGGCCATTTGACTACTTTACATTCGTAAAAGCCCAAGTCAAGAGTCGCATGCACACACACACACACACACACACACACACACACACATGCATACACAAAGCTACTCAGAAACATAAAAATACATTTACAGTGCTGCCAACTGGAGCTTCAAACACATATGTGCCCTAAAGCTACAGAGAAGAAAGAACTGTGTCTCTTGAGATTGCAAATAGAGCGTCAACTCACCAGCATGTCAAGGAGTACACATACGGGTACACACACACACACACACACACACACACACACACACACACACACACACACACACCCCCGTATGGGCTGCAC
>JBBPDA010000105.1:36666408-36687617 GCA_037974385.1 Arnoldichthys spilopterus
ACACACACACACACACACACACACACACACACACACACACACACACACACACACACACACACACACACACTTCAGTATGGGCTGCACGATATGAGCTTTACATTGATATCATCATGGCATTAGCACTACTGAGATGGATGGAAGGCTACAATATTCAATCACGAAAGGTTTTATATTGTGTTCTGGGCATTATGTCCAGTCCCCTAGTTGAGTTTCAGTAGGCAAGTCAATGAATCACAGCAGTCACATGCAAGCCATGTAAGTCATTTGGTCAAAAATAATACAGGATTATCTTAAACGACATCACAACACAGATTTGTAATGTATTTTTAATATAAAAGAACATAGCAGCCTGAGCCAAAACATTCCTTATAAACATGAAATGGTCAAACTAAGCTGATGTAAGCTAAACAGACAAATACACATGCATTGTTTTTGTGACATCACAAAAACAATTAAATCAGATGGGCAATTGTTGCAGCTTAGTATATGGACTATAAGGACATTAGGTATGTTTTAAGAGCTGTATTCACAAAGCTTCTCAGTGTAGGAGAAGTGATCTAGGATCAGATTCTGATCCATCATATTTATGATAACAGGAAACTTTATGAATATAAACTTCATATAATACAACTGAACTCTTATTTTAAAAAGAGCATTAGGTTTCCAGTGACGGGCCTTTTAAGTTATTTTAAAATGTATTATTAAAAACAGTATGGGACAGCTCTCCAGACTTGAATTAAGCCTAAGTGTAGACTAAATAGCCTTTTCAAAAGTGAATTACCAACACTGGGACTGAACCATGTCTGGGAAATGGTCCCCATATGATTTTTACAGCAAATATGTAGAATGGAATTCTGTCCATATGGAACAGTCCCAGTCTTCTGCAACGTTAAAGTAGGCACATGCACACACACACACACACACACACACACACACACACACACAGACCTGGGACACCCATATCATTCACCTATTAGTGTTTGCTCCCTACCAGCGAAAACATTCATCAGGGTGAAGTGGACTATTTGAACTGGACTTGTCATTGCCGCTTCACCTGCTGCCAAACACATTTAAGAGACTCTCGACTCGAATGTCATATTTAGAGTGTTGTTTGTGCAGCTGCTCACTTGGACCGCTCTGTTGTTTCAGGATGCTCTAACGTCAGCACTAGCAGACCATTGGAGGTGCAAGACCAGCGCATCAGACGGCTCACGCTTCTTTCAGCACTATGAATTTAAAAAAAGAACAGCGGGCCGTTCTCTGACAGAATGCTTTATGTCCAGCAATCCTCAAACCTTTTTTTTTTTTACTTCCTTCTGCGGAATACACAACGGGAAGGATGCCATCCATATATTTTCCATTATATATCTCATTATATGTTGCCAATGTTGTGGCTCGTTTGGCACAGCCTGAACCCCCCCTAGTGTGTTCTGCTCTCAAAGCAATTTCTTCTTTGTCTCTCAGAGTTCAATGACCGAATAGAAAAGCCATAAGAGAGCCTCTTTGCCGAATATTACTGTCTAAGAGACATGGCGGCATTGTTCTTGGGCAAGAGTGCCACTCCATGGGCAGCAGACAGAGGTCTATATGTGTGTGTGTGTGTGTGTGTGTGTGTGTGTGTGTGTGTGTGTTTGTGTGTGTGAGTGCATGCATGTGAGTGTGTTCATGTGTGTGTATGTGTGACTTTTCTACAACATCTCTGCACTTCGGGTGTGAAATGAAAGAAGATTGAGTGGGAGTGCATGCTTGCTTTGAGTGTTTGCCCCTGAGTGTTTTGTGTCATTGATTACTATGACACTTTCTCTCTGATGTCAAAGATACAAATATCCTTCTACTTCACTTCCTGTTTCCTTGGCCCACGTCCTGTTAACAGCTGTCAACTGCCACTTAAAGGGCCAATATCCTATATTTTTCTTGACTCCTTCCCATGTTCTCTTGCAATATTTGGGTGTGTTTTTGTACCAAAAACAGTGATATTTTACCTCTGACTTTTTAGTTTTTACAAGACCATTTCAGACCTTCGTATTGTTCTTTACTGTAGCCGTAAGAGTGATATATGTAGCAGTTTCAATGCATAACTAATGTTTTAAAACAGTAACAATACATTATATAAAACTAGTGGTTTGTTTGCTAACCAGATTAGCCAATAAAATGTGTACACTTCTTAAAAAGGTTATTCATCGGGATCTTGTTCATTAGTATGGTTTGTTGTGATTGCTTTTGCATGTAAACCTTTCACTGCAGTCATGGCTACTCAACAAACCAATCCATTACAAATTACAAATGACTTCTCTCATGTCGTAATGGAATTACATTACTCATTGCTCGGTGAATTACATTACTTGTTGGAAAAGTAAACTCTTCACTCATTACTTATATGTCTATTTCAAGAAAGGTTATATAATGAGATTTACTGTGATTACTTATTTCTTTTCAATGAAGCAATAGAGATAATAAAATAGCTAAAAAATTGCTCAGTTCCCTGTTTGGAAAAGAATAACCACAGTAATCACAGTAAGCATCTTTTTAAGAGTCTCTCACTTTGCTTTAAAATTGCCACCAGTTCTGTTTAATTTTGAATAACTATTTGAAAGACTTGAAACTGCTCAGTAGAAATAGCTCTAAAAACTTTTAACTTTAAACAATGTACAAACAACAATGTTGTTTTGTCAGTCGTGGACAGTGGTGGCCTAGTGGTTAGGACGCTGCCTTTGAGACCTGAAGGTCGCAGGTTCGAGTCCCGGCCCGGGCACTACTGAGGTACCCTTGAGCAAGGTACCGTCCCGCTACACTGCTCCCTGGGCGCTGTTCATAGTTGCCCACTGCACCACGTGTGCACATGTGATGGGCTAAATGCAGAAGCTGCATTTCTTTGTGGTGCTTGAGTGTGTTCACAATGACAAAGAGTCACTTTACCTTAAAAGTCAGTAACTGTGATGTGATTAAGTTGTGCTATATTACACTGCATGACAAAGTAATTACCCCAAAATCATGTAACACAACAGTGCTAAATACACATATCTTATCACTTTTATTTTAAAAAAGGAACAGTTTAAGAAAAGAAAAACAATTTCACTGAAAATATAACAGGAATAAATAAAGCGCTAGCATGTGCCCTCATGTCTCTCTGTCTCTGGTTGGCTGGTGGTGCAGCTAGATAGTAATGCACCCCATGTGTGAGTGATGGGGAGAGGATGAAGGCACAGCGTGCCCTAAGGCTGATAGATACTGTGGATTGACACTGAGATCGATGGCAGATTGCAGCGGGCGTCACAGGGAAAATTTATCAGCGATACAGGCGAGAGCAGCAATGCATGACACTGTGCATTTCAATGAGATGTCCATAGGCTAGGGGGTCCTCCAACTGCGGAGAGTGTCTCGCACACAAGACCCGAGACATTGCAGATGACCTTCGACTCATCAGAAAGATAACATCGCTGACACAATGCCCAGCTTTGCCAAAGAGCAGGGATGAGATATAAAATAAAGCTAGCAGAAGTATTATGGCTTTTTTTTTTTTTTACCTTGCTCCAAGCAAAGATGAAAAAGAAAATGCTTAGAAAGCTGTTTGGAAAGGAGAGATGTTGAGATTGAGATGTGGTGACAGACTGCAGGGGTTTGGTATTCTTCTGAACACTGAGCAAGAACAGCATGCCTCAACCTGCACCGGGCTACATGAAGAGACCAGGAGAGGCTTTCCGTCACTATCAGTGTACACACACACCCACCCACACACTTACCTGACCACACACACACACACACACACACACACACACACACACACACACACACACACAAACACACACACACACACAGAGAGAGAGAAAGAGAGAGAGAGAGAGAGAGAGAGGGATTGAAAAAGATAAACTGCATTTCAATTGTAAGAACTGACTCCTTGATTCCAGGTTATCAATTATCAACAGTCAACATTAAATCATTTTTCCAGTTACTGTATAGCAGCCTTTATGATCAACATAGTAAGTTATTTTACGTATTTTACTTTAGGCAAAATTTAAAAGAAAGTATAATGCAAAAGCATGGCTTAAAATCAAGCAACATCGCCAGTGCCAAAGCATCTACACACCTGAAAGATTCAACAGAGCATAATAAGGTACAACTTAGCGAGCCGCATTAGTCAGCTGAGTTTTAACTAGTTTAACTGAACTTATTTAACTAGTGCGACATGTCCTTGGAGTATATTACTCTACAGTTGCCAGATGTGCTTCTCTGTTTTTCCAAGCTCCAAATGAAGTCCAAAACATCTGGAATCAAACAGCCATAATCACCTGTTTGAAAGTGTGTATGTGTGTGTGTTTGTGTGCGTGTGTGTGTGTGTGTGTATGTATGTTAGTGCGGCTGTTTTTTAGTACTACTGTGTTGTGTTCCAGACATCACTGAAAAGTATTTTGTTAATAGCTAGCTACCAGTCTGTAGCAACAGATGCTGCATTGTGAGTTGTGAGATAAGCATTGCAGGACAGTTTTTGTTCTGTCAGAGCTAGTCTTAGGCTCAGACACAGTTCACAAAACTCCACAGCCCGTCCGCTACAAACTGCACTCTAAAATCATCACACACCTCAGAGTCTTCCATTTCCAGTGACAAACAAAAGATTGCGTATGAACCTCAAGAAAACGCTAGCAGAAAGAATGTCATTTCCCCAAGCCTTTCAGAGCGAGATCGAGCTGCTGCACTTGAAAGTTCACATTTTAAAAAATTGTAAATTTAGCCAGAAGCCAAAGCCTTGCACGTTTACTGGCCAGTGTGCCACACAACACAAGTGTGTTTGATTGATTGACTGATTGTCACACAAAGTGCTTGGTGCTCTTTCACTGCAAAAGCAACATCATTTTAAACAGGAGAACCACTTCAGACATATAAAACTACTTAGAAAATGTACAATATTACAGCAATTGTTATATTATTGTAAGTTTTTGTTATATATATTTTTTATATGTATATAATAGTAAATAAAAGATATGTCAAAAAGCGGGCCTGCTGAGCTCTCCACTTGCTTCTCGTCCTGTTCAGGAACACCAGCAGGCTGTGTATTGCCCCTTCTCTCCATCACCTCAAAATAATTAAGGTAATAATAAGTGTAGTAAATGTATGTAATGTATTATAAATAAGACATGTAGCTCAATCATATACATTTCTGTAAATTATCCTATTTTACTGTAAATATACTCTAGCATTGCGGGGCTCCAAAAAAAAAAGGTTGAGATACCAATGCAAATCTGACAAAAAATATTTTTAATCTGATCAACTTTGTACAATGAACTGACTAAATGAATATAGACGGTGGAAACTGAAGTAAAAAGAAAAGATAAATAGCCAAACTGAAGTTTAATCCATCCTTGTGCTCCTACTAACGTGTGCTTGTAAAGAACTGAAGGCAAACTAATACGAGAGGCCACGGGCAAATTTCTCCACCTATTTTCTTCAGCTAATGTCATTTATAATTCTTAAACTGTTACATATTTCACACAGAAGTTTGAACTGGAGAAAGAAAAAAAGAAATCTAGCTTCAATAGTTTACTCATCTAGGTAGACGCACGTGATTTCGGTAATAAGCTATAGTCATATGAAACATATAACAGTTTATATACATAACACAAGTATAAAAATGAACTTGACACAGTAAAAAAAAGTTTCCTACCTAAAATTACTGACCAGGTCTCTTCTTTGATGACATCAAAACAAAAATGTAATGATCTCTTTAGTGCAGTGAGGCAATTGAGACTTTTTTTCCATCATTTTATATAACTATATTTTATATACATGTATATATAAACCACTACAAACCTTTTAACCAACCATATCAAAAATGTAGGGTAAGTTGTCAGATTCAAAAATCGTGTAAAAATCAGTGATTAGAGGGTGGAGATATAAAAGTTCTTATTATAATAAGTTATATATTCTTATTTTTTATTTAATTAGTATTTTTGAAGAGGTCGCTGGAAAGTGTTAATGGACTGAAACATATTTGTACACAACTTGAAGCCCTCTCCATCTCCAAGTCCACACAAGATTTGTGTTTAGCAGAAAAACTGCTTTCCTGAACTTCCCTCTGGGGTACACACTGTAGTTTCTTCTGCTGCTGTATATTAGGCACTGACCTTGAATGGTCGACTGCTGCCCACAGCACTGATTAGTGGACTGACTATACAATCCCTAGTGTGTGTGTGTGTGTGTGTGTGTGTGTGTGTGTGTGTGTGTAAAAGTGAGTGAAAGTGAGTGATTATTTGTCACTGTGAGCACAACACAGCACAATACACAGTGCACCACAAGGTAATGCAACCTCTGCATTTGACCTGTCCATGTAGGACCAGTGGGCAGCTGACATGGAAGCAGCGCTTGGGGACGGTACATACAAAAAGTATGATTCTCTCATACCAACAATCACACACATACACATCGGGTGTGCAGATATGAGGCACTTCCTGGAAAGCATGTCAGAAAGCTCCAGACAAAAGGCAGGCTGCTTTCAGCTGCGAGGGATGCAGCCGCCTGCTGCATTCAGCCTTAACAAGAGAGTAATTAGACCAGTAGTGCTGAATAAACTTGTCTGCCAAACAAATGAACCATGGGGGAAACAAACCAGCCAGCCTCCATAATGGAACATTTGTCCCTGGTCTCTAAGGTGCATCACTTCACTCGCACAATCAGTTCTAAAACGGTGCTGCTCCGGTTAAAGTCTGTAATTGAGTGGCAATGGCACGCTCGTACGGCGCATGGCATACCCAGCCTGCTGGAGTTCTCTTTCAGACACTGAATGAGTCAGAAACATTTGTGCGTGTGTGTGTGTGTGTGTGTGTGTGTGTGTGTGTGTGCAGGTACCTTCTCTCGCTGCAACCAGATGGAGCAGAACTCACAGAGGTATAATGACCCGCGTCTGTGTGATTTCACCTCAGAATCCGGAGCAGCTTCCTAAAAACCTGTGCAGCGACACCACTGACACATTTACTATAGTTTAGCAGATTGTACCAAGGAAACTCCAACTTGATTAATGCCTAGCACTGGCCTACACCACAACGACAAGGGTGTTCCTGAATACAAACACATTATTCAGAGAGACACAGACAATGGGCTTCATCTGAAATATTTTTGCCCTAAAAATAGTTCATTTTTACCAGTATGCTTTGGACTGTTTGGCAGGGTTAGGTGTGGTCTAGCAGACAATGCAGCAGGCTATCGAGGGAGAAATCCACACAAAAGCACAGTAAAGCGAGCAACCCCAGAGCACTGAAGACAGAATAAGTTTAAACATAATTTCAGAATTTAGGATTTTATGATATTATGTCTGAAAACTGCTGTGTCATGGACTATAAAAGACCAAATTATTGCCTTGAGTTCTACAAAGAAAGCGTGATGGCTGGAAATGTTAACTTTGGAATTGATAAAGCTGGTATATGGTCCAATCAGATTACACTCTGCAGATTGTCCTACCTACAATACCATCACAAGATTATTCCATCAAACAAACCCCCATAGCAGGTGGTGTTATGGTAGATGCTTTGCTTGCTTTAAATAGGTTTTAGGTAATATTAGGTAAATTTCTCTATTAAGCTATTAGGATAAAAACACAACAGGAAATATAAAATGTGCCGTAACTTTTTTAAACATGTAAATTCAGCAAATAAACAGTAATTGTGCATCAAGTAAATGTAATTGTGCAGACGTGCATAGAGGTGTAATTTTCACTTCGAAAATCGATAAAACATGTAACTTAATCAGGAGCTGCATATGTTTGTAGCATTTGTTTTATATGTTAAGCATCACATTTATTAACTGTCGCAATGTGGAATATTTGTTTGCACTGATTTTATACTTTGGTACCTTCCACCTGTTTGTGGTTTAAGCCACACCTACTCCTAGTTTGTAAACAAGGGTGTTTCTCAGATATATAGAAACAGGTATCCGATCTGAGAATGAATTTAACAGTTTATGGGCTTACAGGACCTTAAGAACAGAGAATGCATCGATGTATGATCCAGAAATGCACAGATCTTTTTTTTTTCTAAAGCAGATTTAGCTTAACATAAAATACGAAAAGTTTTGGATCTGATTTGCATCCTCCACAGTTGTAATGCCGCTGAACAGAATCATGGGATTTTCGATTCATTCTCATTGGCAAGAGACCAACCAATGCATCATCAATGACGTCAAGCGAGTCCTTGAACATTCAAGAACACACATGCAGACATTGAAAATCTGTCCAAGACAAATACAAATACAAATAAGCTTCTCTGGCGAACAAACACAAATATAAACAGCTCTTAACACTCTTTCAGAGCAAAGTGGGACAGATGAAAGAAAGAGGGACGGAGAGAGAGACACAGAGAGAGTGAGAGAGAGAGAGAGAGAGAGAGAGAGAGGGAGAAGGATTCCAAGGGGACCAGGAGGAGACATTAATAAACGTGCAGCCTGAGTAGCAGGCTTAATTTAGCACAGGTGAGAAGGTGAAATAACACATTGTGTAGAATATGCCATCAGCAGAGGGCAGACAGCCACACAGGCTGGCGTAAAGCGCTGCAAATGTGACTAAAACATGTCTACTCGCACACAAACCATGTTAATCTGCTGGATGAGGGCTGATCCAACTCACCACTCCCCCTCCCTGTCAGGCAGATATGGCTAAGCGCTCCAGCGGCCAGTGTCACTCTGCACTGAATGATGTCATACAGGACACAGTGCGCTCCTGAGACGCTTAACCAGATTACTATGTCTCTGCGTCATTGCTAAGCAACGCCACCACACATCTGGCCCTACGGCCCCATTCTGGATAAGGAGAGGAAGTGAGCCTCACAGCATTCCACAAAAGAGTTTCTCCTAAGGGGGCTGAACTGGACCTTGCCTGGACCCCCACGTGGGACTATTTTTCACAGGGGTATAGCTACTCCTCTGACAAACGGAGAGGAAATGGAGCATCTGGCCCTGCCTCTCACTGTCGTGAAAATGGATTCCTCCCTCTGTGCCTGTATTCGTGGCAGCTGGCAGGGCTTACCCCGGCCTCTGCTCCAAGGCCACAGGCTTAATCTTTGATCCCTGGAGCTCACTCTATCACTCATTCTCTCTCCCCCCTTCCTCTCTCGGTGCCCACCACCCGCTTCCTTGCTTCATCAACTGTATCTCTCTCTTACACACGCATACTCCAGGGGTGTAAATCTCTTACCTCATGAGGATTCAAATTGATTATGACTCTTTACAGAATGATTCAATGCATCATGAAATCCCAATTTTCACCACAGTTTAATTGAGTACAATTTAGAAATTACTTTAAAGAATACACAAAATACATACATTGGATTAAGGGAACTGTTTACAGCATAGACAATACATGAAATACACCATTTTATGTATTATATGTACGTTTTTTTTATATGTGTATATAATTGTAATTAATATTTGCATGAATGCATACTTTAATGCATGCTGTTATCAGGGCCGTTTTTTCTAAACATTTGTGGGTCCTACATGTAACGTTATTTTCTTTATATCTAGAAAAACTGTAAGGAAATTATATAATTAAAATTCACATAAAAAATAATAACATGGGGCTTATTGGTGGCTTGGGGATCCCAAATGACTGCTTATATGTCTTACATCAAAAAACTATACCGCATACTGTTAGATTCGATCTATACTATATATATATATACACACACACACACACACACACACACAAAATCAATAGATTCTACTTAATTCTCACATTATCAGATCCCAGTTTGAAGTTCTCTCTTCAGTTCATTAACCATGATGCACTGATGCTAAAAAAGCGCACACACACTCATACTTTCTCTAAAGTGGATGTCTAGTTGTTTTTCCAGGTAACATGCTCTGAACAATCCTGGACGGAAAGGACCAGCACTGGGGTGATAAATTGCTTGGTGGGCTGATAACAGGGCGAGACAGAAAAGGACATGGCAGAACGAGACGTTCCACCAAAAGCTCTGGAGGAACATGGAGAGGTGTGGCACGTGGGAGCGAAGCTACAAAGCATGTGTCCTCCTGTGTCTTTTCAGACGACCACACAGCATTGCATTCAAACTGACATCTTTCAACAGGCTGCTTTTCATAACCTGTCATGGCTCAATCCGGAGGCCGCCGAGAAGAGCCGGGCCTGTCGCTGGAGAGAATTACACTGGAGTGCAGCTCTCCCAGACGGAAAGAATGAACGCGGAGACGAAGAGTGGGAGGAAGTGAAGGAGAGGAAGGGAGCGAGAGGGACAGGAAGAAGGACCTCTTGTTACAGCTCGACACACCATTACTGTCAGTCCTTCTCATTATCTTGCTGAAGTGTGTGGGGTGTCTTTATGAATGTGAATTAGAACTATTGTCTGTCATGTTCATTTTAAGAAGCAGCAGTTCCACAATTTAGCCGCAGATTAACTCAGTATAGGAGCTATAGAGGAAGAAAAAAAGACTCTTCACCAAAGCTGGGAAGTAGCAGTTCATTAACACACAGACCTCACTCAACCGACTGGAAAGAGTAAGATATGTTGCAATCAATTGTGAATTTTGTACTAGCCTCCCTCTCATGATGCAAGCACACAATTATACTCCCACAGTTACACCTCACAAATATATGGTTTTAATGCTGCTCACTCAAGTACACGAAGAACAGTCCCCCAACATTCAACCAACTACTCTCCCTCTCAGTTTGGGCGAAAAGGACACAGTAATTACCCTCTCACATCTATTCAAGTAATGACACATATAATTACCTGCGTCTCTTACTGAAGTCACATAGAATGGAACCAAGAACCCGGAACAAAACAAGCATGACAGACAGTGCCGAGAGTTGTGTCCTTGGTAAAATGAAAAATCTCCTTTTACGCTTAAGGCCAGGTAACGGCTATGTCCCCAGGATTAACTGTCCAACCTTAAATTGCTTCTCTGAAGAACTTCCTGCTTAATGTACTGATAATACAGAGTTTGCTATTGATTCAAGCAAAGTGCATTCAGCCAAGGTTCAGCCTTCAACCTTGAGTGGCATATAAACATGACGTTCTACAGTAAATGCGTGGTTTTGTATGAATGCTTAGTCATGTGACAAAACAAAAGCGCCCAGTTTGAATAAACATATGGAGGAAGTTCATTGAATTCTTCGTTAAAAAGCTGCCGTGCATGGCCAGAACAGGTACTCACCATGGCTGCCTCACCTGTACTGTGCTATCCACCATCAATAGAGAAAACTGCTTTCATGCAAAACTATCCATTCTCTCTCAGTCTCTCTCAATAACTTGGTCAAGTGCAGCTTTGAAAAACAGATGGCAATGTAAAAAAAAGGCCCTGGCATGTGTCAGCAGTAAACTGCTATGCCACCATGCCAGAAAGCACTGGACTATGAGTAACGGCTCGCGGCCTCCACCGCAGAACTGCGGCACTTCGCACGCCAGAGACTGTCCAGTTAATCCAAAAGGCACAAGCTCACAAATGTGTGAGAAGAAGCCCAACTAGCAGCTGCGCAGATGTCCTCAATAGAGACATCTCGGAATAATGACCGGGAGGTGGCCAGACTCCCAGTAGAATGGGCAAAAACAAGCTGCAAAATTAAAACTTTTAACTGGTTCGGTGAAGCAAGCAGTTCCGCTTCTACTAGTTCTAGCCACATATGTCCACGACACATGCAGTAAACACAATTTGTGAAAACAAGGCAGAGGAATAATGAAGCCTTAAGCAGAGAAGGGTTGCATTTTTCGGTGACAAAAGAGTAATAAGCTTTAAAACCTCATAGGAATTGAGTAAGTTAAGTGTACGAGAGATGTAGCAACAGTGTGAGCATCTTATCTGCACACCTTGCTGACCGAGCAGATACATAATGGCAAATTGCTTCTTTTACTTATGTTATGGCCTGTAAAGCTCTTTTTTTTCTTTTTTGTTTTTTCAAGTTTTTTAGGACACTTGGGAGCCATTACGCATGGTTTAAAACTAGACCATAAATTATGAACGTATTCAGAAAATAGTACAAACAGCATTTTAATATGTTGCGCATAACAAGGCTGGGCTTTTTAGGAAAAGGAACATTCATTTACTATATGATTATTCTATATTCAATATTAAAAATAATATTTATTTATAATTAGCAGTATAGAGAGGAGGCTAGCAGAAGAAAGGACTGTCAACTGTTGAGTCTACATAAAAGTACATTTCAAGTTGTTGTCTATATGTGTCTAGTAAACTTTTGTACACTCCTAAATCACACATGTATTCTTCCAGCTCTGCACTCTTCCTTTGCCTCTCTTTAAGTGGAAAACAATCCTGGAAAGAATCCTTTTTGAATGGTGCATTCATATTTGGTCATTTTCTAACATTTTTAGTGGGAAGTGTGCAGAGAATTTAGTGAGAAACTTGAAGGCAAAGTCAGAAAGGACATTGAAAACACAAGTCAAAGCAGCAAGCCTTGCTCTTTGTCTTTGTGCTGACCTCGTCTAGGTGAGGTCACTGAAGCTACCCAGGAAAGGACGAAACAGCGACAAGTGACATCAGGGTTACGACACTTCAGTCCGTCAACAGCTGGAGAGGTTATTATTTGAAATAGCATTTCACTGTTGGGGAACAAGACTGCTGCACTGAAGAAAAAATCTGTAGGAAACAAAATGCTAGAATGACAAAAATGACAGATTCTTGTTCCTTCGCCAAAAGAGGGAAAAAAAAATCTCTTAGCCAAAAGTTGTTCATATGACACAATTAATCTATTCGTGCTCCGCCCACAGAGGTATTCTTTCATAGCTACTCTTGCAATGTTGGACAAGCTTTACAGAATGTTTACTGACTGATCTGTTGGTTGGAGATATGAAATTATTTATACCAAAATAAGCTGAGGAGTTTTAGGTTCAGTAATATTGCGAAACAACTTCCAGTCTTCATGTCTCCATATCAGCCAAATAGTCTTACCTGAAGGTTTGAAGGAAAACAGTTTAACAAATTAGGATGACATTTCCCGACCTGTTTTTCAGAGCGTTGCTTAACTAAAAGAGAGACAGAGAGCCTCCATATTATGCCAATTAGCTGTGAATCAACATTAAGAAGAAACGTGAGAGGTTTTTATATGCGGCATGCCATCAACACATTTTTGTCTGACAGGATGGCTCCACTTCACATACTCATACATCTATATTCATCAAGATTAAGTGCTCGTTTCTCCTGCCTGGTCTCTGAACATGAAACGAGTATGAAAAAATAATAACAAATAACTCATTAGAGCTCATCTCTTCTGATGCCTTACATGTACCGCCATAGCGTAAAGGACATCATATGCTAATGTGTCGGATGGGCTGCATTCCATCACTTCTGATCCTTCCAACCTTTATCATAGTCATCATTATCTAATAACACCATCATTATCTAATGTAATTTGAGGCTGCAATCAGACCTATTTCCCTTTCATGTCTTTGTTTGCACAGAGATGCTGTAATCATCTGAAATTCTTGCAGCACTTTGGGAAATGACTGGTGTGAGTAATGGGGGAGATATCATTTGGGTAAAATGAGTCTTAATTTCCTCTGCTGTCATGCCATTTAGCGTGTGACAGTGCCACTGCATGCTGCTGCCTGACGACAAACAGCCTCTGCATGGCAACAGTGTCTGGCACTACGTGGCCTTGTCTGGAGAAGAAGTAGATTCTAGATGCTATCAAATCACTGTCCACCAATACAAGCCTTCTACTCGGGGGGGAAAAAAAAACAAAAAAAACAACTTTTTAATTAAGTGAAGGGCTGTCAGAGACTGGCCATACTCCACTTGAGAATATTCAGAGAAACGGTGAAATATTAACGCTGCTCAATTATACATATAAGTATTCACAAAAATAACATTCAGCCACACTCAGATTGGGCACAGGCCTTTTCAAAAGCAGGGACTCTGCATTCCATTACCCAAAAGCCATGAAAATCTAATGCTGTCTCATTTGTCAGCTGAATTAGTTGCCTGTGGAATGGGCCTACTTGGAATACCAAAGTAGAGGATCTGAATTTGACTTTCTGCTCCGCTAGAAGCTCAGCTTTATGTAGAGATAGCCAAGCCCGATCTAATAAGAGCAGCGTGGTTGGTCTGTGCCGGCTTAAATCAAATATCTAGCGTGTGTGAGGGCTGTTTTACACCAGGGGCCGAAACTGTCAGATAAATAAAGCAGCGAAACCACGCAACTGAGTGTGCGTGTGTGTATGTGTGCGGAGCTGCATCAATAAAGAGGAAGGTCATTGTGTGGGTGTGCATTCCTGCGCACAGTAAGTATGTGTGTCGAAAGTTATGGCCTTGTCATGTGCGCGCGTGTTTGATTGGACAAATGCCACAGAGCCACCTTTCACACTTTAATAAAGTACAAAAAGCGCATTTGGAATGTCCATGCTTATGCTTATTGCTTTTTAATACAGATCTAATCAGCTCGGGCTAATTACTATTGTGTGAGACAGCGCGGTGATGGTAGCCTAATTCGCAGCACAGCTGTATAATTTAATAGTCTTGACCCACGGGTCAGCTCCACTGAGCGGATCCCTTGTTGCTATCTCCGTGTGAACTCAGAGTCTTTACACTCCTGCCAGCCTCCCACCAACGGAGCTTATTATCTGCATTGGGTGCAAACACCGTCATTCTCCCGAACTACAGCAAGCACTCGTGAGAAAATAACATGCTATGATCTGGTGGCCATTATCCCCACCCCCCCATGCTCCCTCTTCATCGGGGCTACTGTTTCTCATCTTCCTCCCCCAAGTATGAAGGTGGCCATTATGGCTTCTATCCGCACTTACAGGAAGCGAGTATGATCCCTCTCATTGTCAATCTGATACTGGCTGGCAGATATGAAACTGCTAGCTTTCCTGCTAACATTCGCACCACCTCAGAGACTGACTGCCAGCAGTGGTCTGGGGCTAAAAGGCGCAGAGCTGAGGCTCGTGAATGCTTTCCTTTGATAGCAGATAAAACAAATTGATTGCGTGGGACATGTGGAGTTAATGCTTGATGGGCTTGCCGTGCCTTAATGAGCCGGAGCTTGCTGGCTGCACGGCAGAAAAAGAAATACACCTCTAACAGATGGAGCTCATCGGAATGTTCTATTACTAATAACCATTATGTAAGGGTAGAATAAAGATTGATTCTCATGAATAAAGCAATGAAACCTTGAACACAAATTAATGATGCAGCCATTTAAAAAATGCTCTGACAGTCATGGGCCCCCAAAGAAAAAGAATTTCTCTCGCACAGTCTCTCTCTGTCGCTCTTGCTTTTGTACACAAGTACACACAAAGAGAAGAATTACACAGAAAAATGACAAACCTAAAGTGTAATTTATCATAAGAATATGTTTTGTTTAATAAAACAAATGTCTGAGTTAGATAAAACCCCTGTCTCGTTTTTGTATGGCAGTGAGCAGTGTGAGCGGAGTTTACAGCCCTTGCTCCAGGCTACTTTACACAGCAGGTAATGAGTTTACTAACCAATTTACTCACCTCAAGCCAGCTTAACAATTTATGAGATGGCCAAGCTCTGACTGTAGACTGGGAGCACAGTTTCACCTTGAAAATGCCTACCAAAAGAGGACTGTGTTTTTAGTGCATAATGATTTGCATATTCTCAGTTTTCACATCATTTGCAAGATTATGTGCTAAAATGTTAAAATGTCATGATTCTACTTATTTCTAATTAAATACTACCCATACTGGCTGAGTCTTCAAGGATTTGGAGTGTTTTAGTATCCACTTCACTTAAATCTACTATATAACAATATATAAATGATTACCTATTAATATTAATATATATATATATATATAGGTAAATCAATAAAGCAATATTGGTCTTTGTAATACTAATTTCACAAATGAGCCTATAACCAACCACAGAATTTCAATGTGAAAGAGCAGGACTAAACTGCTATAGGCTAAATAAAGAGATATATGTTAATGTGTTGATTTTGTGAATTACAAAATTATGATTTAAAAATGAGGCGTATTTGAAGCTTAGTTTCCATATATGGACTTTATGGATGGGGGGTTAACAATCTTGAAGTAACAACCTCGGAGGCCCCTTTAGAATGTTGTAAATCATTGCAATAGCAATATGTAGTGGTGTAATTGCTAAACTAATATTTTGTATAATGTGCAGCCCTAAACGTTTTTCCTAATATTAGTTTGTTGTAAGAGTATAACACATTTATTTAAACTAATCATGTACATTCTTACTTTGTAATTTTATCTGTTTAAATCTGTCTCCACTTTAAATATTTTTATTGTTCTACGTCTTTTGAACACAGCAGTCACCTTTTCCATTTTGTGGAACTTTCTTAATGACTGAACCAATAGAAACACCTAGAAATTACTTGATATACAATGCTTTACATTAACTTGGAAAATGCCTGTGCATGTGCTATTTATTTTTTTTCAATGTCTACCAGGGTTACTTAAAACAAATTGAGCTCCATAAAACGAAAAAATGGTAAGAAAAAATATATGCAAGTGAAAGTAATTTAAATCTTGTCAATATATCTAACATTTCTCATCATGAGGATATAAAAGTATTAGCACTGTCATGAGTAATGCTGGGAGAGGGAGGACCATCCTACCCACCAAGAGATGGTGAGGCCAATCACGTAGTGTTAGACTCCATGCCATGGATGGTTTAGACATCGCTATTTACTGAGCTCACAATCATCTGATGGAAGGATCAATGCTCTAAGTCTCGTTTCTTGGCGGAAAATATTTCAACAATTTCACTAGAGGAAAACACTGAAACATTTGTTGTCATAAATATTAACTAGATTCCAGTTTTTGGTTTGACAGCTGAAATACCTTGTTTTAATTGGGATTTTCTGTTCCTGCATTGAAATCGTTACATTTACATTTTAGATATTTATTTTGTACCTTTCTGTAACGCTGCTTGTACGTCCTGGACTCCCGACCACGCAGTTAGTATGAGTGTGAAACCTGATGCTGGTTTGCTCGGTGTCATGTGAAAGGCAGGAGCAGAATGTGATTCTGGTTTTTCTCTCTGATGTCAGCTAGCAGGTTGAGCACATCCTTTTAGAGTCAATGCAGCAGTAAGTGAACACAGGTGACTCACATGGGTCAATATTTGTTATCTCTCTGGTAGAGCCAGGGATTTTGACCCCATCCTTATGCTGTGTGGACAATCACAGTTGGAGGATCACTGAATGAATCTGCTTGCTCAAGCAGACACAAGCCACTGTCACATGTGTTATCCTCTCCCAACACACCTGCACTTAGCTAATGTAGCCAGCCCTCCTCTCTAATTGCAAGTGGGCGAGTATAAACATGATATACGTGAGCTGTTTGCGTGCATGCATACATGTGTGTGCATGGGCATGTGGGAGGGACACTGGCTTAGTACTGATGGATTGGTCACCATTACTCACCCATAGACAGCCTTGCTCAGTCAGGCATAATAGACTTTTTGTACACAAGAGTAATTTATGGAGCATGCTGGTCTGGGTTAAAAAGCAGGACTGCACAATGTGTAGTTTATTAATTATTATCTTGATTCTGGCCTTTGCAACACTGATATAGCAGGAGGCAGCAATACGCAATTGGGCTTTCCAAGCAGTCACTAAACATTTTAATTTGTTGTGAACATCCAGAACAATGTGTCATTTCTTAGTCATTAGAGCTTTTACGAGTTATATGAGGTACTTTCCCACTTGGTTAGAATAAAAAAAGGCAACCACACTGGCCCTTTCTGGAGAAGACACACCTCCTCTGTTGTTAGATCAAGTAAATTATTTTGGTTTAAAACTATCACTAATGCAGTCCTTAAAAATCCTTATCTTAAGCTTGACTAATATCTACAGAATGTAACACTTGCCATAAAGCATTAATGACATTGAAGTGAATGATGCTTTAATGTTTTAGGTACACATCTATTAAAATTAGAAGTAAACAAGTAAAAGCTGCATAAATTAATATTGTATTATTCTTGTGTTTATATACTTCATATTGTCACTGTCAGAGGAAAAAAAATTCTTAACTTTTGTATTTGTTTTATTTGCATAATTTAAAAGTATTAGTAACTGTTTATTTTGTGTTAAAATTTCATCTAAAATGATTTTTGAATAACTTTTATAATACAATAAATTATATTATGCACAAAAGCCTTATCCAAAATATAAAAGGTATTTATTACTGCTGTCAATACTGTCAAAGTACAATGTATACCATATATATATATACACACACACAACCCCAAATCAGAAAAAGTTTGGACGGTATGGAAAACGCAAATTAAAAAGAGAAAGCAGTGATTTATAAATTTACTTTGACTTTTTCATTGCAGACAATATGAACACACAATATTTCATGTTTTGTCTGGTCAGCTTCATTTCATTTGTAAATATACATCCTTTCCTGTCATTCAGACCTACAACACATTCCAAAAAAAGGATCATCCAGACTGTTACCAGCAACAAGACCAAAAGCCAGGGTCTGTCATGGGGTTGTGTCAGTGCCCTTGGCAAAGGTAACTTGCACTTCTGTGATGGCACCATTCATGCTGAAAAGTACATAGAGATTTTGGGGCACAATATGCTGCCTTCAAGAAGACATCTTTTCCATTGGTGCCCATGCAGATTTCAACAAGACCATGCATAACCACATTCTGCACACATGACAAAGTCCTGGCTGCAGAGGAAAAGGGTATGGGTACTTGACTGGCCTGCCTTCAGTCCCAACCTGTCTCCAATAGAGAATGATGACGAAGACCCCGTACTGCTGCCCACCTTAAGACTTTTTTTGCAGATGAAAAGGACAAAATTACACCTTGAAACACTTCATCACTTGGTGTCTACAGCCCCTAAACGTCTTTTAAGTGTTATGAAAAGGTATGGCAACATTACAAAGTGGTAAATGCTTTACTGTCCCAACTTTTTTGCAATGTGTTGCAGGTCTGAATGACAGGAAAGGATGTATATTTACAAATGAAATGAAGTTGACCAGACACATATTTTGTGTTCATATTGTCTGCAATGAAATACAAGTCAAAGTAAATGTTGAATCACTACATATATGGATATTTATATATGGAAAGAGAGAGAGAGAGAGAGAGAGAGAGAGAGGGAGAGAGAGAAAGAACATGATATTATTTTATCTATATATTATAGCCTTTATTAATCAACTCATTCAGTAATGCCCAGTCAAGATTGTGCTATGTGCCCATCTGATTCACTCATCCGTGTTTGGCCCCCATCACCCTCTTTCTATCCATGGGGGGAAGCCCTCATCCTCCCTCTCCTTGTGTTAGGAGGCAGAGGTGTCCAGCTGTGTTCTCCCTGAGCCAGGTGGGCTTCCACACAGCTACTCCATCAGCGTGTAATGAATAGACAGCGGCAAGTGCAAGCCATCGGTTCCTCGCCGCAGCTCTGGCCAGGGCTTGGCGCACAGTGTACCGCTCGATTTTGCACGGAGGAATAAAAAATGAAAATGCAGTTTTACTTCAAAGCATTGCGGGAGAGATTGGCCTAGGCCCCTCAGGGGCCCCTCGTCCCTGCCTGACCTTTCTGCGTGAGCGACAGATGAACTCTTCCCCGTCGCCGGGGAGCGGGGGGCCTCTCCATTCATTTATGCCCATCCACAGGCAAACACACACCGTGACACTTTCTGATTACTTCATATTGACTATCCAAGCAAGCTTTTCCAAGTGTGTGCGCCCAGCGACAGCGAAAAGAGAAAGTTTGGAGGAGCCTCGTTTCATGAAGGCCTATGAACACACACCGAATCGTTGCGAAAATTATGAAAAACAACATCAGAGCAGCTGGCTTCAGCTTTGAAGCAAAAATTCAAGTCGTCAAAATTTCATTCTCTGGCCTCCTGTGGTGAAAACTCTAAAATGTGTGCAAGCATGTCTGGACCAGCCTCTCAAGTGATAAAAAAAACAGCTGCTTGACAATTTTTAGAATAAATTCTAAATAAAGAGTGATGAGATGAGGTGGATGTTTCGGACTGCATTAGGGCTAGCTCTGAAGACAATGTGAATGATGCTTTGGCAAATTCACAGTTGGTTTTAGATGGGACGATAGATTTTTTGAAAAATCATCATCATCTCTCTCTCTCTTTCTCTCTCTCTCTCTCTCTCTCTCTCTCTCTCTCTCTCCATCTCTCTAAGATATTAAATTATAGATCACGTGCTGCAGGCAGGGAGATAGGAGATTAAAGGGCAGTGTGGACATGCCCAAGGACTGTCTCTGCTCTTTGCGCTGACAGTAATTGCTCTTCCACTGAAGAACATACAGGGGGACACGTGTACCTGAGCGAGGCGATTCATTAAAGATGAGCTTGAATATGGGTGCATAAGGATATGCTGTGCCAGGCCCCAGGTTTGAATATGAGTCGCTCGCTGGGCGCGAGTGGGAATGTTTAACTAGTTAATGAGGGAGTCGAGATGTGTGAGTGTCTTCAGGCTGTTTTACACTGAGGACTATACCACCACACAGTGTTTTGTGGAGAAGGTTGGAATTTAGGCTCAGTTGTGCATCGTCCTCAGGGTGTTAATACATTATAAAGCCATAGCTAGCCTCACAGACACTCTAACACCAGCAACTACTTATTTACACATACAGCACCAGGCAGCATACCACAGTACTTCTCTCAGCAACGTGACCAACTCTCCCTTCAGGTGCTGTAAGACAATCCTGGGACCATATCCCACATAGCATTTAACCATTATTTATTGTATTTATTATGAAGGTGTTTTGTGCTGCCAGTCCATCAGCATTGATGACACATAGGTAAGTAATTGGTTTTGATTTCTGGTTGGCTTTTGATCAGTCCAGCACAAACTCATGGTCTCTCTTAAAAGGCAAGATTCGATCATTTTGTAGGAGGTTGTTAGTTGCTTATGGAAAATTAAAGTAACACTTAAGTGTTGATACCAGTGTTCAAGTACACAGTAGAAATGGTATTAGAATATATTAGTATAATATTAAAAATAATAGTTTATGGCCTACCTTAATATTTTCAGTTCACTGAACTTCTGATAGTAAGTTCAAACAAAATACATTCTGTTCCCTAATTATTTTCTATTCCATTATTATAACTATAAATATATGTACATTCCGAGATAACTGATTAAATTAAAACACTACCATCATTTTTGTCTGTGTATTTCTGCTTGTGTATGTTTATGACATCCATCCATTTTCCAACCGCTTCTTCCGTTTCCGGGTCACGGGGAAGCTGGAGCCAATCCCAGCTGACTGCGGG
>JBBPDA010000105.1:36718150-36728322 GCA_037974385.1 Arnoldichthys spilopterus
TGATGAAAAAATACTGAGGTTATAACATTGTAGCCAGGACTGGAATTCCTTTTTACATATAGCTACCCAAAACAGCAAACATTGCAGCTAGCACAGGTATTACTACACACACCCAAATAGGTTTTATAGAGCAATGCTATAGCAGAACTATTTCTGGTTCCATAAATCAGTGTTTTCCAACACTGGCAACCCTGGCCTACACATTTTTTTTGCTTACCCTGCTTTAACACACCCACTTCAGCTTAGTAAAGGGATGTAAATGAGCTGATTAGTTGAATCAAATGTGCTGGGAGCAGGGAAAGCACTAAAATGTGCAGAGCAGGGTGCTTCCAGAATTATGGTTGGCGAACAACCTAAACCTAAATAACGGTTAAACTGATTAGAACAGGTCCTATAGAAAAATATTTCTGCGAGTGTAATATTAAAGCTCTGTAGCAGCTGGACAAAGACATCTAGGATATCTAAACCAAGAAAAAGATTTAAATTTGATGAAGTAGAAAGACTTAAGGCCGTAATGCCATTGTCAAGGTCAATAGAGGTCTTTTTGTTACAATAGGTAAGTGCCCCATGTGCTGACAAAACTCCAGCTTGCTCAGCTTCGGTACACCTCTGTTAGCACAGCATTTAAAGTGCCAAGTGCTGTTGTCAACCATGTCTTCTGCCATCTCAGTTAAGGTTTGTATTTCTAGTATGTTCTAAGAGCATGTTGTGGTGAAATACCCACATCCTACAGTCATGCTTGCAGTATGTATCTGTCTGAGACATCCCTACCACTTTTAAAAATGAGGTTTCATCAATAATTCATGTTTCCTGCCACACACGTTTTACATGTTTCTCTTTCTGCTCATTAATATTTCAGCCTCCACTGCGCCACCACCCCCTGTTCCCCAAACTCTTTGCATTTCAGAGGATTCTTTTTGTACACATAAATCACATGGTGGCATTAAGGAAGCCTAAGATGGCCTTCGGTGCCACTTACTGCAGCTGTACACCCTGCCACATCAATCTGGCCGTCTCCCACTAGGCAGCAGAGGGTCAGACACACAGCACACTCAAATGTCACTGATAAACAAGGCTGGTCCTGAGAGGAACCACTGTCCACACATAGTCTGGGACAGCAACTGGAAGCTGATAGTCAAAAAATAAAAGGACCATAGGATGCATGGCCAAATGTCATCAAATCTCCAATGTACGGTATGATATATGCATTTTGAGTTCACGTTTGGCTTGGTGATATCATGACAATGGATTTAAATTACACTGATCTGTTATTCAGTTTTTTAATCTTAAGCCTGATTATTCAGTAACTTAATTATTAATGACCTAATATTTTTGGAAGGTTCTTGGCTTGAATGCGCAATTCTGGGAAAAATGTTAAATCGGACACTATTAAATGTAGATTTCCTTAAGCGTGGAAAAGCAAAGAGTTACAGGGGTTAAAACAAGGCTGCATTCTTTCAGGGACCGTCGTTTAATTTGTGATTGGTAGCTGAGGGTCATGTGACCCTCCTGTTGCTGGTATCTAGGGAGAGCAGTGTGGCAGCAGTGGTGATGGCAGCTGGAGAAGCGCTGTGCTTCAGCCGGGCTAAAGCCCAGATGACCTCCCCTGGGACCATGCTAAATGGATTTCTGTTTTTTCGCCTTTAATCCCCATGCTCGAGCGTGTGGTACACTGCCCCTGCTGGAGCCGCCGGAGCCGAATGATGAGACGCATTGGAAGCTTTTGGTGCAGGCTGCAGGTTAGCAAGTCAAAAAAAAAAAAATGACATCACAGCATCACGCTCACTTTTTGCTCCCTACATCCAGAAAGCCTTCTGTCTGATCCGCTCAGCAGCGATTTTCTGGCTGTTTATTTTGCTGAGGCTCCAGCCCTCTATGTTCGCTCCCTCCCCTTTTTCACTGTTTCTTCCTCCGCAAACGTTGCGCTTTCATACCTGACAAAACCCACTCTAGCATGCTGCCTTCTGACTCTGTCGTGGAAGGTGTGCGTGGAATCACAATGATGCGTCAGATAGGATGATCCCTCCCCACCCCTCCCCTGAACACACACACCCCACAGGCACCCAGCCAACTGAATTTAGTGCTAGAGACCCACAGCCTCTCTCTCTCTCTCTCTCTCTCTCTCTCTGTCTTTCTCTCACACATTCTGAGCTACAGATTCACAATCCCCCCCCACACAAAGTCCCTCCGCTCCCTCCTCTCCCGCACCACAGAATTCACAGAGCAAGCCGCCCTCCGCCTCCTCATACAGGAAGCAATGAGGCTGTGCCCAGAGCAGGTCCACCAAACAGAGACACAGAGACAGCATACAGGGAGGCATTCAAACAAACACCAACTTATGCACAACCATACACACACACACACACACACACACACCAGGAAGCAGCAGGAATTGACAGGCAGAGAGAGAAAGAGAGAGAGAGAGAGAGAACGAGAGAGAGAGAACGAACGAGAAAGAGAAAGAGAGAGCATGTGTGGAGAGCACATAGAAAAAATATGCAAAAAAGTGGATATGTAGGTGAAAGGAAAGAGCAGAACGAAAGAAGATAAAAGCATCCGATAGAAAGAAGAAGCAAATGGAGAGAAAGTAGCAAGAAGGACGGGGGAAGAATAAGATAAAAGGGAGGTGGAAGATAAAATGGAGTGAAATGGAAATACCCAAAGAGGGATATATGCTTACGAGAAAAATGTAGAAGAGAAATAGAGGAGTGTAGAGTGAAAGAGACACAAACAGGAAGAGGAGAAATGAAAATGAGCAAAAAGATAGATGTGGAAGAGAAAGAAAAAGCTATAGACTGAAAGAGAAACAAACAGGAAGAAGAGAAATGAGAATGAGGGGAAAGAGGGATGTGGAAAAGACAGTAAAGGCTACCGCCTGGAAGAGAAACAAACATGAAGAGGAGAGATGAGAACGAGCAAACAAGGCGCTGTGAAAGGGAACAGAGTGAAGGAGAAACACAGAAGGAGGAAAGATGAGAATGAGAAAAATAAGGGATGTGAAAGAGGAAAAGAAGAGAGTCTTAAAAGAGAAGAGAAGGGAGTGGTGCAATAAAGCTGGGGCCAAATAGAGGCTGAGAGGTTCTCAAGTTTCAGTGCTGTTCCTAATAGGTGGCTGCATGGCTTGCTCTAGAACAAAAAGAGATTAATGCAGATGTGTAGGGGTTGCAGTGGGATCTGTCTGAGTGATATTAAAATGTTGTTAGTGTCTCTCTGAACCAATTCAGCTCCGCTCCAATACGGATACAGCCCCTCTCGATGCATTATCATACAAATCCCACCTAAACATGAGATCACTTAGTCAGAGACAAGATGAATGTGCTTGCGTCTGGCCACAACAGCCCATTTCATCATGCACTTGCCCAGAAGACTCGCTGTATGAAGGCCCTGGCTAGGGTGGAATAGGTTACATTACATTGTGATAGATTACCTTACACAATATTGCAGAACGCAATTGAAGTCTATTTTACAAACTGCTCTACCACCTCCATTTGTTGCCACCGAGGGCAAACGTAAAATATCACAAAGTTCCAATAGCAACACCCATCATAGCATGCAAGGGCCACGTGGAGTGTGTGCTCACACTATCAGCAGCCCTGGGGGGCTGCTCCCAGCCAGGCAAACACATTAAGCTGGAGTCATAAAAACCTCAGCTCTCTAACATCCACTCTTCACTCTCCATCAGGCCAGGGGATATGACTGAGAATGCTGCCAACACATAACTAAATGAGAGGACAGCCATGAGGTCTGTAGGGATGCTCAACCCTAAGCAACACTCGCTCTTCCTCCAAGCCTTGATTCATGGCTTTCACTTGCTCTTTGCAACAGCCCTTGCCCCTGGGTGCTTCTAACATGAGGCCAAATCCACAGCACAAAGATGTTTTTAATTGTATGAACCAGTCATGTTGCAAACAGGCAACTCCAGGATTACTGGCACGCACAAAAATACGGAAAAATATTCATATAAAATTAACAAGATGAGTAAGCATTCCTACAATAGTGGAGTTTTTAAATTATGTGCCCTTTCAAAAATATATGGGTCAAAACTGTGGACACCCCTAAAGATAGATTTAAATAAAACCAAGAAATTTCCATTTTTTCAGAAAATAAATCTTTCTTTTTATTGTTTCTCGCCTCAAGGAATTTCACTGTTGTCCATGACCATTTCTGTTTCTCTGTGGTATAAGAATGAGATTACATTCATGTAAAAATCCCTTTGTCATCCATCAACATGACTTAAACCAAACAGCTGTGCACTCAAATGAGAAGGACACGGACCTACACAGATTAGGAAATGGTTATACAAAAAATGTAGCCAGTTAAAATTACCATTAAGTACACTTAGAGAGATTAAAAAAAAGCATGGAATAGTTGAACTTTTGCCAGGAACAGGACGCATGCGCATACTTGCTCCCATGTACAGCGTGTAACGATGGGGGTCGTGATGAGGAAGCAAACGCAGTGTTTTAAAGATAATAAAGATTTAATGACGATAAAACAAAAACACTGATTCAAAACAGAACATAAACACGCGTCAACACAGGCAGGACAAGACACGAGCGCGACGTTTGTACATGTGTACACACAAAACAACCGACAAGGACTTAATGGACAGACAGGAACTTAAATAGTCACACTAATTACTGACAGCTGACAGGGAGTGACGTAGAACACGAAACAGCTGACGGGGGTGTGGCTAACGCAAACACGAGGAATCTCAAAACATGAACACAAGGAGACACGGAGGGGCGTATACGTGACACAGCGAAGAGAATGAAAGCCACAAATAGGAACCCAAAGATTAGTTTAATTCATTTTGGGCTTTTCAAAATCACCTTCAGACCTACCTCCATAACCATTTTTTCCCATGTATGATGTGTTTCCTTAGAGCAAGCCAAAAAAGCAGCATCTAAACTTTGCAAAACATCATAGAACAACAAACAGATTCATGTGATGTGGTCTGATGAGATTTTTTTGGTCATACACACCATTATCGTGTCTGATGAAAAAAAAACTAGACTGCATACAAAGAAAAGCACCTGAATCCCACTGTCCAATATTGTGGCAGATCATTACTGCTTTGAGGCTATTGTGCTGTTAGTGGTCTAGAAGTTCTTGTGAAAATCAATGGCATAATGAATTCCATTAAATACCTGGAGATTTTAGCCCAAAATCTGTCTGCCTCTGCCAGAAAGCTGACACTTGACCATGGGTGGACCTTTCAGCAAGACAATGACCCCAAACAAACATGAAAATCCACACAGAAATGGTTGTGGGAACACACAGAGTTTTGCAGTAGCCCTCTCAGCCTCCAGATATGAACTCAATTGAAAATGTGTAACGTATATTGAGGAGGGCAGTCCACATACACAGACCCAAGAATATCAAGGAAATGGAAATGCTCTACATGGAGAAGTGTTCTGCTCATTAATCATTACAGAAAGTGGCTCAGTGCTGTTATTCTCACCAGGGTAGCCTTCACCAAATATTTTAATGGGGTGCCAATATTTTTAGAGTAAAGAATACATTTTCTATTCCAACACAGTGTATACAGCTTACTTGCATGTTTAAATCTGAAATATCACACACTGCATGTGCAGTTTATTTGATATATTGACTTTTTTTCCCAAAAAGTATGCCAGTAGTTCTTCTAGACTTCTAGACTAGACTTCACTCCACAAATGCACTCTTTCCTAACTACAGCCATGATTGTGTGTATGAAAAGTCAAGTTCACTTTAATCATGTTATGAAGAAAAAACGATGTATGTATCGTATGTATTATCGTTATCGACCTGCCTAACTTTGATAAGGTACAGCATCTCGGAAGCATGGCCATTTAAACGTGGGACTGCACATCTTTCCACCTTGGAATCTAGACTCAGTAAGGCTTTATTTCGGATAGCCCACTGTAGAATGCTTCGCAGAGGATTGCCTTGCCTTTTACTTACATTAAAGTAAATATTAACTAACTTCCCTTTCAGTGGAGGGGTAACCTAGTGGTTAGGGACGTGCCCCAGACGGTCACAGGTTCAAGTCCTGGCCCAGGTACCACTGAGGTACCCTAGTGCAAGGTACAGCCCCGCTACACAGCTCCCCAGGTGCTGTTGACAGCTGCCCCCTGCTCCACATGTGGACGGATTAAATGCAGAAGTCACGTTTTGTCGCAGTTCACTCTGTGTGATGGAGTGTGTTCCCAATGACAAATAAACACTTTCACTTTCATTTCCACTAACCTTACTCCCAGTCCAAAAGGTTTCATAATAACAAACAGTAAATCATTTGAACATCTTTAGGTAGGTGGCCATCCAGTCCATTCAAGCGGAACCCTAAACATTTTAATTTACCAATTTCGGCAATATTCTGGACAGCAGGCCTAGCCTCATTTGTGGATGTAGCATGAATAGGTCAGTTAGCTTGTGCTGAACTTGTGCTTTTTATCAAGGGTATTTGACATAGTGTTCGTATTTGCATTTAATACATGTCTCAAAAAAAAAAACACAATATTCAATACTAGTGAACTGAGATGGGCCCTGAGGCACAGACACCAAGGCCTTGGATTGATTTCCATCATAAACCACATTGTGAGGAGTTAATGGCATGGACATGCAATGCTCTTAAACCCTATACAGCTTTCCAGCAAATAATCAAAGGGAAATGCAGTGGGGCGGAAACAGCTGCAATGGCTTTGTGAATTACTGCTGTTCCCTTGTTATGAGAGGTTGTTCAAAGTCTATAACACTACATGACATTCAGACTCAAAGTTGGCTAATTGCTAGTGACACACACAATTGGTGATCTGTTTTTAGCACCTTGCTTACTAAATAAACAACCTTCTGGATCTGATTAGAGAAGTACATTTAATTAGCACACAGACTAGTGCTAATTCCCCACTGTGGCTCATCCTCTGGCTACAGCTCATACTGGTGCCATTAACATTTCAAGGGAGAACATGCTTTCTCTCTTTCTCTTTCTTTCTCGCTTTCTCTCTCTCTTTCTCTCTTTCTTTCTCTCTTTCTCTATCTCTCTCTCTCTCTCTCTCTCTCTGCCCCTTGCTGAACATACTAAGTGATTTCATTTTTGCCTGGGTATCAGTTACTTTTCAGCTAGTGCTCCCAGCACGCATGAATGTACAAACACTATTTTTGTTACATAGGTTGATATACAGAGACACACACTGAGCGATGTAAATATTACTCTCTGCTTGCAGCTCTTTTATATCCATAATGAAAAAGAACCCACTAGAGTTGGCTCCTTCTTACTCACTCTTGTTCTCCCAGTGTGAAAGCTCTCAGGCTAGTTTGAGGCCAATGCCTCCAAGACTACCTACCGTACCTGCTGCAGTAGTCATATCTTCACTTATCTAAATGGGATCTTCCCTGATCCTGATCCCTACTGACACGGGTTCAGTCTCTCTCATTCTCTCCAGCTCTTTTGCTTTCTACAAGAAAGGGCAAATATCTCCGCTGCTACATGCCTGATATGCCTCATCAGCACTGAAACAGAACACACGAGCACTAAAGTGAAATAAAAGAAAAAAAGGGAAACAACAGAGGAAACAGGAACGACACCAGAAACCGCTATTGCAAAAGTCTGATATGAAAAAGCAAAGAGACGATTCGGGAGATCTCTATCAAGCTAATCCACATCCAAGTAAACAGCTAAAGATGAAAAAGAGGACTCATGTGTGCTCTCATTACCATGCACAGCTAATGAGCACACCAGCACCAGTGCCATTAAGCCTGCTTGACTAGCTCTTTTGTAAGACTGAGCAGGGAAGGCATCGCCTATGTGAGTATATCCACTGTTTTACATACTAAGGCTCCCTTTTCAGAGGAAATTTACATAAGCAAGCTGAGGAATAATACAGCTTCTGTCTGGTTGAAAACGCAGAAAAAATAAATACATTCACATAACAATCAGATCAATCCCATTATGCAAGCACATTAAAAAGAAGCAAAACAGAGAAGTCAGTTGTGAAAAAAATGTGGTTACATGCAAATGTAGGCTTCTTATATACATATGCAAATGAATACGCAATTATATCTAAGTGGTAAAAGATTCCACTTACGGGTTCTGAAGCGGTGATGAGGGCGTGTGGGCTTGGTGGAGGGGCCCTTGGAGGATCGTCCATGGTTCAAGCGCTGGGTGGGTCTAGCAGGGGCCGTAGGGGTGGAGGTGGTGGGCGACGCCATTCGGGTTGTACTTGTGCTTTTAGTAGTAGGTGCAGACGTGGTAGCAGTAGTTGTGGTGGTTACAGAAGTTGGGCTTGGTGGGCCTGCTCTGGAGGAAGGATGTACACTTCGACCACCAGCTGCACCACTAGGCTTTCTGACCGTTGTGCTGCGTGGGGTCACCTCCTTGCCCCCAGGCACAGCAGGGCGAGTGGAGGTGGTGCCATTGACTCGTGTGCCCACCCTGTTATGGAGGTGAGGGGCTCTATTCCCTGAACCTCCTCCAACTGCCCCAGCTGCCCTCCCCCCACTGCTGCTGCTGCTGCTGCTGGCTGTGTGGTTAGAAGGAGGTCCAGCTTGAGTCCTCTGCACTGCACCGGTCCCATCTGCAGCTGAGCCAGGGCCCATGGTATTGGCTGGGGCTGCTGTGGATGCCGAAGGAACATCTGGGCCCTTTGGCAGGGCGCTGGGTTTGGACAGGAAGATGGGGTCCTGCCCGATGCCTTTGGCATCCACCAGATCGGTGGGGACGTAGTCCTGGACCGAGCCCACCACGATCCACTTGAGCAGCATCAGGCTGAGGCCCAGGCCCACAAAGCCCATCAACAAGGGCACCACACACAGCCATGTCTGCTGCTGGCGGGGCCACACTGCACAGGGGCCACAGCGGAGGGGCCCTGGGGCCCGGGGAGAAGCCTGTTCGCCCCCAGGTTCCTCCAGGGTCATGGTCTCCATGGTGGCCCCTAGTGCCATTCTCTCGCTCATGCTGTCGGGAGTTCAGGGCCCGGCAAGGGAGCAGCAGCGGAGGAGTGAGCAGGGGAGGGGGCCGGGGAGGGAACCAGGGCTGGGCATCTCATTAACATTCACTCACACACACACACACACATATACGCGCACTCGTTCACAGCCACAGAGAGACATGCAAACTCTGAAAGAACATTTTCACCATGGAACGTTAGCCCATACGTAAGCCCATAGAAAGAAATCCTATGCAGAAAACGTTAGCCTATATATAAGCTCATGAACAGACATTCTATGCAATAGACACAATATAACACAATAATAAGCACAAGCTAGTGATAATTACATACACAAGCACACTCTTGCACAAACACACACTCAGGGAGCAGAGGTGAGTAAGGGAAGGGAGGGAGGGAGGGTGCAGGGGGATCGAGGGACGTGCCTCTATGTAGTTCAGCGTCCGGAGAGACGAAGATAATTCCCAAGGCGCTCCCTGGAGCAGAAAAAGCCGAGATTGGGAAAGAAAAGCCCATAAAACGAAAGGCTGGTAGACGGAGTCGTTTGAAGCGTGCAGTAAAATCCGTGTGTGTGAGAGAACACTCCCTGCTGCAGCTCCGCTCCTCTCGCAGCTGCACTAACGCAGTAACTGTGGCGGCTGGCGCAGCCCCTGCCCTGCGCGAGTGTGTGTATGTCTGAGTGTGTCTGTGTGTGTGTGTCTGTGTGTGTATGTGTGTGTATATGTGTATGTACGTGCAGTGGAGAAAAGCAACTCAGGTAGCAGCAGTAGCAGTAAAGGCTTGCTCTCCCCAGACACAGACCCGGCTGATGCAGCTTTTCCTTCTCTATCTTTCTCTCCAGCGGTGCTCCAGCACACACACACACACACACACACACACACACACGGGTGCGCGTGTGCACACACAGGGAGCCGTAATCTCCTTCCCAGAGAGAAAGCAGCCGTTCAGCGGACAGTACAGAGATGCACAGGAATCAGCAGGGTTAAATCCGTTTGATCCCGTTTTTCCAATCCGTGCTCTCAGACAGCCCCCTTCTGTCCACCACACACGTCAGTCCAAGGTCCGTCCACGATTCAGGGTTGAAAAGAAAGAGAGAGCAGCCTCCAAGTCTGCTACATTCCCACACTGAGAGAGATACACACTGGCTGTAATAGCCAGTGAGAGAGAGGAGACAGAGAGAGAGAGAGAGAGAGAGAGAGAAAGAGAGAGAGAGAGAGAGAGAGAGAGAGAGAGAGAGAGAGAGAG
>JBBPDA010000105.1:36755735-36770091 GCA_037974385.1 Arnoldichthys spilopterus
ATCCCCAAATCCAGGTGTGAAAAACTTGTTGCATCTTTCCCAAGAAGACTCATGGCTGTATTAGCTCAAAAGATGCTTCTACTAAATACTGAGCAAAGGGTCTGAATACTTACGACCATGTGATATTCCAGTTCTTTTTTTTTTAATAACTCTGCAACAACTTAAAACATTTTTTTTGTCTGTCAATATAGGATGCTGTGTGTACATTAATGAGGGGAAAAATAATTTCAATGATTTTAGCAAATGGCTGCAATATGACAAAAAGTGAAAAATTGAAGGGGGTCTGAAAACTTTCCGTACATCTCCAAGACACCTAGTCACACTTGTACTAAGTGCTAGCCATTTATGATCAGATCACCTAATATGCATATTAATATGAAGTATGAACAGGTCCTTACATACTTTTTGCCTATATGATTTCATTCGAGTTATCTGTTTCATTTCACCTGTGTTAGCATAGCACTACTAAGGTACCCTTGAGTAAGGTACTGCTCCACGTCTTGGAAGTCGCTATGAATAAAAGCGTCAGAATGTAATGTAAATATTACAGTATTCCTGAATATTACAAAGACTGAACACTTATATACTAAAGTCAATTTCATATCCAAGAGAAAAAATCTACATTTTATTCCTTACTCCTTACCAGTAAACTATAGCTTGTCTGTGTTTTCCAACTCAGCATACCAAATATTACTTACTGCTTTTGAGAACAATTTGTAAACCCACAATATGCAGCAGACTATTCTGAATAGAGCCTGTGTCTTCTTTTATACTATACAGCACAAGCTGTGCTTTGTTGTAAAAAAAAAAAAAAAGAACTACGTTAAAAAATGTCTACATCAGTTTAGAAAGTAAATTACACACATACACACTCACACATTCACGTGCACACACACGCGCACACAGTAATAGGGACCAAAGGATACGTCCTTGGATAAATAAGAGTTCTGCACTGGTTCACTCCATTCAGTTTGATAAGTTTCGAGGGAGAATGAAAAAGTAATTGATTTTCCTTCAGATCGGACAAGTGCATTGCTCTGACCTCCACTTACACTTTCAGAAACATTATGGAATCATTATTTTAAACACAAGATCTGAAAATAAGCCATTATATGTGCACTAAGTGTATTGAGCAATAATAGCAATTTTATTTAAAATTTCCAATTTTATTTCTTCATTAATGAAAAGTAGTATTTTTTTACATGGTTTCCCTTTTTGGCATTTAGTGCAATCTTATCCCAAAGTCAGACATTTTCTCTGGGAAGAAGTGAAGAAGACTGGCACTAAATGACTCACATTAGTGGCCTTGCCAGTAGACAATCTCTCTCTCAGCCTCTTCATCCGAGCCTCCCACTGCCGCACTTAGCCGCTTAACCAGCCGCCTCAGTCCGGCTGCCCTCAGCTCAGCAGCAGCCTTCACCTGAGCCGCCACTCCATTCAGCTTTCACTCAGACCCAGCCTCGCATGCTGAACAATTCAGTCTGGCAGCTATAAAATGCAGAAGAAAAAAGCCATTCTTTCTAACTGCTGGAGTGTCCAACCAATGTTTATTATAAATTAGCAGATTGGGTAACACTTAATAATATGTAACTATGGATGAACTAAGTAGGAATAAAAGAATGGTGCTGCATTTTCCTAAATCACTCTGATTAACTCCCAAGAAGTCCTGTTTTATTACTCAAAATGTAATAGTAAAATAATGACTAGAGCAGCCAATAACTAAACAGAAACAAATGATAACTAGTTCAGCTACCACAGTTATGCTAGATATGTTGTTCCAAGCTATAGGCTTTTGGCTGATGCCACCTCTTTAAACTGAGATTGTTTTCTTTTGTTTGTTTTTGCTATCCAGTGTCGACCAGAGGAGGAGAGGCTTCCTTTTCTGAGCAATGGTTCCTCCCAAGGTTTCTTCCTATAGCTTAGGGAGTTTTCCCTTGACTCTGTTGCCTCTGGCTTGCTCATTAGGGGTTTGGACCCAGATTCCATAAACCTGCTTTGTGACAGTAACAGCTTTAAAAAGCGCTAAAGAAAAAAAAAAAGACTTGACTCCGTTGAAATATTGAATTTTAAATCTTTCTTTAACTGTGTCTAAATCATGTTATCTTCATTAATGTAAGCACAAAACTGCGTCATCAGAGGCCTGTACTTAGGCATCACACATTCATTTACTCAGTGGTGCGCTCATGTTATTTTTGACTAGCTACCTTAATTTTCTTCATATTTGATAGCATGGGCCACAAATCACCCTACAAACAAGACAGTGGAGAAAATACCAGTGTCTAGACTATTTTTTTGTTACTTCACTCTTGTTTGCACTATATCTGCCAGTGCCCTTTCCAGGTTATGCTTTTAAGGTCATATGGTCAATAAGTGATGGTTCACAAAAATGCATGGTTCACTGTATGTTGTGTTAGACCGCCATATATTTTAATTGTGAGAAGGTGATTTTTTTATTTACTGAATGTCTTGTATGAGAAAATGTAAGTTAAAAAATGTAAGTTAAATCCATGGTAAATTGTTAATAATTTCTTAGGGGGTTATAATTAAGAACAATATAATAAAGTAGTGGTTTATTTTAAAGTTCACCAATATAGAATAAATATCAAAAACATCAACATGAAAAATACAAAAACAAATATATGTTAAACTTAAATGTAAAACTTTTAAAATCTGGGCACACATTTTTATCTTTTCTTAGTTACAGGTTATCATAAGTTAGATACTCTTGACTTAAGATCATTAGCGCACACTGTAAACTGAATGAACCAGTTAATATGCATTACTTTAGACTCTTAACTGCAGAACAAATGCTTTTAGATGTATTTATTCAAATTATATGACAAACAATATACACCAGGTTGAAACGTTCTCTGTCTCTTAAGACTGACAGTGCCAAAGTGTGCCTTCACTACTGTATATGTGATGATTTGCACCGTAATAAACTGCTGTTCCCTCTTATGTTTAGTAGGTAACGCAAAACCAAATGAACACAAGTTAAACATAACATCATAACATCAATCATCCTGCTCTGGCTGTCTTTTTTGTCACCTTGTTTGATACTCACTCTACTAACTTCTCCCACAACTGGGTTAAGGTCGCCATCACGTCCTTCAGCAATACCAGCTCCATAGAAACGGTTCAGCGCTATTTAGTTCCACTAATTATTTTGTCGCTGTTAATTGTTTGTTGTCAGTTTTAGTAGCTAATTTTATCAGTACAAGACTATAAAAATAGCCACAGTCAGAAGTAGTTATCTAGGAGATAAAATGTCGTTTAGTTAGTTAACTGCTCTGACCATAGCGATAAATACACCATGTGGTCTCTGGGCAGCCAATAGGAGAAGCGCTTAAGATATAGTCAAAAACAAGAAGCTTCATCAATAGTGTCACTATTACACTGATCCATATAGATGAAAATGAAGGACAACGGTAGCACTGTTTCTTTACTGTGGGCAGTTAAATATACAGTTATGTATTTTTAATGCATTTTATATTTAGTAATTAATAATAATAATAATAATAATAATAATAAATAATAATAACAACAACAACAATAATAATAATAATAATAATCATCATCATCATCATCATCATAATAATAATAATTTTAAAAACATAAAAACATTTTTATTTATAAGTGCCTTTCGGGACACTGAAAGACACCTTACAACAAGATAGCAAATATAATATAGAAAAAATATCACAATCTGTGACAAAAGAGTATTGGTAAGTGGAGAGACAGGATTTATTCGGGAATCACAAATAACCTGGCTGCTAAGTCTGTGTTTTTAAATCAAGGCTTTTATTGTGTTCATTTAGTCTCATTGTTTGTTTTAGGGACACAACAGTACATTCAATGTGACTATTTTAGGAACTGGGTAAACTTCACTTTTCTCCTCAAACTCTCTGTTAAAGTGAGCTCTTAAATGTTTTCAACATCAAAAGCTGCAGCACAAGCACTTATCAGATGTGCCTATGTTCCATTGGTCAGTTTGGTCGTCACGGGCAGGTTGAAGAAATGGGCGAAAGAAAGGGCGGCCTAATGTTGCATTTGATGGCAACTGGGAACTTGGATTTCCCCATCTCTGAATAGGAAAAGCTGAAGTCAATAACATTTACAAATCAGTAATTCAGGTGTGAATCATCAGCCATGAATTCTTCTGACTTCCACATTTGACACCATCTCCAAAATGGTTGCAAACATGATTAACAGTATGTGAAATACTACTAATCCTTTAAATGAGTTTAGCTGTGTTCAGTAGCTGTACTACAAAAATGCATTAGTATGTTTCTTGCTAGAGATCACAGCGGTGTGGACTGGTCATCAGGAGTACCGGTTTTCCCAGTGGGCCTCTTGATATATGGGCTAATATACCACAAAGTATTCAAAATAGAAGAAAAATTGAGTGGTATGAGCCTTGATTGCCCAGCTCATATTGTGTAATTACAGGCCCAGATGGAGGAGGAAGGTGGTAATATGATCTACCCAATAGTTTCCTGTATTCCTGCCTTATCCAGTTAACTTTGGTCCATGTGGGTCTGTCCCATGCCCCCTGTCTCCCACCCCTGTCCCATTGCAGTTGTGAGTGAGACACTCCAGAACAGAGCTGTAATGGATTTAATGCAGACCTGACCCCTGCTGCAATTATTTATGCATACAAAATTATGGATAAAAAAAGCACATAACAAAATGTAAAGGTGTGGCAGTACTGTTGGTGACATGGGTGAGACAGACAGCAGAGATGAGGTCTGGCATTATAAAACAGAGCAGCCAGAGTCAGAGCCAGAACAGCTCCCAAAGCCCAGGGAAAGCACCAGTGTACCACATGGTGAGTTTGAGGAGACTGACAAGGTTTATTGCTTTTCAGCTATATGAGTTGAGGCGCTAAGTGCCACACAGGCAATTATGAGTTTGATAAAACAAAACGTACAGAAATCATAAGCCATATTCTCATCCAGCTGTAACTACCGTATGGTTGAAAACAGCCTGTTCCTGGCCTACAAAGACTGCCTTTACAGTGCTTAAAGCAACCCTCCTCCAAGGCCAAAACCAATATATTATACTGTGGTTTGGGTATTGGCCATTTTAAGTATTTATTTTCTGGTATGGATAAGGACTGTTTTTCTAATCTTTTCAAATACAATTGCTAGTGAAATGGCTTGCTAGTGTTTTTCTTTTTTTTTGCTGTTGCTCTCTAGTCATTGATTTCAGGTACAGGCAGTATCATTTAATTCTATGTGTGAAGAAGACTTCAGTAAATTGCTGGGTCTAAATTTGATTGAATCAATGATCTATTAACATTGAAATGCGTGGTCTGACAGCTACTAGGCTTTTAGGTACACTATCATTTATTAATGTTACTCAGGGGTTCACTTTAGATGATTTTTTGAGGATGGCTAGATAGCTGTTTCTAATTTTTAAAACATATTTTAATTGCTCCTTTTTTAATTCACCTTTAATTGATTTGTAATGTATTTGCGTAAAAAGGTCTCTAAAGACCAAGACCCCTGAGAAATACTTTGTCTAGAGAGTGGACTGACAAGGAATAAGTTCACTGTACAGTACATCAAACACACATAGGTCATAAATGACTTCAAATTTTCATCAAACGCAGCATAAGCAACTACTGACCCATTCCATCAACAGAGTGAGTGCACAGAAGACTTAGTAAAATGGCTTATTTCCCAAATGCCTGGTTTGCCTACGTGGACGCCCCACCCCTGGGGGATACAAAAAGGGCACTATAGCCAAAGGGGCAGTTGCATGAACACCTAAAGCCCCATTTTCTGCACATGCCTGCTCTTGGTGGACTTTGAACAACCACTGTTGACCCTAAAGAGCTGGACATTGCACATTTTAAAGCCCACACAGTGCATTTGAGAATTCCTGTTAGATGCTGTAATGGTCATAGGTAAACCTGACAGAAATGATAGCTGTCACAAATGGAAAGAAGAGTGAGGCGTGAGATGTGCATAAGAGCCAGTTGAATAACAGAAGAGGACACTTTGAGGAAGCTTTTGCTTTGGCAGAATTTCATCATCAGAATGCTAAAAGGACATATGATTCTGCAGACGAAGCTTTGTCTACACTTTAAAGAAACAGTTCGGCAAAATAAATAAATAAATAAATAAAAATCAGTTTTCCTCTTGCTTTAGAAATAGCCCACCAGCCAACATTAAGATGTATTTAGTTTCACGATTGTGGGTGGGTTGCAGGAAGTATATGCAAGTTGTGACTTTTTGGAGGTTTGATTTTAAAGAAACAAACTAACACTAAGAAAATAAACAAAGACTAGGAAATAAACAAACATATACTGGAAAATAACTATGGCATGAGAACACAGAAACACGTAAGGTAAATGGGTAACATTTAACAGGGTCCGATATGACAAAAACCGACGACAATTAAACCAAACACTAGAGACTAAATAGGAACACTTAACGAAGAACACCTGAACAGGGAGGAGACATTAAACAAGGAACAGGTGACAAGGGTGGAGACAAGGCGGGGCTAAGTCAAAATAAGCACAAGAGATGAGGACAGGGAGCACATTGGAAACCAAAACAAACAAGGACTGACACATGGTCTGGAAATGAAATGAAACGCGACAAGAAGACGAGACAAGACGTTACATTTAGGGTCAAAAGTCTGAAGTGTTCTTCACTA
This sequence comes from Arnoldichthys spilopterus, assembly GCA_037974385.1. NCBI lineage: Eukaryota > Metazoa > Chordata > Actinopteri > Characiformes > Lepidarchidae > Arnoldichthys > Arnoldichthys spilopterus. Next base: position 36,762,402 of record JBBPDA010000105.1, read on the forward strand.
GTTTTGCGTGGGATGTATGATGCTATAAAGCTAATTCAGCTAATAAATAATGGAGGTTAGCCATGTAGCACTTGAACTGCATGAATAGTTCTGAGGCTTTTTGACCCACAAAATGTAAGCTGAAGTTTGTGAGCCCCATAGAGCAACTTAGAGTATCCAATCAACCTACTGCAAGCCTTTGGACAGTAGGAGGAAACCAAAGCATCTGGAGGAAACTCACGCAAATGCGGGGAGAGCTTTCAAACTCCACACAGAAAGGCACCTTAGCCAACCTGGGGATCAAACCCAGGAACTCCTTGCGATGAGGCAACTATTACTGTTATTATTATTAATCAGGAAAACATTCTTATATTAAGTGACTAAATGGTCTTATTTGCTCCATATGTGCACAAGCTAATGCTCTGAATGTGAACACTATTAGCCAGATAATTTTAATATGCAAAATAATTAGTTACTTGGTTAAGCACTTTGTTGCCAGCCACAATTATTTACTTTAGTTTTTAGAAATATGATGTTTCTTCTTAACATCAAGCATTCCATAACTGCCCAAATTGTCACCCAGTTTAACGAAGTATTAAAGTATTTTCGTTTAGGTGATGTCATGACGCTAAAATGATGCAAGACCCACAGTAAAAGAGAAATTGCCAAGGGGTCTTTTCGTCTGTGTCATAAATGCTCTGTATATGCCTAAAAATGAATGGTTCTACCTTCAAGGAGGAATGATTGTCTTTGACTCTGAGTGTTCTCTAAATTCTAACCCAAAATTGGCCACTGTCATGTCAAGTGATGTTTTCATCACCATTTGGGGAAATGTCTTATTCAGGAATGCCAAGACAAAATTCAGCGCAAGGGCAGGAACATTCACCCCTGCAGCTTTCTCATATTTAATCCTTTTTTGAGTGTCATGAAAGGATTTAAATTTATGATTTAAACAGTTTACTGCTGAGCAACTGTCACACACCCTCACTGCAACTTACATAATTCTTTAAACATTATCGTTATGTAATTATTATGTTTGTACTGGACTGCAGACTGCAGCCAGAAACCTATTAGAAGTTATACCTGGGTATTCTTGGTAATTAAGCAGGTATGGGTTAAGTTAAATCCTGGTCATGTTGACATGGCAACTTACATGCTCATACAACTCCTCAGAAATACCTGGGTAGTGCTCAAGTGTGAATAGAAGTTGTCACATTTATACCAAGTACAACTAAATACATTAAATGAGATGCCAGAAATACAAGGACGTATAGATTGCAGCCAGCTAGCAAAGCTGAATGATTCTGTGATGTTTATATTGACATATATATGTTGATATTTATATACACTTTTCTTTAAGCTTTATTGACATGTATGACTGTGGGCATCCTAGTGAAGTACTATTTAAAGAAATAGTTCAGCAATAAAAAAGAGGGAAAAAATCACTAAGAGAAAGTCGATTGCCATGATGCTTACCTCCTCATTAAGGTGGTCATTGTGATGTAGGATGCAGTATTACTTACTGTCAACAATCAACATGTTTTCGGGATGTATTTTTGAATGACTACTGACTTACTGCTAAAAGCATCTCAATGATGTCCCACATTTAAGCATAAAAGGAACTTAAGCAATAACTGGAGAAAATACATTCCAAATATATTTCAGAAAGATGTATTTTATCCTCCAGAACCCCTGTTACCCTAGAAGGCACCTTTATTACATATGATTAACTCTGGTGAACTCTGATCACATTGTTTTTTATTGGGCAGTATAGGAAAGGTGAGTTTGAAGGTGAAAGAGACACAGGCATGCACGACGAATCAGTAATTATTTAGTGCATCACAGTACAGCAACACGTTTCATGTGAAATCAGTTGTAAAGCAAAAGCTTGAGCAAAAGGACACCACTCATGTCACATAGGCTGAACATGTCTTGAACATTCTTTCATTCCCATGACATACATTGAAATACACACATTTTATGCTCTCTGAACTCTGTGTTTCCTGTAGTAAGAATTCAATGAAAAGGCCTGAGGGTGGAATAGGCTGAAACCTTTGGCTTACTAGCACTGCAGAGCTACCTGTACTAAGTGCTCCTGCACTGACAGGCAGAGGTCCATGTAACCATTTATGAGCCTTAACAAAGCCCATTGAACTTAAGGTGGTATTTGTGTGTGATTTCCCTGCATATATGTCTGCACCACATTGTGCATTTGTCAATCCCTCCTACACCTTGACATTTCACACAATAGTAGAGCCTCCAGCATGAATGCTGAGCATCAACCTGATGGCATCAGTGAGATGACTCAGAGGAAGGCTCTGATAAATATCAATGTGCTTCACAGCATTGCAATAGCAGTACAGTGCACAGACTGGGTGGCCCAGGCACACATTCTAGCTCTGCCCCTCTGGTTTCAATATAAGACCTCCTGCCTACATTAGTGTGCAGTGTATTCTAATATGATCCCCACTTACTTTAGCTACCACGCTGCTTTGTATGCAGAGTGCGTATGTTAAAGGCAAACAAAAGAGTGGCGTCATCTCTATTATTAAGTGGTAAGCCACCCCACACACACACACACACATACACACACAAACACACATACATACACACCCACACACACACATGCTCACTCATGCACTTTGCTGGGTCAGCCATTTCTTTATGGTCTCCTTTGAGTAGCATTTATGTGATAAGCTACAATTAATTGCATGACAAAAACATCTCTTACTAATTTCAAAATGATTATTTATGGTATCACAGCAGTGTAGTGAGTCAAGTCAAGTCAATTATATTTATATAACATTTTGTTACAGCTAACACTGTTGCAAAGCAGCCTTACAGAATCTGAGTCCGAGCCCCTAGCGAGCAAACTAAAGGTGACGGAGGCAAGGAAAAGACTGCTTAAAGTTGGAGGAAGAAATCTTGGGAGGAACCAAGGCTGAAAAGAGGAATCCATCCATCTCTTTTTGGCACTGGAAAGCAAAAAAGGTTTCAAGAGTAACACAATGGAGAAGACAATAACATTAAGGTAACAATAAGAGGCCCTACAGTGCTTTATCACTGACGTTATCCCTGATGAGCAATAGAGTCTCTGGTGAGCAAAAGTAGGATCAGTTAGAGGCATATACATATCAGAAGATATCAGAGAATATCAGCAGTGCTAAACCTACAGTATACTGAGAACAAAGTGTACCCAAAAAAATAGTTATTTGGCTTGTAGCAATAGAAGCCTTTTCTGGTGCTATATAGAGCCATTTCAAAATGGTAAATACAGAACCATACTTAAAGATGTAACCATACTTACATGTTTTACTTTATAATTTTAATTAACTAAAATGTAACTGTTATTTAATGCAAAGTACATCACAAAAGGAATGGGATATATTTATTACAGGCTTTAAGAGTTTAAGGTGTTGACTTGGCCTCAAAAGTGCCCAGATTTCAATCTGATCAAGCATCTGTGGGATGTATGGGACAGACTAGTCTGATGCATAGAAGTCCCAATTGGCATGTGTCCAAAATAGTAAATTAATGTCTACAAATAAAGATGTTTCAATCACCTACATCATCTCAGATGGACACTCCAGTAACTAACTCAATATATCAATGCACACAATGCAAAATGCAACAAAAAGAACACAATATATGTAAATAAAAAGTGTGGGTGTTTATTACTTATAATCATGTCTAACAAATATTTACGAATGTTTCTGTTGGACTTTTAAATTGCCCATAAGTGTGAATGTGTGTATGAATGATTGTCTGTCTATGTGTTGCCCTGCAATGGGTTGGCCTGTGGAATTCCACAATGTCTTCTTTACACTCAAAACAAATATCCTTTGGTAAAGGCAGTGGTTCTATATAGAAATATATATATATCATAATAATAATAAAGATAATCAGAGCATATAAATACTTTTTTAAAATTATATTCTCTTCTGTTTTATAATTTATACCTGAGTAAATGAGAATACATGCCTTTTTTTTTTGCATCATTGCAATATTTTGGGAATATGTCAACTTAGCGAATATATTGTTGCAAAATAAATAATAGTAGTTTACAAATGTAATGCTAAAAAGGATCCTCAGTGGTTCTACAGTGAGGCAATAATATTATTGTAAATAGGTTGTCTGTGTGTCATTCTAATGAAAGTACAGTTACCTGCACATGGTTGGTCAATTATATATTGGCTCTTGTATCAGTAATAAGCAAGGATGTTGTTAAGAAAGCATACCTAACACATAGGCACACATGTAATTATGCCACTATATAACTGGGATGCAGTAGATTTTAAATTTCAATTCTCACAAGTGTAAAATGGTGTGCAATGGTTTGTAGCAGGAAATAGGTGGGAGTGCTAGCAGTTAAACTATATAATTGAATAAAGAAAACAAACACTGAAACTAACTGAAAGCAAACATGAGAGCATAGAACTAGACTGAGAATAACTTAGCAAGAACATAGATCCAGCAGTATCACAAAAGAGTAGCAACAGAAACTCTACCAGAACTAGCCCATACACAAGAGTATATGTACATTTTAAGACACAGCACTTGGATATGAGAGGAGACACTGAGGAGCTACAACTAGGGAACTATCTTTAAGGAGCAGGGCTAAACACAAAAAAAGCACATGGCTAGGTAAACAATAACAAGACAGATGGGGAACATATGGCTTTGCATCCCACATGTCCTGTCCATGTTTTGTTTTGTTTTTTTCCATATGCTTCCTGGTCTCCTGTTGTGTTTAGCTACGCCCTTATCTCCTCCTCATCACCTGTTCCTTGTTTTCCTGTCTCCTCCCCTGTCAGGTGTCTCTCATTTGTGGTCCCTATTTAACCTCCTGTGTTTGCCTCAGTCTTTGTCAGTTATTTGTCATGTGTTCCCTAGTTCTGTCGATGTCATCCTCACTCTTTTGTTTTGACTCCATTGCCATTGTGTTTGTTTTCCATTATACTTAATAAATTCCTAAATAGATCTCACTCATCTGCGCCTGCTTCCTAACAACCCAACAACGTGACAAAACCACGTGACGGTTAAAGTTAAAATGTGTAAAAAAAATCAATGCAAGTTGCTGCTAGTCTCATTTGGCCGGCTTGAGTTTCTAAATTCACCATCATATCAATCAAAAATACAATAATCTACAATGAGCTTGTGCTGTAATTTTACCCCAGAAAGTGTCATTACACAACCTAAGATAAAAAATATGTCAGGTGTTCAAAGAAAACAGTGTGTTATATCAACCTGACATCCAAACAGGCTGATGCAGCCTTTATGACAGCTGATGCCTGATGTAATGCACAAATATAAATGTTTGTCAGTTGTTGATGAAAGGCTTACTTAGGTGTCACACAGCCTTATGAACACTACCAACCTTTTTTATGTGTAGTGATGTTTCCCAACTCTGCTTTTAGAGGCCCACTGCCCTGCACAGTTTAGTGTTTTCCCTGTTTTTGCATACCTACTTCATTTCAACAAGGAATGGTTAGCTATATAACATCATATTCAAGACCTTTTTTACTAATATAGTAGTATACACTGCATTGCTATTGTGTCTTCAGCATACTGGGAATCAAATATTCTAGCTATCATTGTATTGTATTGTAACTCAGAGGTTATTACTGCGGATTGCGCTGTAAGATATGAAGGGCAAAGGAGCAGGGGCTCAGGGCTTAGAAAAGCTTGGTTCTTGCACCATGCATGTTCATGCTGTGAAAAGTTGATGTGGAATAGTAGTAACACCATGTAGGATGGCCTGTTTGTAGGGATGCAAAGCTGAGTGCACAGTTGTGTATGTGTATGTGTGTGTGTGTGTGTGTGTGTGCGTGTGTGTGTGCATGCTTGGTGTGAGGGGGAGAGGTTGAGAGGGGGAAGATGGAAGCTTCTCTACAGGAGATGAAGCAGTCCTCCCACTGTAACCTTGAAACACAGAGCATGGCTGAGTCAGTCTGCACACTCCAACCTGCCACAGCCACAAATCAAATTATTGTGCCGGGGGGCTGACAGTGAAATTGTCTCCCTTCTCTCTCTCTTTATTGCCAAGAGCTAACTCCCAATAGGTTATAATGACAGCAAATTAAGGCAGCGGCACAGAGAACAAATGTGTGTGGGGGGGAGCATATTTATCTCGCCTATCTTTTCTCTTCCACACCTACTTCTATGAGATTTTTGCACAATTCCCCAATATCAGGCATGCATTCAGGTTAATAAAGAAGCAGTGGCTTTTATAGAACCCCCACAGATATGCTTATGTTTATATGTGTCTTGCTGCGATTCCCATATAGATGTGTGATTCCATCAGATAAGGCAGCGAGATACTCTCATATTTATCAGCAGAGGAGAGCAGAGCCCTCTCTGCATCCCTTTGCTTGTTTTGCGGTAGAGCACGTCTGAAGCCGCCACTGTGTGAACTTGTGAGAAATCTAATTTTCTGCATTTTAGAGTTGTGTGGGGAAAATAGAGTTGATAAACAGCTTCCCAAGGGCTGAAAAAAAAAACACATTAAACCCAACCAAGCTGAAATGGTGCCCTTGCCAGGGCCTTAGATATAGCATTCCCAGTGCTGGGCAAACTTTAGCCTCAAGGATGACCTCATACATGGCCTGTGTTTCAGTGCAAGGAGAGATTTGTTGCTAAGAGAAAGCTTGCTACTGGTTCAGTACATACCTTCATGTACAACTCAAGAACAACAACCACTAGAAATGTGCTGCTGCAGTTACAGCCACAAAGCTAGTGGGGGTGTCTGTATGATTTATATAATAATAATAATTATAATAACAATATGTATTCTTCTTCTTATTATTACTGTTGTTGTTGTCATTATTATTTTTATTATTATTGTATATTGTATTATTATTATTATTATTATTATTATTATTATTATTATTATTATATACAGTGTTTTCTCTGCATTTCTGCCTTTACGCAGATTACTTGATTAATATTCAAAATAATGGGTAGATTAATCAATTTATAATACTGTTTTAGTCACAGCCCCACTGGCCATTAGCTTCTTGAACATTAGGCAACATTAATGCAATTAGCTACTTAACAGGCTGCAATGAACTGTAGTATTTTTAGAGCCAGGCACAGCTCACAGTCTTTTATAAACAACCGGTTAGAACGCGTGTTCTAATTTACCAGCTCCAATGCATATTTGAGTAAAAGTAGTAACTTCCACCTCTATGTGTGTGTGTGTGTGTGTGTGTGTGTGTGTGTGTGTGTGTGTGTGTTTGCGTGTGTGTGTTTTCGCCTGTGTGTGTGTGTGTGTGTATGTTAGTTGAAGAAAACAGTCTTAGTTGAACATGTTTTCACAGGTAGATCAGACATTAAAAGAAGAGAACCTCAATCTCAGAGGCCCATTCAGCACAAGTTGAATAGGGCCCCACATATTACACTATGCTTCTAGTAACAAAAAACTGGAAAAACCATCTTTAAAAAGAATTGCAGGTACAACAATTAGGAAAGCCTGTGTTCTGTGCTCTTCAAGGTTTCAGCTAATAACAGTAGGGTGAAGTTCATCTATTAGAATGCAGTGCATCTCTCTCAGTCTGTCTGTCTTGCTAATCTTGCTGGGAAGTGCATCTCTTTGTCTGTCAGTCTCTGTGTGAAATGTTCAGTCTCTTGCTGGATGTTTCAACACATTCAGAATCATTCCTGCTTTTGCCATTAGCTGTGTTATTAGCAGGCAGCTCACTCTTTAAAATGT
>JBBPDA010000105.1:36791063-36827136 GCA_037974385.1 Arnoldichthys spilopterus
ACCTGTTTCAAATCACATCATTATTTAACCAATTTACCTCATTACTAACCCTAAATTGCTCCTGTCCCAACTTTTTTTGGAATAATTTGCAGGTCTGAATGACAAGAAAGGATGTATATTTACAAATGAAGTGAAGTTGACCAGACAAAACATGACATATTTTGTGCTAATTTTGTCTGCAATGAAATACAAGTCAAAGTTAATGTAGAAATCTATTTTTTTTTTTTGCGTTTTCCATACCATCCCATCTTTTTCTGATTTGGGGTTGTAATTAAACTGCTTAAATTACCAGCAAACCCTGTAAAAATTGGGTGTTTCAAAACTTTGGGTGTTTCAAAACTTTGACCGGTAGAGTATATAGTCCATGCTTTGGTAAAAGTGTGGATATTTGCAAAGGCTGCTGATGAATGCTGCTTTAGCACTGGATAGACAACTGGCATGGATTTAAAGAAGAAAAAGTCTGTGAACAGGAGTGAATATGTGATGCATAAATACAATTGGATCTGTTTTTTTCCTTGTTCCCTGACAATAGATGGATGTGCCAACAAACTGTATGAATTCTGCAGGGTTATGTGTGGGTGCTGTGTTGATCATTATGATTAGTTTTGATATGGTTGTTTTTAAATGAAAGAGTACATGTTAACGTCAGTAATTTAACTTTCTGAACACTGAAATAATTAAACATTTGGTTTGGATAAAGATGCAAAGACTAAAAAGAGAGTGGACTTATCCTTGACTTAAAATGTGAACTTCTAGGTCTCTCCCCCTCCCTCTCCAGCCCTGCCTCCAAAGCCTCACTCCAAAGAGGATGCTGCCGAGGATGCAGAATTAGGTATCCAATTTTTAATCTATGAATGAAACATGAATTAAACTCCACACAGCTGGATAGCATTACAGTGATTTGCAACTGGCTATACTTTAGCTAAAACCAAGTGTGGCAAACTAATTGGTTTCGAGTGAGAGCATTCACAGAAAATGGAGGCCATCCACAGTGTATGTGCAAGCACTGACTGACACTCCGTCAGACACTCTTCTTAGCTCTTGTTGGTTGTGTTTTTTCGGGCATAGCGGATTCCTCCAAATGGATTTAGGAGCACTAATTGTAGCCTGAGGAGCCAGATATTACTCTTTATTTTCCAACTTTTAGGACATAGTGTATATATACCTACTAAAGCTTTAACTTACATTAGATTACAGTAACAGTGTTTAATTTCTGCTCTCCCACTGTTCAGCACACAGAACATATATTTTGATTATGTTAGTCATGAAAACGTTGGTGCATTTAAGAGACAGGTATATACAATAGAATATCATAGTGGGTGAAAAAGCGTCTTTCTGATTTTGGGGTGACATTAAAAGAGAACAGTATAACACTGTTCATCTACAGTGAGGTCCAAGACTTGACATAAAACTCACCAAATGCTCTTGCTTTCACATGGGTAACTGAAATAGTACCTTCTCTTATAGTAACATGTCAATTTTTACCTGCTTTAGGCAAGGATAAAGTTAACTTTCCATTTGAATTTTTTAGTTCCACCTTAAATTGTGCAGCTGTGACGGCCTGGTGACTGCACAGCACTGTGTCATCTTCTGCATAAAGTGGAACAGAAAGTTCTTTCAAAAGAAAAACTTTAGCTTCATAAATCTCCCACTCTGACCCGTGTAGTAAACAAAAGCTTTGGATGTTACTCTGCATCAGACTTGAGACATTTCTCCTCTGCACAAGCTGTTTTAAGCCAGTTGGAAGCCAGTTTTGCATGTGACATTTACTCCCATCACAAATACACAACCCCATTATTCCTGGAGACCACTTTAGTTAACCTTCTAGCTAATTATGCACCATAGTGCTCTTCCCTCTGCTGAGATATTGAGTAAGCAACATTTACAAAGATTTATTTTAATTTCTACATTTCCTTAAAAATGTCATTTGAACATGTAGAGGCTTGGACTCTGAAACAACAATATCAAACAACTTAACAAGCAGAACGGAATTTTATCTTTGATCGTTGTGTCATAACTCATAATACAAAATTAATTAACTAAATCATTCATTCATTTATTTTGCAAACTGAGTATCCATTTTGGGTCGCAGGCAGGGTACACCCAGGACAGGAGGCCATCTCATTGCAGGGCAACACTGAAACAGATTGTGATTCACACACATTTACACTTATCGGCAATTAAGAGTATGCAGTCGACCTATTGCAAGCCTTTTGGACAGTGAGAAAAATCCCATGCAAAGATGGGAGAGTTTGCAAATTCCGTTCAGAAATGCACCCTTGGCCAACCTGAGGATCAAACCTAGGCTTCTCTTGCTGTGAGGTGACAGTGCTATATATATATATATATATAGCACTGTATATATATATATACACAGAACGTCACAGAACATTTTAGAGTGTGTAAACTGATAATGCTTTAAATGCTTTCTCATGCATTTCTCATACACTTTTCACAGCTATGTCCTTCTGTAATGTTCTCTAACATTTTCATTGTCATATGGCTGAATATTTTGCATCTGTGCTGTTATGTGAGCTTCTTTAAAATGGACATCAATTCACAGCAACTTTCAATACATAAATTATATACCTTCTCTCTCACACACACCAACCTCTCCCATCAGGAGAGAAGGGATTGAATTGTTTTCTTCTTTTTCTTTCTTCCTGTTCATTTGGGCTTTAGGCCAAACAACATTCGCCTGTGAGACGTTTTCCTATTCTGCGCTTGTTCCCATAGCACGTCAGCTCAAAAGCGCACTCCTTATTCAAACAGAAGATGGAAAAACACATGAAAGCATGCAGATAATTACATGTTTACATGCACCATTCGGCATTTGCCATTGTCCTCTCTCGCAAAAGACAACACAAATTCTTGCGCCTGCAGGCTCTCAAGCTCTCTGCTTTTTTCCTAGCCCCAAGTGAGGGTGCCACTAGGAATTACAGAGGGTTTTTTGCATGTTTGAAAATGTTGGCTGATTGCACCCTGTTTGCTTAAGGCTCTCCTGCGTGATATCATGTCAGCACAAGCTAATGAGCTGTGAGGAATGCTCTCATTATATCACCAAATAAAGGAAGAAGGCTGTGGCTATTAAAGGTGAGGGAGGTTAAACAGTGCATTCGGAAATGATGCTAATTTCATAGCTCCGATTAAAAAGTCACTGGATGACAATAACCTCTCTGACTGGCTCATTAAACCCTGGGTCACCCAGGCCCAGTTGAATGAAGCCTGGGTGACATCCTAACCGGAGACAGCAAGGTGACACTAATGTGACAGGAGCCATGAGGTCAGGAAATGCTCAATCCCTTGGTCAACATCGAAACTGTAGGCACACGGCAGGTTGAAACTGCCTGGCATTCTGAGCGTGATGTCATTATTGATCCATCATGACGGTCCAACTGCCATGGGGACACAGTGGATCTGGACAATAGGACTCTTGATGGCCGGGGGGGAAATCAAGCATCCATCTTTCTTGATAATGCTTCTACTTTGTTGCGGCTGATTTGTTTTGCTCCGCTGTTGGAGCGATGATTAAGTGACACTTTGCTAGAGTGACACGGTAGGGTGGGGGTGGTAGACTTTCCTTTAAATGGTTCTCTTCTTCAGGCTAAAAGCTGGCCCACATTCTCCTCTGCAGTGTCAGCTCATCTGTCTGCTTTCTTTATTCTCACATAACCATATTTAACACTTGGAGGTTTAAAGTTATTACTATCATTTCGCTTCTCTTTAGCCACTTAAATGGCCAGCAGTGGGTCAAGGCTTTCATTCCTTACTCATTTTGTTTGTATTGTTTTCCATCTACTTACTGAATTACAAGCGTGAAAATGAAATAAGCCAGGTAATAATAATAATACTACAATGCCATGATATAATAGTTATAAGTTACTATACTGGTACTAATACTATTATTAATTATACACATATACATGGTTAATTACATTGATGTAATTGCAGGGAACGATATTAAATACACAACTATCATATAATAGAATAAGCTTGTGCTTGTGTGCAGCACCTACCACTGCACCACTGTGTCACCCACCCTAAAACATCTTAAACTAAAATAAATACATTTTGCATGGAAGAATTGTTGAGATTACAGCAAGCCTATGTCAAAGACACGAAAACACCTTATGAGGATCAACCATGTATCTGTTGCTCAATTGCCATTTCATGAGAGTGAGTGTGCAGGGTGCTACAGACCATGACAAAAGCCATCAGTTGCCATGGCTTGGACAGGAAATACTTCAATTCAGGAGCTTATGTACAGCAAGAGTCTTAGTAGGACAAGAACATGCTAAAGAGTCATGCACAAGTCAGAGTTCAAGATCAAACCAGTTTCTAAAGGCACAATCAAATAGAGGAGACTCTCATGTACTTTAAGCTGTTAAAGAATTCAGAAGGAGCTTGAGCATTTACCAAACATGTCACATCAGAGCAACCAAAGCTCTACAAAAGAGGGTGGTTTTGACAACTTAGTATGCAGCTCAGTCAGCCCATTTTGCATTATTTATCTCTTTAGAGGATACGCCAAGGAGGCCTGAAATACCCACTACCCCTCATAACCCACTTATACTGAGCAATGGTGGGGATTCAGAAGTGTACTTGCACATGGTGGATTAAAAAAAGGTTACTCCTGGCCTTCTCAGATCCCGAGCATTGCTCCCTAACTACTCAAACACCTGCCTCAGGTCCTGACTGTACCAAGGCAAGGACTTATTTCCAGCTCTCTCACCCCAGACACACACCCACACTCATGTAGCTCACAGACGTGCCATCAAACCAGTCAACTGCATTCATTTTAACTGCTAAACCACTGGGATCGCTCAGCCTGAGCTCAATTGCATTTAATGGTGATTCACTTGAGTGAAGTGGAGCTTGGAAGGAGGCAGGCTTCTTCACCACATGTAGCTGACATTCGCACATCAACTGCTTCATGCTAAAGCAACTCGTGGAACGACTATAATGTAGTATGTGAAATGCAATGACGTGAATAATTTTGCATGTGTGAAAAGTCCAGATTATGCACATGGCTTAATTAGAAGGCACAAGGCTGGTTCAGATGAAGAAATAGGCTAAAGCTTTGAAGAGAACTGCCAGCAAAGCATGCGCTAGAACTGAGAGGGTTTTTATTTTTAAGACATGACCCATTTAGATGCCATAAGAGGTTTTGTTATGGCCCTCAGAACCAAACATTTAACTGCTCTCCTCACATAGACTGGCACAAGGCTGGACGATGCATGTTTCAGCAACACCACTGGTAGACTTTTAAAAACATGAAACACTGACAATAACCGTGTCTGACTCTAGCTCAGGCCTGCGGTGCGTTTCCATGGTGATACTCTCACCTTTCTCCCACTGTCACGGTTAGGCTGCAGAAACAGAAGTCATTCACATGTTTAGCATAGTTAAAGCTCGCAGGAGCACCAGCCTGCCAGTACAGAGCCCAGCAGACAGAGGAGGCCAGGAGAAAAAGCAGATTCGGAACAAGACTAATTTAATTGTAGACATTGTGCTCTACCCTCCCACTTGTTGAACTTTCATTCCATTTTCTAACCAAATGTGCATCAACTCATGCAGGCTCAGGAGGACTCACTGCATGGCTGAACTCCAAGGCAAGCTCTCCCCCAGAATCGTGACTGGAGGAGTGAGATGGAGTCAGAATGCATTTCTTTCTTTTACTACTGACTAGTACTGTATGCATCCTTCATTTACTTAATTTAATTAAAAAAGTAATATATTACATAGTTTTTCTTTGTCTATATCAGAGAGAAAGAGACAGAGAGAGAAAAAGAGGGGGGGGTAGATAGGTAGGTAGGTAGGTAGGAAGTGTTTCCCAGTCCTGGTCCTGGAGGCCCACTGCACTGCACATTTAAAGGTTTTCCCTGCTCCCAAGAAACCTGATCCAACTATCAGCCGTGCTAACAATACTAACAGGCTCTCACTGAGCTGAACTGGGTGTGTTAAAACTGTGAAGACAACAAAATGTGCAGGGCAGTGGGTGTCTAGGAGCAAGGTTGGGAAATAAATGTTTGAATCTATGTGACATTTGAGGCCTCAGAAGGCACTGAGGGAGAAACCATCATGCTATTGTGATAAATATAGTCATATTGGCTCTAAAGTGTACTTCAGAAAACTGCTGTTAAACAATTAATCTATGCATTAGCAAATCAGACCTGAAACTTTGAAATTTTATTACACAAAAAGTTGCCTAGGCCTCTCAGACTGACTGAAAGACTGGGAAAACATGTTTTATGGTCAGTTGAGTCCATATTTTAGCTTGTTTTCTGGAAAAAAGACAAATAATTCTCTGTGCCAAAGACAAATGTAATCATCCAGACTGTTTTCAGTGACAGGTGCACAAGTCATGATTTTAAGGTATAGAGGTGCATCGGTATCCCCAACATGGGTAAGTTGCATATGTGAGAAGATACCACTGATGCAGAGACACATAGAGACATATGCTGCCATCAAGGAAACATTCTATTCCGGTAAGTCCATAGTTATTTCAGCCAGACAATGGCAGGCCTCATTCTGCATGCACTACAGTGTGTGGCTTAGCAGACACACAGTGTGTGTTTCATTGGCCTGCCAGCAGTCCAGATCTGTCTCATGTTGAAAGTGTATGGGGCACGATAAAGAAGAGGATTAGACAGCAGCATCCACGGTATAAAAGCTAAATAATTTTAAACCTTGAGCCATGCTCAAATGTATATCCTTTTTCACACTAACAATAAAAACGATGATTATTAGTAGCTGTACGAAACAGTAAGCACAGAAGAAGGAAGGACATAAATGTTAACGTCATGATTTTAATCAATTTGCTTTAGTGTGAAATGTAAAAATTTTAAATGTAAAAGTTTTTTCATGTAATTTCCATACTTGTCTAGTTTAGACATCAGTGTATTACCCTTAGCTTGTGTATTTTTGACCTCGTTATTGCCTCTGTGAAACTCCTGTTTGCCCCTATTGACCTTTGGACTGGCTTTGATTTTGAATTGGAATCTCCTCTGGATTTGACTGCACGCTAAAATAAACTTTTGAACTTGCACTTGCGTCCAAGTTTTCACATTCATCACAGAATTCGCCCAACATATCTCGCAATACCTTGTTGATAAATGACTGGAAAACTGCGGGTGCCAATGAGATGCCATATGGGACCATGAGTTACTCATAGTGCCCGTTGGTCATGGAGAAGGCAGTCTTCCACTCGTCACCTTCGCGTATCCGGACCAAGCAGTAAGCTGATCTGAGGTCCAATTTGGTAAAAATTGTAGCCCCTCGCACCTGCTCTAGGGCCGCGGGCACTAAGGGCAAGGGATAGTGGAAGGGCTTGAGCACTGCATTCAGACCGCGAGCCCCCATCCTTTTTACTAACAAAGAAAAACCCAGCTGATGCCGAAGAGGAGGTTGTGTCTGATGCAACCTATATTTAATGCTTCTTAGATCTACTTCTCCTTTTGACGTACAACTGGTTTTCCAACAATCTTTTGAGCATGGCCCTCACATGCTGTACGTGCTTCAATATACATGATAACTGTTTTACCCTGTTCTCAGGGCCATACGTGTATTACGGTCATTGTGGACCGATTTTCAAAGAGCTGTAGGCTCATCCCACTTCCTAAGTGACCCACAGCGTCCCAATTGGTAGAATTGTTGTTTAGTCAGTTTCTCAGATGGGCAGAGGCCCCGCAAGACGCCAGGAGTCGTCCGTCGGAATGGGGGTTGATGTGAGGGCAGAAGGGGAACTGCCTCCATCTGGTGGTTGGTACCGGTTATCATCACCCGAGTTCTAGCCCTTCCGGATCAGCCCCTTGCAGGTGATGCGCATCAGGGGTCAATCAACTGGGAGGCTACTTAAAACTCGGGTGAAGACAGGAGAGTGCGAAGACTCAGCACTATCCCTAGTGGTATTCCAAGCCTGCATTCCTAGTTTAGACATCAGTGTATTACCCTTAGCTTGTGTATTTTTGACCTCGTTATTGCCTCTGTGAAACTCCTTTTTGCCCCTGTTGACCTTTGGACTGGCTTTGATTTCGAACTGGAATCTCCTCTGGATTTGATTGCACGGTAAAATAAAACTTTTGAACTTGCACTTGCGTCCAAGTTTCCACATTCATCACATATACAATAATATCAAGTAAAATAAAATCAAGTTAAACTAAATCAAATCAAATAAAATCAACTATTTTATAAAATTAAAAGAATAAAGTAAATGACATTTATAGGGGTTAAATAAAACAGTTAACAGATTAAGAAAGCAGTGGAAGAGAAGAATTACAATGAACTTATAGTGATACAGAAAAGATCAAGTCCAAGACAGACTAGACAGCTGAATACAAAAACTGATGTTTCAAAAGTCAGAGAGAATAAAACAGGTTTTAATATTGACTTAAAATATCTCTATTGTGTGAGATGATGGATAACAGCTCACCCTCTAAGAGCATTATACCCAGCCTGACTGGACACCCCCTTCTCAAAAATCGAAGACAGACATCAAGGCTCTTCTCAGTATTGGCTCCTAAGTGGTGAAATGAACTTCCTCTAAAAGTCAGAACTGCAGAGTCTGTTGCTGTCTTCAAACAGCGACTTAAGAATTGCCTCTTCACAAAGCACTTAGGACAATAACTACATGTTCCAACAGAACTAAGAAATGTTCTACTAACTATACCTTTTTTAAGGGCTTTTTTATGTAAAGGATAAGCATCAGTTCGGATAGAATTTTGGTTGACTAGCAGCTCTTAATCAAAGTCTAAGTTTACTGGTGCAACAGGTTTTCTTTGTAGACTAGAAAGCACCCACGTACGTTGCTCTGGGTAAGAGTGTCTACCAAATGCTGCAAAAGTAAATGTAAATAAATTAGGGAATTATATTTTATAGTTTAAGGGCATTTACGGAAAAGACCCAGTCTCCTGTAAACCTCAACCAAAAGTGAGGAACAGTTAAAAGCAAGTTATTACAAGATTTAAATTAGGTAGAATTGAAACTGATAATGTATTTAATAATCAGAATCATAAACATGAAGGAGCATTTACAAATATGAAAACATTATAGGACCTAAGATGAAGCCTTGAGAAATTCCGCATAGAAACAATAATGAACAACCATTTTCTACTTTTTTTCAGAAGGTCAGTGTGACCCAAAGGCTGGATTAAAATGTTCAATCAAGTTTTAACTTTTTTAGCTTTATGATTGGGTCAATCTGAAATGATTTTTTAGATTTGTGTATATGCAAGCTCAGAAAACATATGGACTGAAGGCAATTTTATATTTCAAATAACAATGTTAAGCAAGATGATCTTCTTGGCAACAGACAGAAAGAGTTTTATACACCATTCGGAAAAGATAAGGCAAAAAATACACCACAATCTGTTTGTTTACCGTAAAACAGCACTTTCGCATCACCTCCTGTTGAGAAGCTCACACAGCAGAAACCTGTGGCCTCCCACTAAGAGCCAAAAGGCAGTTCCCATAGTGGGGAGAGAGGGCTGCTCAGCCAGGGAGACAGAGCACTGAGGTGGAGAGCATTGAGCTGCACAGGGGAGGGCCTCTCCCTGAATGAGTGATCTCCGAACACCTCGTTGACACAGGCAAATCTGGGTTCTGACATTTGCGAGTGAAGCAGCTCCAAGTAAAACCTATTGACATGCACGTTGGACCCCTGTGGGTCAGTCGTTGTCTTACAGTGACCGGCAGGTATAGACCCAATGTTGGACAAAGCCACCTCTCGCTTTTCATTCTTATTATTTATTTCATTTAAAGTGTCAGTCACTGAGAGGACAGTATTGGCAGGGGACAGAGGTGGTGGGAGGCTATCGAAGAAGTGTTCTCCGAGGAAGGAGGATACTGGATGCATCAGTGAGCAAAGCAGCAAAGAGGAACTGAGCTGTTGCCTCTTGGCTGGAAAGGGCTGATTTTTAAGGTTAAGCTCCATGGGATTGTGAGAATATGGGCTTGAGTTATTGTGAGGTCACTAGTGTGGTGTAAGCCATTCATATTTCATGCATTCTAAAGATATGATTCTCAGGCATGTTCACACAAGAGTCTGTGAAACTGTGAAGCCAGCCAACTTATGCAAGTCTTTTTTTATCCTCCATTATGAATGAATGAAAGTCAGGCACCATAAACAAAAATGCAAAAGCTTCTGCCTTTCAGCACAGCCACAGGCTCATTCGACTGATCATTTCACCCGCCATACGCTGTTTTCAAAAAAGGTTCTTAATGTGTGGTCATGAATGCAGTCATTTAAATAGGAAAATCCTTTTTTTTCCTCATGAATGGCTGCTTAGGGTCACGAGTAGTCTGAAAAACCGTGGCAAAATAGCATTGATAATTACATTAAAGAATTCATTATTTGTGGGTTTTGGTAATGCAGCAGTGGTATGGTGAATTGCATCCATAACCATGAGGTTACAGTTTCAAATCTCTTCATGGTAAAGCATAGAAAGAAGATTAAACATGACAGTGCCTCATATGCCAACAATATGCAGTGCAGTGCATTCTACTATCACATGCTTAAAAGGCAGCTCCTCAGGTCTTCAGATGATATAACAAAAAAGCAACTGTTTGAGTTTTAAGCAACACTACTAAAACCATGTTATTAATTATGTCTTAAGGCCCATGCACACTGATCCAAACATTCTAGAACTGCGTGACTGGTGGAAAGCATTTTAGTACCGTGTGAATAGGAAGAACCTTCTGCAGCAGTTAAAAAAAAAAAAGGGGGGGGGGGGTTCTAGAACGGTAAAAATAAAACAAAATACAATCTCCAATATGTATAACCCCAAATCAGAAAAAGTTGGGACGGTATGAAAAATGCAAAAAGAAAGTAGTGATTTCTAAATTTACTTTGACTTGTATTTCATTGCAGACAATATGAACACAAAATATGTAATGTTTTGTCTGGTGAACTTCATTCCATTTGTAAATATACATGCTTTCCTGTCATTCAGACCTGCAAGTTGGGACAGGAGCAATTTAGGGCTAGAAATGAGGTAAATTGGTTAAATAATGATATGATTTTAAACAGGTGATGTCAACAGGTGATTGCAATTATGATTTGGTACAAAAGCAGCATCCAAGAAAGGTCTAGTCCTTTAGGAGCAATGATGGGCAGAGGTTCGCCAGTTTACCAACAAATACGTGAGAAAATTATTGAAATGTTTCAAAACAATGTTCCTCAAAAAAAGACAGGAAGAGATTTGGATATTTTACCTTCAACAGTGCATAACATAATTTAAAGATTCAGGGAATCTAGAGGAATTTCAGTGCGTAAAGGACAAGGGCGCAAGCCTAAGCTAAACAACCGTGATCTCCAATACCTCAGGCAGCACTGCATCAAAAATCGTCATTCATCTATAAGCGATATCACCACATGGGCTCAGGACTACTTTGGCAAACCTTTGTCAAATACCACAATACATAGTTACATCCACAAATGCCAGTAAAAACTGTACTGTAGCAAAAGGAAGCCCAATGTTAACAGTGTCTAGAAGCGCCGTCGACTTCTCTGGGCTCTGAGGCATCTGGGGTGGACCATCACACAGTGGAAATGTGTACTGTGGTCAGATGAATCAGTATTTCAGGTACTTTTTGTGAGCAATGTATGTGTGCTCCAGAAAAAAAAAGAAAAAGATCATCCAGACTGTTACCAGCAACAAGTCCAAAAGGCAGGGTCTGTCATGGGGTTGTGTCAGTGCCCTTGGCAAAGGTAACTTGCACTTCTGTGTTGGCACCATTAATGCTGAAAAGTACATAGAGATTTTGGAGTACAATATGCTGCCTTCAAGAAGACATCATTTCCAGAGACACCCATGCAGATTTCAACAAGACAATGCAAAACCACATTCTCCACACATTACAAATTCCTGGCTGCAGAGGAAGAGGGTACGGGTTCTTGACTGGCCTGCCTGCAGTTCCAACCTGTCTCCAATAGAGAATGTGCGGCACATTTTGAAGCACAAAATACAACAATGAAGACCCCTACTGTTGCCCACCTTAAGACTTGTTTGCAGGAAGAATGGGACAAAATTACACTTGAAACACTTCATCACTTGGTGTTTTCAGTCCCTAAACATCTTTTAAGTGTTGTGAAAATGAATAGCAACATTACAAAGTGGTAAATGATTTACTGTCCCAATTTTTTTTTTGGAATGTGTTGCAGTTCTGGATGACAGGAAAGGATGTATATTTAAAAATAAAGTTGACCATACAAAACATCAAATATTTTGTGTTCATATTGTCTTCAAATACAAGTCAAAGTAAATTTAGAAATCACTACTTTTTTTTTTTATTTGTGTTTTCCATACCATCCCAACTTTTTCTGATTTGGGGTTGTAAATTCCTCTTTTTAAAATAGCAAAAGTAAAAAGAAATGAATTTTTGGCTGACCAAGCATTTTTGTAAGTATAAGCAAAATCTGAATGTAATGTCTTCAATATGCTCAAAAAGAGGTAGAATAAGTGTGAAAAATTGATATTACACCTTTTCAAAAAATTCCACAACAAACAGGTGAACTGGTAACAGGTGAGAGCATCATGATTGGGTAGAAAAAGAGAATCCACCAAAGGCTAAGTCTGGGACATGGCTCAATACTTTAAGTTGTCAATCATTTTATATTGTCAGGCATTTCTCAATTCAATATCGCAAAGAATTAAGGTCAACCTACTTCAAGCCTTTGGACAGTGGAAGGAAACCGGAGCACCGGGAGAAAACCCAAGCAAACACGGGGAGAGCTTGTAAAGTCCATTACAATCATTTAAATCTAAATTTGTTTTTACTTACAAATTATAGTTAAGTATAAATTATTCAATATAAGTTAATCAGTGAAAACATCAGAATTTATTTCTTTGTACTTCAGTCAAATAGATGTTCAGAAGAATTAGCAAATCACAGAATCTTGGTTTTATTGCTTTTTGTTAAATGTCAACTTTTGGAGAAATATGGTTTTAAAACTATTTGAATGGGAGGGAGAATATTCTAGAGCACTGTAAATGTGGGATACATTCTAGAACAATGTGAATAGCAGAGACAACATTCTAGAACCATGTCAAGAAGAACCTTTTAGAACAGTGTAAAATAGTAAGGAATATTCTAAAACAGTGTAAACAAAAGAACATTCTAGTCACATATGAATGGGAGTTAGGATATTCTAGTGCAGCGGGAATGGAGAATAACATTCTGGAACAGTGGAAATTGTGGAAGAAGATTCTAAAACAGGTGAATAGAAGTAAGAACATTCTAGAATAGTGTGAGTGGAGGTTAACATTGTAGAACAGCAATAAAGAGTGGTTGGAAAATGGTATTGCAAAAATAAATTGTGACAGTTTAATGTGCATAAATGTCCATATTAATATACAAATATACAACACAATACAGGGAACAATGTACGATATGGGGCCTCTATAGTAAAAAAAAAAATGTTTGCATGTCTAGGCAACACAAAGAGCCTCAAAATACTGATGAAAGGAATTTGCATAAGGAGGTAAGTTAAATGACTCTGACATGTTTCTACACTGAGTATATCTTCTTAGAAGTGCCAGTAATAAGACAAGCTCAGTGCAATCCCAGCAGACCCAACCAGGCCTGGGACAGAGGCAGGTCCTCTCAGTGGGGAGCAGCCACTTGCCCTTGTGTGTCACATTATGTGTGCAATCACATCACAGATAATTGGAAGTGTGGGGTGAATATAGAGTGTGATATTGAGGGCAAAAAGAAGAGGAGGGAGGAGGAAACACAACAGCTAAGCACCTCCTGTCAGAACAGTCTCTTTTTCTTAGCTTCAATTAACAAAGCAAAACGAGGGACCCCTGATGTTCTATGGGCACTGTGGCTGCCCTCAACTAATCTGTTCCATTGCAGTAAAATCAGTGAAACATTTTTAATTTAAAAGAGTACGCCATCATTTTAAAACATATTTCTATTACCATGAACAACAATTTTCTGTACTATATGCTGCAGATGGTGTTTAGGCTGGAAATCTTTTCCTTTAATCAGAATCACCATCAGAATGAAAGATACTGTAAAACAGAGGTTTATCTGTGGGAATGTTCTCCTATTACTTTCAATGGGTTTAAAACGGAACATGTTAGGCAATGGAGAGCCAAAAACATGACCAAAAAATGTCAGAAATATGCAATATCAACAACTCTATGTGCATAGTAACTAACTGCTAAAGAGAAATTGGACAGGCTGTGAACAGGGGCATATGTGAGATGTCTCCTTACATCACAGTTACTTGTGATAAGAATGCAGATCCAACAGCCACATTGTACAACACTGCCATCTGCTGATTTTGCACCATAATGCTGCAAGTTGCCCTTGGGTGTGAGGTGGGGGAGAGATTGTATTTCTTTAAAGACATAAAAGAAGAAAGGGACATGCTGTGTATCACAATATATCACTTAAAGAGACAGGCTTTGAGATAGAGCATGATTGCATCTTGCAGCAGAGCGGTGGTGGGATGCCTCTTGTCTCAGTGGGGCGTCCGTTTAAGGCTGCCAGCGGAGTCTTTTCTCAGGCAGCAGGATGCCACTGACAGCCTCAGATCAGTTTGTGTCCATGTCACAGCCCATATACCAACCAACATTAGATGCAAATAATCTTCAGTGATAAAACCTAATGCATACTCACTACACAGCAGCGCTGCACAATATAATTTGAACTGTTACCGCGATACTGGCCTTTGGCCAGTCTAATCATGACTAATTTAAGCATTGTGCAAATAAGCCCTCTCGCCAACCGCAGTGTGCTTCACTGGGTACTGGAAGCAATGGGACCAATCACAGTACTAAGATGAGGGTTTCTGTGGATGTCCTGATGAATGCTGAATGTTGATGAGTGTTCATGCATTCAAATAAAAGTGGATTGTGTGGGTAAAAATGATACAGGCCAATTTTTCAATATATCAGTGACATTTTCTTAATATATGGCATATTGCAGTCACAGTATGCAATATTTTTTCAATATAGTGCTTCCTTAATCTGCAGCTCACAATCAATGAATCCTTGCTTTTACCTCAGGTCGGATGTCAAAATTATTTTTTAGGGCAAAACTTTATATTGAACCTTGCTACATGACATTGACAGAGCCATGCCGTAAATGTGTAAATGCTTTCATGAGTTGCCAAAACAAATTATGTCCATTAATCTCACAGTGTAATGTTACCATTATCATTAATTGTCATGACAAATCATACTATAATTTTAAAGCTTCAACATAGCATGTCATCACACTAACCAGTAGTGTGATCATGACACTATTACATTAATGAATGTAATCTGTCATGACAACTCACGAAAGTCACCTGTCACGGAATGTTACCACACCGCGACTGAATGTGTTAGGTTTTACTGTCATACATGAAATCATATGGCAGTTTCAGTTTATTGTCTATTAAACGTGTGTTGCTCTCTCTGCAGAGTGTATAACAGAGCTTGGCCACTAGGTGGAGGGCTACGTGTGCTGGATATGTGGGGCATGTTGCCACAGCATCATGGCTTGGCTGTAGACTTCAGCTGAATTATTAAAGCCACAGACATGGATTTCAGCAGAACAAAGTGACAGCCTTGGCAGCAGATTGACTGAAGTTCTGAGACTATGTTCCCCTCTGAACATGAACAGTGAATGCAAGAATAAGCATCCACTTCTATTGACATGAATGGTGTATGATCTAAATGAAAACACATAGCCAACTAACTCTCCAAAACTAGATCATAATGAACATCATGTGTTCTGGATTTAAATGCACTAAAATGTAAAGGTTCCTAAATTTTTTCTGCCTTGAATCGATTTGTTTATCCTTAATTGGTATAGAACATTTAGATTGTGTGGAGGTTCTAAATTTTACTTGCCTAATTTAATTTACAATATGTTTTTAAAGAACCATCCAGTCAAAGGTTCCTTTGGGAGCTGAAAGGGAATCTTCTATAGAATGTCTCAAAAGAAACAGTATTTAAATACAAATTGCTGGAGCCTTGGTGAACAACAAGGAGAGTGTAGTGAAACAATCAATAATTCAATCAGTGATTTGTATTTGTAAGTATGGTAATTAATGTGTCAACTTTTGGTGCATTTTAATCAATTAAAACAGCAGCATTCTGCATTACAAAACTGTGTATTGCCTTTGTATTACGTATTCCAGTGTTGTGAACTCAATTAATGAAGCAGCAGAAGATTTGCATTCTACAGATTTGATCGTGCATTAAAAAGGGGCTATCAGACACTGCAATTACTGTTTCGGAACCGTAATTGCATTAATTACATGCAATTGCTTTGAAGGGAGAAATTTCCCTTTTATGATCGTGCAGGACACAACATGAAAAAGGGAAATTAATGGCATTTCATCGTTCCTTTTGAATGAATGCATTTCAGTGCGATCAAAGAAGCAAGCCTAATAGGCCCTACTAAAGGCCAGATATGGTTACAAGTCGATACAGAATTTGAAACAAGCGATCAATTAGTTATACAGATGATACAGTTCAAATTACTCTGAATCGATACTTCCTGAAAAACTGCCTGCTCATACAGCACACGCTCACAAGTGTGATTAATGAGAGCAGCACTGAAGAATTATTCTCAAGAGCTGCTTCCTTATGCCAATTCTTCTACAGCAGACACCAAAAGCCCAGTGAGGCCTAAGATTTGTGGGTTTGACACATGCAGAATAGCCCCTTCCCTTTTATCCTGCCTGGATAATTGAATCACTACATGTGATACTTCCTGCCACAAATCTGCCATTGATTTTCTTTTTATCAACACTCAGATAGTAAGACACTGTAGCACTCTGTCTGATGAGGCTGGCTGGCACTATGGCCTGGCACAGCGTTATTGGATGTGTGGGGACATCAAATTTGTATAATGTGCTACTGAAGATTCTCAATCAAATCACAATAGCCACAATGACTTCATAAATAGACACCATAGCACAAATGACTGAACCATTTTCATCACTCTCTCTCACACACACACACATAGACACATGCAAAAAAGAAGTATCATCTGCCAATCTATATGTCAACAAATTGTGCAGATCTTCTCAGCCCTCTTCAAGACATAAATTAGGATGTTAATGTGTGCTGTCTTATTTAAATGTTACATGGTCCACATGAATTACTGCGCAACACAAGAACGCTCTCCCTTATTACTGTACTAATGCAATTCAGCGGATACACACAATTGATTTTGCACTCAAACTTGCAATTGATCCATTTAGTTTTAAATACAGTTGGCTTTCAATTAGCTTGATCATTTGCTTTTATGAAGCTAACCAACCTCTTAACAGGAAGCATCAATATAATAAATGCATGCTAGGCTCTGAGTGACATGATGACAATGCTGTTTCCTGTTAAGTGCTTGGATAGTTTCCGAAAAGAAAACACTGTTAACTGAAAGTCAACTATATTTAAAACAGAATGGATCAATGTAAGTGTTTCTTCCTCGTTTACATGTGTTTCCATTATCTGTGTGTATTACAGGGTGGTAATTACATGCCATATGTGCACCGTTATCTGCAGTACATTGCACAGTGCAGAGTAATGAACATATTTTGAGTAGGCCCAATGTTCAGACTTGTAAGTATACCATTTTAAATGAGATCATACTGTGCTTATGTGTAAATGATGATGATCATAACGCATGTAAAAACATACATGAACAGCATGAATTAAACTCACAGCTTATAAGCTATAAGAGTGAAAATATGTGTAACATGCTGGAATGTTGGGCTCCCTGACTTCAATAAGCTGTATTTAAAAGAGCGTGCTGATGGTTTGAACATAGATCAAATGTTAGCAAAGCAAATGTGATATCATTATAATTATAGCACTCTTTGTCCCATCATCTACAGGTATCTTCTGCAATGCTTTTGATTCATAGCATAACACATCTCATTTCCTAGATGGCATTTCCATCAGGAAGACATTCACTTCCTGAATTGACTCTTAGTATTGATCACTTATTGACCGTTCAATCAGGCACTGTGTGTTCAATGAAATCTCATTTGCCTAATTTATCACATTTTAAGTCAGTAAGCAATGCTCATAATCAGTCATAAATGCTTTATGCTGTTTCTATGTTTTATAAAACACATGGAAAATTGATTCTAGATAAATTTGAACTTGTTAACATAGTGAGAAGCAATTACAGCAAGACTACAAACACCCAATACAGACATAGATTGAACACAGAGACACAAGGAGTTGAAAATAAAATATTAAATAATAGAATAATATTGAATCATAATTATTAAGTTTGCGGTGGTTTGCACACAGATTCATACATTCTATACTTTACCAGTCAAACAAAAAAGATATATATGTATTTCTACATAAATCAGCCACAACATTAAAACAACCTGCCTAAGATTATGAAGGTCCCCCTTGTGTCACCAAAACAGTTAGGATTCATTAAGGCATGGACTCCACAAGACATCTCAAGATGTGCTGTGATGTCTGGCACCAAGCCTTTAACAGCAGATCCTTTAAGTCCTGTAGGTTATAAGGTGGGGCCTTTATGATTCACAGTAGTGTTTTCAACATGTCCACATATGCTCAGATCAGATATTGGTCACGTCTTCACCTTAAATTCTTTGTCATGTTCCTCAAACCATTTCTGAAGTGGACAACAGGGGCTGGCTTTTGCTCCCCAGATTTAGGCACCCATGATCTACTTATTATTAAACTGGACAAATCTTATTTTATGAGCCCATAAGAATGAAAACAGATGGTACAATGAGGCATACTGAGGATACTGAGCTCAAATGCTGTTTTTGGTTTTGTTTTGTTTTGTTTTTATATTTGTATTTATGTAAAGCAGCTGTGACTTAAGCCGTCCTGAGTAACAGGCGCCAGTCGGTAATGTCCTTAATATCTGCGAATTACAACCGCAGGGTTTCTTATTGATTGGTTCGTCATTAAACGCTCGCGGCCTTTTCACACGGTTTACGCCGGAGTTAAAGGGAGTTACGAGGTTCTCTTCCAGCGATGATATTCAGGTATTTGTCTGGGGACTCAGACTGTGGAAGGTAGGCGGCGCTATTGCTCTTATTTCCCTGAGCTGGAGAGGAGCGAACCAAACTTGTGGCCAAAAGCCGGAGTGTGTAATTCAGTAGCTTTGAGGGGGGGGGACAGGAGAGCTAAGTGGTCCAGATGCTGCCCGGTCCCCGAGAGCCGGGTTTGTTCTGCGTTGGTCGCTGAGAGAACGCGCTGCGAGCGGAAGTGAGGATTACACTCGCCGTTACCGACTTGGATGTGGACGTGTATGTGACGTGCTTGCGCGCGCGCGAGCGAGTGAGTGAGTGTAGTTAGAGAAAAGGGCTCTGGCTGCCTTAATCAGAAACCTTAACACGGCCACAGATCTGCCACATGTGGGAAATGAGTGTCTGTGCTGCGAGGGCAGGTCTGTGCTGAGGACGGTGGAGACGGAGTGAGAAGACGCGCGCAGGAATGGCCACGATTACGCACGCGCTTGTGGCTGTGCTCTGCGTCCGACTGTGCTGCTCTTAAAATCCGAGGACGTGCTTTTTTGTGCGCTTTCCCCCTGGGGTGTGTCCAGCACCAGAGCTGTCCGGCTTGGTGGATATACAGCAGCAGCATGCTCGCTCCCGCGCGCCGGTCCGGAGCGCATTCAGCGCGCAGTGGATTTATGGGGGAAACGGTGAAGCGTGGAGAATTCTGAGAGAGAGAAAAAGTTTGGTTCTGCTGCATCAAAGGGACCCCAACGAAGTCACGATGCTCTTCTTAACTTTTTGGACCTTGTTTCCTCTGCTGGGTAAGTTGGAACGCATGTACTCCACAGGGCACTCCATTCGTGTTGCGTGTGAAAGTGCTGGACTGGCAGTAAGAAGGCGTTTCAAAGCACATTTAATATTTTTCGTTTAAAACATGAGCGATAAAAAATATAAAATATTAAAATATGTCCCGTTTGCAGTGCAGATGGACCCTCGCAGACCCCAGTCCATGTTCCATGCGTAATGTGTTTATGCAATAACCAAATCCGCAAGTATATTTGCCATCAGTGGCGCCATAAAGAGGGGGTTAGGACTCCAAGGGCCCAGCAGTGACGAGGGCCCCAGAGAACCCTAAAAAAGGATATAATGTCCAATCTCATTTATAGCGGCGTCCCTATTTGCCATCAAAGATATGAAATGTAGTCATTCTGTTTTTCCATCTTGGATGCATCATCCTAAAAAGCATTATAAGGAATATGATATTTGTTTTTCTTCATTGTACATTACTGTATTTTATTCATTTGCCTGAAGTGGAACACTGCTCTTGCTTTCCGTCCCAGATGTGCTATCCATTTCGGAGGGTGAGGAGTTGAACCAATCTCGTGCGCCCCGTCTGGACTGTGTTAGGGCTCACGAGCAGTGCCTGGCCAAATACGGCTGCAGCACCAAATACCGCACCATGAGGCAGTGTGTGGCCGGCAGGGCAAGCAACCTGAGCATGCTGGCTGAGCCTGAGGCGCAGGATGAGTGCAGGGTCGCCATTGAAGCCATGAAGCAAAGCCCCTTGTACAACTGCAAGTGCAGGAGAGGCATGAAGAAGGAGAAGAACTGTCTGCGCATCTTCTGGAGCATCTACCAGAGTCTGCAGGGTAGGTAGATATTCCCTGGGCTTGGATAAAACAGCTGTTTTCAGATAAAGTCCTAAATGTTGAGAGGGTTTTTTTGTTGTAGTTGTTCCCTAAGGTAGACATGCATGAGAGGAGCTCCCTGCAGGGAAGCTGTGAATATTAGATGAGCAGAGTTAATTTTGACCTTGACTTTAACAACTTTTAATATGCACCACCACTGATGAGAGAGGCCACTCTTGAGCAGAGAATTTACATCTAAATCTGAGTTGTGCACCTGCGAGCTGCATTCATGTATGTAATGGCCTGGAAGCATATAATGCTATCTAAACCCCGCTGAATCCTCTCCTGGTGCTGTTTTTTTTTTCGAGTGCGCTAATTGAGTTGTTTGTTCTCATTTTCCAGGCAATGATTTGCTGGAGGACTCTCCATATGAACCAGTGAACAGCCGTCTGTCTGACATATTCCGCCTGGCGCCCATCATATCAGGTAAGCCTGCTGTGGTTATGACATAGTCTGCTGAGACAAAGGATTATAGAGGAGACAACACGGAGCAGAACTCTGTGCCTTTTTTCAGGCTTATTCACTTGTTAGATGGTGCATATGAAGGTTTCCAATTGGTATCAGGTCCATTTTGCCTCTCCCCTACTGCTTTATTCGTTTAACTGGCCATTATGATGGCACAAACTGGGTCCTCGCTGCAAATTCATTTATCGTGGTCTCTGTTATATGATATATGTGTTGGACCTGAAGCAATTAATGAATCTTCTAAAATGTGTGAACAGTTATCAGTAAGAATAGGCTGTTTATCTTTATACTTTATTTGGAAAAGTAGTAGGCCGAAGGCAATGCTTGAGTCATATTTGAGAGGATAGTAATGCTCTGCAGATGGTGCTGTTCATCCCCTGGAACGCTGCTGCCCATATGAATAATAAGAGAGAAGGAGAATATGACAACACTGACTGTAATCTGTCACTCACCACAGCAGAACATTCATATCTTGCACAGTAATTGCAATATGCATATGGCTTTACTAGGCTCCAGGTACATCGTTTAACTGGCTTTCCATTTTAAAGGTGCCAATAAGGATACTTAGGAGCTTGGCCATAAAAGAAAGACTTTTAGTTCCCATAAAAAATCCAATCTAAATCTAACACTTTACTTAGTAACACTTATGTAAGGCTCCATGACACACACATAAACCTTTAATGATAACAAAAACCTACATACAGACTTACAGCCTCTTATTAATGGCAGCTGACAGTCTTTGTTTATATAAGTATATGTCAGTTGTCATAAAATACTTATGTAGGTGTCATATAGTCTTATGAAATCAGGTCTACAGTAGTGTTACCCTGTATTGCAACTCTAATACTGATCATTGACATAATCATGCCATAAACATGTCTTGGCACTTGCCATATGCTGTCATAAATTGTCATGACAGACTATGGCCATTAATATAAATAGTTTAATGACAATCACTGGTAAAGTAAACCAGGAAACCATAACAGTTACATCAATGGACAATTCATGACATGACATCTGCCATGATATGTTTATGGCAGGATTACATCAGTGGTATGGAGCAAGGTTTAAAGAACTCTACACATTGTAAAGGTTGTATACAAATTACGTTTTATTTTCTAGGCCAAGAACCAATTAGCAACCTTTCTTTTTAAGAGTGTAGTAATTACTTACAGACTAATGAAGTTACATGAAATACTTCAGTTTAAGCCGGGGCCTGGAGGGCTTATGAACAGCACACACATTCCTCCTCATACTCGCTGGCCCTTCTAATCAATAGACATTTAAGTGAAAGAGCAGCTTAGGTAGCAATCAATGCAAGCAAAAGTTCAAGGAAAAAATAATAAAGTGCAAAACCGGACTTTTAAATGGCTTGTGCTAGTAAGTTTTACAAATACATCACCTCTGTAAGATCCTCAGGAGATTACGCATTAGAGACATTTCCCAAAAACATCACAGTTATTCATTTTTTTGGTGGCTTTCTGTCATATGCAGAGGAGATCAGTATAGCCTAAAAGCTTTTGGGTTTAAGAAACACAGCATTGAATGGTCAGGCCTATATTTAGTATTTGAGGTGCCGGTGAAAAATAAATAACAATGTCAAGAGTGAGCTGCTGCTGTGCTCTCAAGCCTTAGTACTGTTAAAATCATACAGCCTGTGTGCACCAGTTGACTGCAGGTGCACTACATAAGCAGAGTTTTAGGAATGAGGCAGACAGAGAGAGAGAGAGAGAGAGAGAGAGAGAGAGAGAGAGAGAGAGAGAAAGAGAGAGAGAGTGCACTTAGCAGAATTATCTCCATATTTGGAAGCATTGCACAGACACATATTAATCTAGAGCCAAACCCAATCATGGGGCTGTTTGGTTATCGCTTAAAAGTGTAGCATGATTTTCGGTGAATAAAAGGCCACTAAAAAAGGGAAGCAATGGAC
Source organism: Arnoldichthys spilopterus (assembly GCA_037974385.1). Taxonomy (NCBI): domain Eukaryota; kingdom Metazoa; phylum Chordata; class Actinopteri; order Characiformes; family Lepidarchidae; genus Arnoldichthys; species Arnoldichthys spilopterus. The sequence goes on from JBBPDA010000105.1 coordinate 36,814,090, forward strand.
TTGGCTGATCACAGCAACCTTCTGTAATCGTTCACAGCTGGCCTGTGCAGGAGCAAGCAACATTTTTAGAGCTGTTGCCATCATGGCTTCAAGTAAAAGATTGATTTAGTTCAGAGGCACATATCTCTGCTCAGAGTCCATCTGCCAGAACTGTACACGGCTACAGCAATGAGATGCTTATCCACAGCTCTCTCACCACAAAGGGGGCAGAACCTTTATACTTTCCCTGCAGAACTGAAATAGCCAGCCAGGCTCTGTTAGAAAGGATACTTGAAGCTCTGGAGTGTCCTCAAGCTAAAACGGATGACAGAAAAAGATGGGTAATAAAGAAAGTGAAGTTCCTATATATGTATAACACACAGCTGCTTTAAATGTGCATGTTTTAAATTAAGGATGAGCAATGCTTGGTGGGTGAAAAGCCCCACTGTATATATTTTGGTTTTGTGATGAATATTGTGGCATTGATGAATACTGGGGACATTACGTTTCTTCCCTCTGCTTCATCATCCTAACTGGCCATTATAATAGCATAAATCAGGCTTACACTACAAAACCATCTATCATGTGGTCTTTGGTATGGAATATGAGTTATGGACCTGAATCAATAAACCATGTGAAAGTAAATTCAAATATGATATTTTTTGTAGTAATACTATAGTTTTATTAATAGTACTGCATAGTATGGTAAATATATATATATATATTATGGTTGCAGTTACATATTCTGACTATATAACTAATTATATGACCAATGTTTTCTGTTAATATTTCTTAGGATAGTATGTCATATGTACTGTACTGTAACAGTCATAGGCAGCCATGAAAATTGTTTAAAAAGTTTAAAAACCTATAAACTATAATTTAACAAGACTGTTTTGTTTTTATTTAAGTTATTATTATGTTCATCATTACAGATTTATACAGATAGAAGATTTGGTTTGTGGTGTCTCACTGCACTCCAGCCATTATAATTATACAACTTAACCAGCAGCACCTACTTTAATTTAATGCCAATTTTAATACCAAAAGTATGTTCAGAAAGGGAACAAAATCAATTATTTTGAATTATTCTGCTTTTACAAAAAAAAATGTGAATGTGATGTGAAAAATTTTATATCTGTTTCCCACTCAAACCCACCCACCTGAGCAGATGGGTTCATACCACACAATGGGTAACTGATCCTAATCCCCCTATTCTCTGTGCACCCCTTACGGGACATCTTCTAAAGCTACTTTCTATACATACTATGGCAATGCACCCCTCCATAATGAAGCAAGCATTGTAACACAGGTCAATACAGCAGATCTTTAGAGGAAACCTGATGCTAAGTGGAGAAAAAAGATGCAGAGTATCCTCTTTCGCCAATCCTTGGTTTACGTGTGATCAACAGAAATGCTTTTTTCTCTAATTGCTACAGTAAGAGCCCTTAATGCAAAAAAATGCCATCATTTCAGTAAATGTGTTCAAGTTACACATCGCTCTAGTGTGAGATCAATACGAAAAGCTGCATTAAGAATCAGTTTATTGCTGAGCAAGACAATTTACTTACATAGCACAACTGAGCAAAGTCTGACAAACCTAATATCCTGTCCATGAATTCATCATTGAACATAATGGGCTACGATAAATCATGATGAAGATCATTTCTTCTTTATAGCTTGCTAATAAAAGGATGTGATATAGACTGGCACTGTAGGGAAGTGGCCACATACAGATATCACCATTTACATAAAGCAAAGTCAGGGAGCTCAAGGATCCACACTTGCTGTTGTAGAGGCAGTCACAGGGCCCATGCTGTATTTCCACTTTCTTCTCTTTGATGTGACGCCACCCCCGCCAGCTCTACATGGCTTTTGTCAGCATTAGGTTTTAGTAACAGATCCCCCTCAGACACAGGAAGGAGGAGAAAGAATAAGCTGGGGAAGAGCCAGAGCAAGAAGGGGGGGGGGGTGTTAAAGGACAAGCTATTAAGCTAAAGCAGCCACTATAGGCCAAGAGCATAAAGTGTCTTAGAAGTGAATTGAAATGTGTGGTAGTTGCTGGTGGGTTGCCCAATTATAGACAATTACAAGGTTCAGGGTTCCCATGGTAAAGTGCTGCAAGTTTGCATTGCATTGCCATGGAAATTAGAGGTAAGAAAAGAAGGGCAGGTTTACCTAATGGTCTGTGAGAGGCTCCAGCTGGTGTAGCTGGTCAGTTGTTTTTTTTTCCCCAGTTTTTAAACTCACTTTGACTTTGCTACAGCTCAGGCCTTTTCCATAGATGTGTTTTTTACATCATTAATCCAAACCGAGAAGCGTGTGACACGGCAGACCAATAACTGCTGGAATAAATTCACGAGGAAGTGTTTGAATTAAAAGACGCCTCCTTCATAAATCAATGGAGGAGCCAGCCTTGAAAGAGGAGAAATGATCACACTGTCACCATCCAATGTGAGTCACACTGTCATTCTGACAAACAATCACTCTCTACCTGACCGGAGGGAGAGAGAGAGAGAGAGAGAGAGAGAGAGAGAGAGAGAAAGAGAGAGAGGAAGTGAGGGAGAATGTGTGGAAAAAAAGGCGAAAAAGAGAAGAAGAAAGAGTGAACATAAGGAAAGAAAAAGAGAAGGAGATAAAACAGAGAGTAAAAGAGAAAAATGGAGAAAGAGGGTGAAAGAGAGGGTAGGAAAATGTAAAAGAGAAATGGTGGGAAAAGAGAAGGATAAAAAAGCCCAAGTGAAAAGGGGGGGGGTAAGTAAGGAGAGAGAAGAGAGTAGGAAAGAGATAAATAGAAAAAGAAAAGGAGGGAGAGAATGACAGTGAGAGAGATAGAGAGGGGGAGATAAAAGAAAAGGGGAAGCAAGAGATAGGGTGAGAGAAGGGAAAAAAAGATAAGAGGAAGAGAGAGAAAAGGACGAAAGAATAAGAGAGATGAAATTGTCATTTGCAGGTCATGTAGCTTAGGTGATTAAAGTTATTTCACACAAACAACTCCTGCTCTCTTGTGTTCAGTAGATGGCCTGATGGGCTGAAGAAGAAGTGGTGTGAAGAATGAAAGAACTGTGTTCACCAATTGACTGTTGTTGGCTGCTAAGGCTGTGATGAATCTCATGGCAACCCTTGTTAATAGATTTTCTTGTATCTCTCCTTTGGGCCAGTAATAGAGCAGACGCAAAGCAGCATTCATTTGTTCTACCAACCTGAATGTCCTCCAGGCTGTTAGGTGTAGGTGTCAGTATGTGTGTGTGTCAAGGTATTATAGTATTGAGGAGTAATGAAAACCATTAATTATTTTCTTCAGATAGTCTTCTTTAGATTATCTACAGATGCTCAGATTATTAATCAACAAAATCAGGGCAGTTCAGTATAAAGTTAATGGCAAAAGCTTCTATTATGCCATTCAAAAGTCAAAAGGAATGATTACTTTGTACCTCTGGTTGCTTTATAGGCACTAAAAAATGACGGACACAGATTACTTAATGTAGTACACATTTGAGAGCCTTTATTTGAGTCATCATTAGCCTCCCCAAGATGCTTGTTTCCTCTCAGTGCTACTGTACAAATCAGGGGACTGCATTTGCTCTAAAATGGCCCTGCAAAAGTTTGAAAATATAGCAATGACCATGCATTTATAAGCAAACTATTCCAATTAACAAATGCATATGACTGAATTTGGAGTCAGAACGTTGTTTTTTAAATGGTTATGTCCTCTTTTACTGTGTAAACACAAAAAATGGTCTTGAATTATGGTAATGGCACTATATAGAATATGATATGTAAGATATAGCAGAGCTATACATTTATAAAATGACTCACAATAAATAAATAAAAAAATTAATTAATTAATTCATTCATTCATTCATTCATTCATTCATTTATTCATTCATTAATTCCCTCTGTGCTTGTGTTAAGGTTATGATACCTGACAGTCTGTAAACAGAAGAGGGGTCAGCATTCCTTTTGGTTTCCATGTTGCAGTGTTGCAGTGAATCTTATAGGGACTTTAATTTGAAGTTTATTATTAATGCATCATTATTAATAGAGCAGCTGTGCAGCTGTTTAGCCTGCTAACCACCTTTCCTTTGTATGCTTGCTAGTTCTAGCTAAGTTCCTCTCAGCGTCTCAGTTTTAACAAAACTAGGTTCTTCCTTCTTCTTTCAGTTCACTCTGTGATCATGTGAGAAGCAAAATAGTCAAAGATCATTGCATTCACAGCACGGTGGCTTGGGACATTCATTTCCAACAGAGTTGTTGAGTGCCAGTCATAGAAGTGTGTGTATTATTTTACAGCAGCTTCAAATGTGGTTCAGCCCATTAGACTTTAGACTGACTTTAAAACTGTCCTTTTGTAATAAATAATTCAAATTATTATTATTATTATTATTATTATAAATGACAATACCACTGCTTTATATTAATTCTTCTGCCATGTTTGTATGGTTAATTAACAACAAAACAATCATTTTGGCATTTTGGTAAATAAGCGTAATTAAAGTAGTTAACGTGTATCAAAAGGAAAACATCACCTGGTGTTAAAAAAAAAAGCTCCAGCTGTAGAGATAGACTGTGAACACTGAGGTCATGTTTGAAACCTCACGTTCTATGCATTCTGTAATGTGTAGTCAGATATATCTTATCTTTAATCCTGTAAAACATATCAAACCTGTCATATCAACTCTTGGAACTGTCTTTTATTATTATTATTATTTGTTTATGCTGTTTGAACATGCCATCCACCCTTTATATTGTGTGTACATTTCATAAATGAAACAATAGTCTAAAAAAGTCCAAGATGGCTTTTGTTACGATTTCTTGTTACAATGATTTACATGAAGTTAAAAATATTTCCTCTTCGAATGTAAAGTTAAAATTTTGGAGAAGTGAGTTATGACAGTAACAATATGCCATGCGTTTCATATGGTGCAGCCTCCATGCTGCTGTTTTCTGGGTCAGCTGTAAACAGTGTTGCCGGGTAAACATGACTTTCTGACCCCCCATTCTGCCATACTGAAAAGAGGAGGAGAGGAATGAAAAACATAAAAAAACAGCGTGCGTATTCTCTTAAGAGTAAAGCTCAGGGCACACTGGCCTGCTGAATAATTCAAATCCTCCGACTGAGACACAGCACAGTAACAAGTCCCACAAGACCTCCTCCTCTTATGAGAAGTGAGTGAGCATCCAGAGCATGACCGGACCGTTTCTTCTGAAAAAAACACAGAGAAACTGACCTTCTCTTGTGGTCTGAAAATCCGCAATTAAACTGTAAGTGGTTAGTTTAGAACTGCCACTCAGGCCCAGGCTAAAAGACCTGAACCAGCCTGAGTGAACAATGAGAACGGCAGTGAGGAGATTAATAAAAAAAAAAAAACGACTCAGTGAGGGAGAGCAATTGTTTGCCTGAAAGAATATGAATTTTATCATCTTTTCATTTTCACTTCATGTTTAAAAGCTAATTTAATTTCTGGATTCTAATACATTTAGAGTGTCTTTTGTCGTCTTTATTCATGCTCACTCCCATAGCTACAGCTCAGGGCTCTGGCCATTCAGAATAAATTCTTTCATTGTCTTAAATGTTTGCCTGGGTCTTAATCACACATTGAATGTAAAATTCAGTAGAATTAGCACAGTTCGTTTGATGCAAATCCGTTCAGACTTCTCTAGTATTGGTATGAATCTTAAGGCAGCTCTACAAGGGAAAGATTTTATTAAATATGAAAATATGGTGCTGTCAGCAGCTATCGTTCGGAAGTGCAATTTGATTTCCAGTCTCATTTCACATCATTGATATGGATACCAGGCCTGCACTGTTCTTGAATGCCAACCAGCCAGTCGCCAGAGGCCCAGAGAGAGAGAGAGGGAGAGAGGGAGGGAGTGAAGGAGGAAGAGAGGAATCAGGAGAAAAGTGGGTGAATGGGATAAAGAGAGGGAGGCAGAGAGAGAGAAGTAGTGAGGGAGGAACAGAAAGATAGAGAAGAGGGTAAAAAGGTAGAGAGAGAAAGAGAGAGAAGGGGGTAGGGGGGTTGAAAGAGAGAGAGTGGATTAGAGTGAAAGAAGAAAAAGAGAAAGAGAAAGAGGAGAGGGAGTAAGCAACAAAAGTTAAAAGTTCCTTTAAGAGCCAGTGTCATGAAAACATGTTTATTTGTTTATTTGACCATTCACTCCCAAGTCCATACAGTCTATAAAACTGCTGGTTTTGATTTCATTGTTTTTGTGATGTCACAAAAACCAACACATATATCTACATATTTAGCCTACAGTGGTTAGGCCTTGCTCATTCACTTTGGCATATTAAAAAGTCTTAAGAGTTTCAGCCCAGGTTTTTTAATAAGAGCAACCACTTAGACAAGAGTTTGTTTAAATATATCACTCTTAAAGGCACAGTAACAAAAACTCATCAATTCATCGATTGCAGCTGTTTTGCTACATAAACCCACACACATACACACTGTAAGTAAAATATAAGACAAATGTAGGACATTGCCCCTGTATGACTGTATGACTGCTTTGTACTCACTGCATGTGCTAAATGTGGAGTTTATTAGTGTAGTATAAAAACAAATGGTGTTGTATAAAATCTCTGAACATTCTTTCATTGTTTAGAGTATCAAATGAAAAAAAGCATTGCTGTGGACTCTTGACCTCATAGCACTCATAGTTATGCGAAATGGAAGACCATGTTTAGGAAGTTGTGTGGCTCAGTGTGTTCAGTGTCAGCTTCAATCACAAGTAAATTCCTGACATGATCATGCTTTTTCCAGGAATCCCTGGATATGACCCTAAACATGACTCACTATGGTGTGTTTTGTTTTGCCTCCCTCTTTTCCCCAGGTCATTGTGGAAAAGGCACAGTGATAATGTAGTGAAAAAAAGGCAGACATAGCTGCTTTTCCATGCCAACTGTTAGGGGATAACAACATATACTGCGATTATTACATGAAATTGTTATGTAAAACACTGAAGGCCTCTCTAAAGGCTGATCTAAAAGTGGAAATACACTTTGAATTCTATGTACAGAATATGCTTCATGCAGAGCTGAGCTGTAAGGACAGAATGAATGTGCAGGGCAGGGATGTTCATGTGCACTGTAAAAAAGATTCAGTGTTTTAACTTAGAAAAGTAAAAAGTAACTTATTTGCTTTAAAATGTGAAATTCATTGAACTTATGATAATGTTAACAAAATGATCTAAGATATATATCATTATATAATAAAATAAATTAAATGATCTTAGCATATATTACTTTACACTCTAGAGTGTATTGCTGATGTAATTTAGAATAAGCAGTGTTGAATTGCAGTACTTTTCAAAATTACATTTTGATCTAATTTTCTTTAGAAAAAATATATTGTAAAAGTATATTATTAAACATATTATTAAATATTTAAGAATTACATTATATTAATATAAATTAATTACAGTTTTAAAAAAGAATATATATATATATAGGTAGTTTTCAGGCTGTCGACTGGCTACTCTTAAAGCTGCTTGAGAGAATAATCATATGTCATCTCCTTAGAATTATAAGGATTTGACAATTTTGTCAAAATTGAGTTATTCACATATTATTATTCTATGACTGAATATTAATATTATGTTAGCTGGTTTTTTAATGTTGTTTGGAATTTTTGACCTTTTATCTAAAAAACAAAAAGGCTTGTCAGTTTTGCTGTTTGGTATACAAAAACTTTGAAGCGCAAGATCTCTAAATCGCTGAATGCAGAAAGAACCTTATAATTCCAAGGGGATGGTGTGTGTAAACCTATGTAGAGGCTATGCAAACTATTCATTTGTTTAATTCTTTGATCTTTGTCTAACTCCATATGTGTTACCTCATAGTGTTGATGTCAGCATACTACCAGCACCAACAAAGAGACAAGAGTGATTAACAGACAGCTCCATTAACACAGACTGCTCTGGAGCTATGTGTAATACTGCCTTACTGTATACGTGGTTTAACAGCAATCTCTGTGGGCATTTGCACTGCAGAGAACTGACATTGCATCAGAATATGACACAGAGGTTTGACATTGTGTCCATCATAAACAATAGAATTGCTACCATTGCATTACAGAGTCCACAGTGCTATGCTGTTAAAGTCACTGTGACCTTGGTTTTATAAAAAGATTGTGGACAGACACAGAGCCACACCAAACATCTGTTTATGTATCTAGTCACACATACACACCAGTCAACAAATACCATCACCCCCTCCTCCACCCACAGTCGGAAAATATGACTGCCACCACAGAGCCCAAAACCCCTCTCTACATACACCTGCATACACCTATACATACACACTCACAGTGTAGTGAGTAGTGGCTAGTGAATGTACATTCTTTTACTAGTGTGAGAGTGTAATATCACACTAACGCACAATGGATTGATTATGAACCTTTGACAGAGAGGGGCCTTGAGGCTTCAGACAACAGCCTAGGGGGGCTTAGCTACCTGGGGCAATTTAGTGTAGATATAAATATTAGCTTCTGGTTTAGGTCCATAAGAATATGATTTTTAAAGCTGTTTTCTTTCTAAAAAAAAACATTCATATTAAAATAAATGGAAATATAATTAATACAGTAAACAGTGATGTTTCTGTGAATTGGTTGAACCATTTCCAGAGCACTTATTTCTACCAAATAGCTGATGTGGGCTCAATTAGCCTTTTATTAGAAATCAGGTGCTGCTGATGGAACTAGATGGCTAGAGGCATGAAGGAGAAAACATTTCACAGAAGATCAACTACTTTTAACAAACAAAACAAATCTTCATTCTTTTCACTGCTTCCCCGTTTGTTTCAATTTTTTTATGGTCCACATGTGTGTTTTTGCTGCAGAAAGAAACTCACTGCTCAGATAAATGGCTTTAAACTAATAACACAGGTGCCTATTACTCTTGCATAGTCCATGTATATATATAAAAATAAGCAAATGACTTTATAATTAAAATAAAGAAATAAATGCTTATCTGTAAATCTGAAATCACATATCAGATTTGTCTTTTGACATAAGATGTGTGATGTCTGCAGTTATTTGGACATGGAAAACTATTCAAAATTCTGCAAAATTCAAATCTCTGCCTCACTATTTAAATTTTGAACACTGATTTGATTTGAGACACTGATCGTGTGAATTGATGTCCCTCATGTAGATTTTATATCAGAGGTTTGTGGGGCCCATGCCATCTCGGGTGAACACTGTCATTACAACAAGGGCTGCACACGAAACACTACGTCATCCAGAAATGTTCATATTTCAAACATTTTCATTGAAATATGAAAATTTTTATTATAAAAGAATGCAAATTAGAAGCATTTCCCCTAGTGTTCTCAGATGTTTGGGTCCACTGATTGTAAAACAAACATTAAAGCACCAATGTGAAGATATGTTATTATTCTCTATATATTTCTAAAATACCAAGTGTCTTGTTAGCAATTCTAAAGCATTGAAAATGTGCTGGGTAAAGTGGAGGGTTGGGTGAGATATTGAATATACTTATTGCATTGTGCAATAGCTTGAGTTCAGTGTAGTAAATGTCTATGACGAGCATCAAGTACAAATTGTCAAATACATTTTTAAGCCACTGGATTGAGACTCACTTTGGCGTGTTGCTTTTCTCCCTCTCCCTTCTGGCACAGAGATAATTTTTCTATGTGAAATTAGCAAAAGTGGATCTGGACATACCCTAAATGCACCAGCGTCATGCTCTTTAGACTGTCACAGTTACAAAAGACCTCAAAGACTTCAGACCAGGATTTTGCTGGTCAGACACACAGTTGCTGTCTACTGTCTCAACAATGCACTTGAACACACATCATTTATAGACCAATATTACCATGGGTGTAACAAAATGGGTCCCATTGCATTTGCTATTTAAACAATGTGAGCACTGAATTGGAAAATGACAACTGTGTATGTGGGTGCAAGACAGGGCTTTTTGTCCAATTACCTGGATGAAATTAATGCTTTTTTCTTTTTTTCTTAATTTACAAGATTTTCTCCTTTTTTGCATACAAGTTTAAGTGGTTCCAAATAAAAACTCTACTGAATGTAAACAGAATATTTCTAATGTGGATATATGTTGATAGGACTGGAATCATCATACTAACATGATTGTATGCATCAAGCATTTATAAGGTGCTTTATTAGAGATTTTAGAATATTAAGATAAATATATTCTGTAATGTAATGTAATTTAGCCTAAAAATATTGCAATATTATTTATAAGCCATTTCAGCGAATCTTAACTCCTACCTGTAGAAACAGCATAGGATGTTGGCCCACAGAATTCATAATTCATTTCTTTATACCAGCTGTTTGGTAGATACCTCGCAAATCTCAGAAAATAAGAATTTTAATATTTAGCTATTATAAATATGTCTTCATGTCTTGTGAAGTAGGTAGTGAAGTGTTTGAGTGGAAGGCACCTCTTAGCAATGAGCTTCATAACCATTTGTTCAGTATCCATTTTTGCACACTTATCATATTGCAAGAGGACATTTATATAATAACCAGAGCACTGGGATACCACCATTAGAAAAGAGCTTAGTCAGTAGTGTCACTGTATTTCATTTTCATTCTGCTAATGGCCCAGTCTTGGCTTCATTTTTTGCTGATTAACTAATACTGGCTCATATGTTTCACAGCTAATGCCAGTAAAATTGAAGACAGGAACCCATGGGTAAAAAATGCCTTGAAAGCCACCACTGGTCAAATAGTAAATGGCATAACAGCTGATTAAACATTGATTTTGCTCAAGAATGAAAACCACCCACATTAGATGTGTTTTAATCACAGAAATGAGACTTGATGTGGTGTAATTCCACGTGTATATGTGCATTCACTGATAGTTTTGTCAGATTTTGTCTGATGTGTATGAAAGGGAGAAACACATACACACACACACACAAAAAGGATCCAGCTCCATCTCTGTAAGAGAAAAGCATGATCTCATGCTGGATAGGCTCTTCATTTCTTCTATACAACCTTGGCCGCTAGATTCACCTTTGAGCCATGATTACTGCAGGCTCTAAACACTCACACACACACTGCTTTGATATCCTGTGTTCTCCCCTCCTTGCTCACACACACATGAACACATACACTAGCTGTGGGCACTGACCTGACACCCACCACTCTGACAGTATGTCACAATGGAAACTCCCCCAGTAGGGTAAATCTTAAAGCTGTCACTTTAAGTCCATTGCACTGCTCAAGTATCAATGACCAAATAGCTTTGAGCATCTGTTAATTATATGGGATCATTCTTATGTCATGAACCCATAGTAGCCACACAGAGTCAATTACATGTGCCTTCCATACATCAGAAGTTTACATTTCCAAGTGCATACTGCATATAGATCCTTCTGATGGCATCTGTAAGGGCCAGTATTTTCACTGGTGATAAAAAGTTCTTCTTCTTCTTCTTCTTCTTCTTCTTCGTCATTATTATTATTATTATTATTATTATTATTATTATTATTATTATTATTTAACTTATGTTTCTGGAGCATTTTCACATTGAAATATACTTTTAAAATGTTTCATTCCACAATTTTCATAATCAACAATGCACTGCTTGAATAGTTACATTGACTTTTCCTTCAAAATATTAGGATTTTATTTTGACCATTTAAGCAGAAGAAAAGACAAATGGCACAGAGGTTTGAGAATAATTGGAAATTAAAATACCACTTTTATTACAAGTTGAGATTCCACATAGCAAAACAAGATGTACTCACATGGGTTACCATGGGCAGACAGTGATGAACCATGACTTTTCACATACTGTACTTAGGATGTTGTGCATCATCATTCAGCAGTTGGTACCATTTAGGAACTTTAGGACTTAAATAGCCATGCCTTGAAATCCAATGTGCTATACCCTGTTTACCACCCCCTCACACACACATAAATAGTGAATTATGAACAGCCAGATATTACAAATATTGGTGTATACATGCTAAAAAATAAGCAAACACTCCAGTGCACTGAAATGACGTTACATAAAAAAAGCATCTTTAATCCAAACTGGCCTGAAATAAATCAAAATGTGGATTTGGATTAATCACAGCAACATACAACCTTATACCATAGTCTTCACCTTCTAACTAAATAAAGACATTAACTTTATCAATCAATAGACTCTCCTCATGTTCCAGGTATATTCAGATATTGGAAATGCTAATTCCTCTTATAAGCTCTCCAAAGCTCATCCATTGGCAGGGATCACACCAGAGGTCCATTAATTGTCCCTGGGCAGTTGTTTATTGGGATGGTCATTTGCACAGAGTTGGTCCATCTGCATCCTTGAGCACGCAGCCTGTTTAACTAGTAGAGCCTGTTCATTATGGCACAGCAGAGACGGTCGGAGAGTTCGTCTCATAACAAGCCTCGATGTGCTGAAACAGCACTCTGGCCGATTGATGGAGACTTTAAGGCATATCGACTCAATTGCTGTAATTCTTTTTCTCACAAGATTGTCTGATTTTAGCTGTCTGCTGGTATGTGTGAGAAAAACAAATGAAGAAAGAGGGGTGAATAAGTGAAGAAAGAGAGGAGACAGTGAAGTGGAAAAGAAAAATAGGAAAGCACTGAGTGCAGGAGAGACCAGAACAATATTGGGTGAGAGAGAGAAGGAGAGAGGGAGATGGAGAGAGCGTCAGATCAATTATGGAGGTCGAGTCCTTGTATGATTTGATTTGCCGCAGTGGCGTGTTTTTATTTCAGTGGAGCAGAGTTGGGGATAAGCAGTGAGATTATTAAGTGGCAGCCAGAAGAGCTTGAGGTGCCCTCCATCAGCACTTTCTACATCCGCTGCACTCTCAGCCCACTCAAGGAGCCAGCTGTGGAGTGCACTTATTATTTCATTCTACAGCCAGTGTTAACTGTGCCAAACACACATACAGGTGTTTTTATACAAGATCAGGACCTCTCAGTTATATAAATGTCCCATATGTACAACATATTACTTTCCATGCTACAAAATTTTGTGAAAACAAACTAAAATCAAATATAAATTTGAATCAATTTTACACTGACTTTTGATACAACAGTTTTCTTTAGTAAC
>JBBPDA010000105.1:36832728-36854997 GCA_037974385.1 Arnoldichthys spilopterus
AGAGGGAGAGAGAGAGAGAGAGAGAGAGAGAGAGAGAGAGAGAGAGAGAGAGAGAGAGAGAGAGAGAGAGAAAGAAACAATAGAGAAGACAGAGCAAGAAATAAAAGGACGTGGGGAGAGAAAGAGAAACAGAATGAAAGAGTGCATGAAAAACGATATAGAGAAACAACAAAAGACAGTTGAAGAGAGGGAGAAGAGAAGAATGGGGTGGGTAGGTGGTATTTGCTGAGAGAGAGAGAGAGAGAGAGAGAGAGAGAGAGAGAAAGAGAAAGAGCCCATGTCTTGTAGACAAAAGCAATGTAGTGCCATACACTCAGGTTTGACTCTTTTACACATATTAAAATTTGTTCAAGCAGATCAGTCAATAGGTCACAGTGTAAAAAAACACAGCTGAGGAGCCTCAAGATAAGGGATCTATCAGACAGCAGCCACAACACCAAGCTTAGTGAGGGAGGGGAGGAAAGTAGCAGCATTTAATGTAGCCATTTGTGCAACCACACAAGACAAAACTAATCTCACATAAAAACCAGTTCTGTTCTGAGGCATTTGGGTTAGTAAATGTCATTTAAATCATCAACATACAGCAGTGGATTTGTCTCTATGCATGTGTTCAGTTTGAAACGCATGATTTATTCATTCGCTGTGGACCCTGTGTGGACACACTCATAGCCTTGTGTGCTGAAAACGCTAGAGAAACCTGAGCTAGAGGACATTGTTCTGAGTTAAGAAAGGTCACCCAAATGCCCCTTACTACAGTACGGCTCTGTGACATTTACAGAGACACAAATACAAGCATCAGTAAGATCAGGCATGACTGCTTCTCATGACTCTTACATTAAAGCTCCCGTCTGCTTTCTGCTTCCTGTGCAGGTGAAGCGGCCTTTACCAAGGACAACAACTGTCTGAATGCGGCCAAAGCCTGCAACCTCAACGACACATGTAAGAAGTACCGCTCTGCCTACATCAGCCCCTGCACTAGCAGGGTCTCCACCACTGAAGTCTGCAACAAGCGCAAGTGCCACAAGGCCCTGCGGCAGTTCTTTGACAAGGTGCCAGCTAAGCACAGCTATGGCATGCTCTTCTGTTCGTGTCAATCCGGAGACCACTCGGCCTGCTCAGAGCGCAGGCGCCAGACTATCGTTCCAGCCTGCTCCTACGAGGACAAGGACAAACCCAATTGCCTAAACCTGCAGGCCTCCTGCAAGACCAACTACATCTGCAGGTAGGGCAGGAGAGAGCAGGAGAAGTGTATATGTGTTTGGGTTTCCTCTACAAATCAAAGTGTATGTGTTGTATTTTTATCCCAAGAACACTGTAATATAATACCTAGTGCAGAGAGTGTCCTATGGAGACAGATGCGACATGCAGATGAATTGGCGCCAGTTTGCTCAGTTTTTCTCGAATAAATCAATTTCCAGGACATTGTATATAATTTGTGGGCGTCAGGGAGCCGCTTTTAATATGCAGGAGACTCCCAGGATGTCCGGGAGAGGTGGAATGTTTGTAATAACAAGTATGTAATCACAGTCTTTAATGCACAAATATGTTAACCCATATTACTGCTAATTTGAAAAATATGGATCTGCATTGGCCTCTGATTATTCTTCCTTTTCCTCTACCTATGGATGTAAACAATATGAAGCATCCCACACTTTTTTTTTTTGGTGGTTTTGGTTCATAGTTCCAGTAATAGTGTTATACTCAAGTCTGATGTAGTGATTATACTGTATGTGACTAGTCGTAAGATTAACCTACCTTGCCCTAGTGCATCAGAGTAACTAGTCTAGCTACACTCCTAATTCTCAAATGAAACTCTAACTGTCATACTCCGGTCAGTTCACTATAAATATTCAATGCTGCAGAGCAAATAGCAAGTAGCGAGTTAACAGATAAACCATTTGGAAGGCAGTGCAGGTGTAATTTTACTTCACATATAGACCAAAATCATTTTTGACTTAAGTTTCTTTAACTATGTTTTGCTTAATGTTTATTCATTTTGGCAAAACATCATTATTATGATTCATGATTCAAAAGGGGTGCTGACAGCTGACAAACTTCTATTTTATTTTTATATTATTATTTTTTCTTACAGGTGTAGACAATGCTGGAAATGCTTTGTTAAGTCTGTAGAAAGCCTTAAGATTTTCTTTTTTCAAATTAGTTGAATATTTTAACTAATTTGGTAGTAATGGCAAAATATGTTAAAGTTTACCTCTTTAATTGTAAATTCTGGTGGTTTCCTCATGGATATATGGCATATACGTGAATATTATCTAGACTGATTCTCTGATTAACAGTCCATCTTTTTGCATTTGTAGCTAGTACAGTAAGGAAAAACTGCATTAGAGAACACTTGTGACTGAGGACTTCAAGCGCATAGTATGTCCCTGAAGGAAGAGGGGAGCAGGTTTTATCATTTAGACTTTTTAGATTAAGATAGTCTTTTTCCCTAGACAGTGTGTGTCCCTGTGTGTGAGTGTTTCAAAGATGTTCAGGGTCTACAAGGTGAGATTATTTTAAAAGAACCTTTGCTCATTCTCTGTGTGCCACCTAGATCTCGCCTAGCTGACTTCTTCACCAACTGCCAGCCAGAGACTCGTTCAATATCAGGCTGTCTGAAAGAGAGCTATGCCGACTGTCTGCTGGCTTACTCCGGTCTTATAGGTGAGTTACAGCTACAGAGGGAGCATATAACTGAATACAGATTTATACTGCTACAGCTGTCTGTGCTACAGCATGAGGTATATAACACTATAGCACTGTTAACTGCATCTTACTGCCCTCATCGAACACATCTTTCAGCAAAGTAACAATATTGGGGATTTTTTTTGTGTGTGTACATATTCGATAAAAATTATAACAAGTAATTGAAAAGTTTACTGATTCCTACAATAATACAAAGTGTCTTACAAGAATATTAATGCAGTCAAAATATAATTTAAATGTAATTTGTAATTTTAAATATAACATTATACAAGAATAATTTAAATAAAACTACAAATGTACTTAGAACAAACAAAATACCACTTCTTTTCTTTATTTGTATAACCAATATCATTTTATTTGTGGGAATCAGTGATACACCACAGATGTGGTGAACAGAGATTAGGCTGTCAAATTAAGCTGTTCCTTTAGTTTCATGATTCTACATATTTGGAGTAGAAGGAGAAAAGTTTGAGATCTTTTGGGTGGGCTGTAATGGCTCTTTGCTTTGTGGTGCAGGTACAGTGATGACCCCAAACTACCTTCGCTCCCCTAGCATCAGCGTGTCTCCTTGGTGTGACTGCAGCAGCAGTGGCAATGGGAAGCCAGAGTGTGACAAGTTCTCTGAATTCTTCACCAACAACCGTTGCCTTCGTGAGTGCCCCTGCCCTTTGTTAATTCTGCACATCAGCAGGCTGCTACACGTCCACTCCTGTTTGATTGATGGCTCACTCAGGGTCTGGCAGTTGTACCTCACAGTGCGCTGACTGACAGGACTACAACGTGAAGTGCAGTGTGGAACTCTGCTTTATTGCATCCTGGTGATTATTCATTATCCACAACTGTAAATCTAAAGCCTGAGGACTGTGTAAACGCCTTGTATTTGTGAGGGATGCTCAGACAGCGGAGAGACAGGGAAATCACACTTAAGTGGGGCGAGTCTGGGAGGTTTTGACATAAAAAGGCAATAAAGTATTACTCAGGTGTCAGAGAAAAAGTAGAGAAAAGTGGAAAACAGGTATTATTTTGTCAGGTAGATGGCGTGGATGTGGGGTTTGATGGACGGGGAAAAGATGAGACGGGCGATGTGTATTTATGAGGTGCTGGTTTTTGGGTGAACAGCCGTAGAGGTCCACCCCACCAGAGAACAACAGTGATGAATAGTCACTCCACAGACGAACTTAACATACCATGTTTTAGTTAGTAAAGGAGTTAGGACTGTAAGACTAGTTATAGAATAGCATATAACAGGACAGGAACACTGCTTCTCTGATTACTGTGTGATGTTACTGAGTAGCAGACTTTCTCATGTGGTCACCAACACGGTATGTGAGAAATGGTCATACAGCCAGTGTTAGAGTAGTTATTCACTAATCTGAAATGACTCATTACTTCTCGTACTGGGCCCATATAATGGAACCTGTTTTTCTTTTCTTCTTTATTTTTAGCAAAAAAATGTAATTTAGGATATCATGTAAAGGATTCAAAATGTTCGCTCCCTGGTCCACACAGCCTAAATCCTAAAACAGAGTGGCAGAACAGTTTGTTTTAAATTCACCTTTGTATCATGTCACAAAGCCAAAGAATTTACCTGTGTTCTCCTATTTAGCCTCCAACAGTTTAGCCTGAGCAGTTAGATCATTTACGCCATTGTCAGCTGCCCACTGCTAACACAGATGGGTTAGATGCAGAGGTCACATTTTCACAATGTGTTCACAATGACAAATAATAATCATTTTAATAAGAGACGTGGTAAAATGGTCATGTAGGAATACATTCTAACTGTTTTTGATACGTGTCATAGGCAGACTTTAGAGGCAAAAATACAATACAAAGACAAATGAAGGATTTGGACCCTTTAAACTGTACTGGGATTACTTTACTGATTACTTTCTGGAAAAAGTAATCTGATTACACATCACTCTCCTAAAACCCGTACACATAGTATGTGGCCATTTGGGAAATACAAGGGAAAGCCAAAATGTTATTTCAGTTGCTTTTTAGAAAGAAATAGCCAGTCCCAGTAAACAATAATCAAAAGCCATATCAGTAACCATGGTGTTACTCTGAACACAAAGGCAGCCACGCTGACTGATATAATACACCATGAAAGTTGTCTGAAAACCTAGAAATGAGCTGGCAAAAACAGCTGCCCTAAATTAAAATCTATGAATAAAATGCAGACTTAAAAGAGCCGATTGTGAATCATGTCTGGCCTGATAAGGTAAGGCTGGAAGGCTCTCGTCTTCAGCATGGGGATCCATATCCACCAGTTTCAGATTAGCATGTTTTGATGAGATGCTTTGACAGATTGTTTAGTTTACAGCGCTTCCTATGCTTGCACTTATGTTGTGCTCGACATCAAAGTCATGCAGTCAGCTGTGGCACACAGTGCACATGCACAAATGACATCAAAGCACAGACACAAATAAGTAATGTAGAGGAAATGTACGGTTTATATTACTGCTGTTCTTTCAAACACACACGAGTAACACAAATGGTATTGTGAAAAACTCTTTATACGTTTTTTTAAGTCTTATAAATTATAAGTACTTAAATGTAACACATCACTTTATTACAGGAAAATGTGACTTTGTAGCATGTTGCACCTAACACAAATACTTGAAGTAGCCTTATACCTGTATTTTGAGGATCAGATATTATAGTTTCATAATCAAGATTGTTTCAGATTACTTGATATGACAACGCAGTCTGAGGCAAATGTGTGATGATTTACATAAACAGTTTACAAGCTGACTGAGATTTATAAGCTGTCAATATTTCTATTTCTACATGATACGTCATTCATAACATAATTATTTCATTATTATGTAATTAGGTCATTATATTTTAAATAATTGTATATTATTCAGCATGATTATGGGAGGGAGCTGGTCAACATGATGAGAACCAGGTGAGGACTTCTTTATTACAGTACCTGGTCTGGCTACTTAATCTTCCACATGCCCTCTCTGTAAAAATGAATGTGAAGTGAAGGCAACAAATAAGGAAAATATAGGAGTTGATGTGCCTAATCCACATCACATAATGTAGCCTTCAAGCCTCCATATTATACTTGAAATGACACCATTAACTTTACGTATAAGGTTACTGGAATGATGTGCCACGGGAAAAGAGTGGGCAGACACAGATCGATTGTGCTGAGAGGCAGGCATTACACTTACAGAGGCATTGATGCACAATGGAGAAGCATAGTAGAACCAAAAACCTTATGAGTCACATCTTTCACCAATGCTGTACCTTTAACCAGAGAAGTTACACATCCTGAGTTTAGACCATGCTCTGTGTGTCAGTGATACATCTCACCCATAGTCAAACAAACACACACTTATAGGATGCAGCGTCTGACACACAGTGGTGATTAAAAGTCAGACACTTTAGAACTTCCTATATTTCTGCATAAATACATCCTAAACATAATCAGATTTTCCTAAAAGTAGATAAAAACCCAGTTAATGAACTAGACAAGAATATTATGCTGGGGCATTAATTTATTGAGGGAAATTTACATTAAAATGTACATTTATTCATTTGGCTGACACTTTTATCCAAAGCAACTTCCAAGACAGAGGAAACAATGAAGCATTACAGCTACTCAGGGCAACACTGAAGTTGTAAAATACAGGCAGTAGATGCTACAATGAATATTGAAGACAAGTGCTATAATAACAACAGACAGCAACTACTACAATCAATACATATGCCAAGTGCTTACAATAAAAACTAAGTGGAACATTACTATATGGGAGACATTCAGTCAGTTATCAGGTAGCAATAGTTTGTATGTGACCAATGGGCTTATGTGCTGAGGTGGGGTACAATATTACATATTTGTGAGTGCCAAAAGTATGTGAACCTTTGCTCTTAGTATCAGGTGACCTCTTTGTGCAGCTGTAACTGCAAATAAACACTTACAGTAACTTATCAGTCTGGACAAATTGAAAACCATTTCTCTATACCAGAGTTTCAACTCTGAGATGCTGTTGGGTTTTCTTACATGAACAGGCCCTTCCACAACATTGCTATTGGGTTAAAGTCAGAACTTTACAAAACATTGACATTATACTTTTTTAACTATTCTTTGGTAGAGCGACTTACCTGCTTAGAGGCATCCTCTTGCTACATGCCCCACTTTCTCTTGAGATTTTGTTTTGCAGACAGAAGTCATTAAAATTTTACTGATATAATTAAGAATCATTTTTTTCATAAGGAAAGCTATCCTGGCCCAGATCCAGCAAAACCATGGCAAGGACAAAACCATGATACCATAATCACTGTGTGGGATAAATGGGATAATGTTCTTTTGCTGAAATGTAGTGCATTCCTGTCTCCAAACTTGCTTCTTATTTAAAACATGGGCAGTGGTGGCCTAGTGGTTAGGACGCTGCCTTTGAGACCTGAAGGTCGCAGGTTCGAGTCCCGGCCTGGGGCACCACTGAGGTTCCCTTGACCGAGGTACCGTCCCACTACACTGTTCCCCGGGCGCTGTTGGTAGCTGCCCGCTGCTCCACGTGTGCACGTGTGATGGGTTAAATGCAGAGGTCACATTTCGTTGTGGTCCAGTAGCTTTCTAGCTTGTCCATACAATCTTTAACAAACTGTAAATCAACAGAGGTGTTCTTTTGGAGAGTAAACCTGCAGCCCTGCAATGCAAACCATTGTTGTGTTGTCCAGAGGATGGACTCTGTTCTTTTGTGTCCTCTCAGACCATTACATGCCTTGCTCTTTTAGTGATATCTGCTGGTGAAGCACTCCTGGAGGAGGTTAACAGTGGTCTTGAATTTGATCAAGTTGTATAAAATCATAGACTCATGTCAAAGTGGCTCAGATTCTTATGCTTACTCATTTTTTCCTGCTTCCAGCACATCAGCTTCAAGAACTGAATGTTCAGTTGCTGTCTAATACATCCCACCTCCCAGGGGGGTGGGTAGTAGTCAGTGTTATTCACTTTACCTGTCAGTGGTGTTAATGTTATGGCTGATTGTTGTTGCTATTGTTGTTGTTATATGCATATATTTATCAAGCTGTGAATTTTTTTAACAATATTAAAGGTTTCTGTTTTCTAATTTCTACCACACAGCAACATTCATTTTTATTTTATTATTTTGGACATTGTAAAAAAATCTAAAAATCGATTGCCTTGTGAAAGCAAAATTACAACAGCCAAATAATCAGGAAATAATAATAATATATTAGGATTTAATCATTTATATTAACATGTGTGTCCACAAGTATTCACAGTCAGTCAGTACTGTCTCACCATTTTTATATAGAAATATATATTTATTAATGTGTGTATTTTAACACCTCTGGTAAGTGACCATATAAGGAGTTTGTAAGTTTACTCTTAAACCTGAATTTCACTTTGGAAACTAAAGATGTTTTTTTTTTTTTTTTTTTTGGTTTAAAAAAATATAATGTAGACAGCGCTATCTTTCAAATTGTTCTCTCTGATTTTTCAACTAAATGACGACGTGTATGTGTTCTTTGTCCTTTTACACACATTAATAATAAAGAGGAAGAGAGAAAGATGTCCTATCAAGGTGGTTTAAAGAATGAAGTGGTTTAAAAAGTGGCATGGCTGTTGTAATGATCTTCCATTTTATCATCCAAATATTGTATAAACCCTCCTGAGGCCTGCATGTTGGAATAGTAATACTCCTGTGTGGAGACTCTGTGCAGCGTGAGGATCTTTATCAGCTTATCGGCCCTGGCACTGAATAGAGTGGACCAAACCTATTAATATTAGCTCCACACAAAACAAACAGAGACGAATGTAATTCCTCTGTCAGCACAGTAGCTGTGCGTGTGCGGCGTGTTAATCTGCACCTGTGGCTCTGTGTGTCCCTTGTGTAGGTAATGCTATCCAGGCATTTGGTAATGGTACAGATGTTGGAGTTTGGCAGCCTCAGCCACCGATCCCACCCCATGCCCCCTACCCCAACACCCCTCAGAGAGGTCAGGAAAGGACATCAAACGCAGTGGATGACCAGACAACCTCCAGTGACATAGACCGCAGCAATGACCACCTCTACAGCTTCTGCAGAAACCTGCAGGTAAGAGGAACATGACAGTCATCAGGTAACCATTGTCAGAAAATTAGGAATTACTTGTCATAAATCATTTTTGAACCCACCTCTTCTGTCATATTGTTATATGAGTCAGAGGCATGTGCATGATACATATGCTGAGCAGCTTTTATAGTGTGATTTCAGTATTTAAAGGCAGTTGTCCATACACAGACAGGCAGATATACAAAAAAAAGCAACAAAAAGGAACACTATGAACACAAGGGAAGTGCACACTGACATGGCAAGATTTCACAGAAACAGTGGGAGATTTCACAGAAACTGGTTGAAAGTTTGGCCACCCTATTCAAACTATAATATAATCATTTTCTAAGTGAAAAGGCGTTAGCACCACATGTGCATGGAACAAATAAAAATATGACATATTTCTGTAAAGGTTAATGCATAAAAATCCAAATGTTTCTTGTAGCTAGTGTATAGTCTTTTCTTCCCACTTGTCCTTGCAGAATGCTTCTAGTTTAAATATTTTTCTAGGTTATATAATAGGTAATCACGAAATGTTAGGATCTCCCACAGAATTTCAATAATATTGAAGTCTGGGAAAGGTGGAGACCATTTCAGTCCTTTGATTTATTTATTTTTTCATATATATATATATAGAGAGAGAGAGAGAGAGAGAGAGAGAGAGAGAGAGATTTCAACTGTACAGTATTTTGATAGCGCAACACTAGTGCTGTATGTGTACGTATATAATTTATCTGCAAATAGATATTGAAAACAGTGTTACCAAACTTTTGAATGCCCAGTGAAAGTAAGTCCTTTTACCATTTTGTTCTAAAATTAGATGTGTTTGTGTGACAGAACCAGTGCAACTTTCACACAGCCCACCTTCTTGCAAGTCGTGACACACAATTAGCAATAGCTGTCAATTAGGACAAGCTAGTGACATTGACTGTTAGCACAGTTCAGAACTCTTCACTGTGTGTGTGTGTGTGTCAGGCAGAGACAAAGCATTGCATATACTGAATGAGCTGTGCCAGTCAGGATAGCCACACACAGCAACCAGGGCTGGTCACACACACAGCACTGGTGGCCCTTCACAGCCGGTGCAAGACCTGTGTTGACTTTGCAAACAGCCGGGAGCTTGTTGACAGATGAAGCTCTGCATATGATGCTTTTCACTCAGCGAGTGAGACATTGGCTCACTTTTGATTGATGGGTGTGGGCTGTCATAATGATAACACGCGCATACTCACACACACATACACAGAACCCCTATGGGTAGAAATGAGATACATCAAACTGCCAGAGCTGCCATGTCACGCCTAATTGGCTGTCGTATTAACATAAGGAAAACCCTTAAGCAGGAGCTACCCACCCATAACATTTCTCCCTTCACACCAGCAGCACTGAGACTCTGAGGATAGCATATCTTCCCCCCTCATCTGCCTCATCTCACTCTGCCAAGGCCGGCAGGCAGCTTCAGACAGTGCTAAGAAACACACCCAGACTCAGAGAACACTTTTTCAGTGGCCCACTAGTATATCAAGATTTAGGAACTTCCAAAGATGATTGAAGAGTCAGAATGCACAACTGGAATGAATTTGACATTAGAAGATTGTTATTTAAAAAAAACTGAAACCAGACTCATGCCAAGATTTGACTAAGATTTAAAAATGTCAGTATTTGATACAATTTTGTACTTCATCAAATAAAAAAAAACATGTAGGTGTCACTGAGCTACAAGGCCTCCCTTTATACATTTGAATGCATATTTAATGATGGAGGACAGAGAGCTACAACTTTATACAAGTGATTTTTAGGCGTAGGTTCCAGCAGAGGACAGCAGGGAGGAATGTAACATGGTGTAAGCTGTAATGCCCCCAGATTCACCATTCAGCAATACAAATCCTTTTCCCAATACAAACAATTCCACCTGCATCTGCAACAAGAGTATTCTCAGTTCCTAAATAGTAAAAAAGTGTAATTTAAAGAAAAGGTGATGAAACACACCGCTAAGTGTGTTGTAGGCATCAAATTTGTTTAACGTTGCAAAATAGAAAAAAGCTGGTCAATCAAACCATTAATGTCATTTCTTTGTACTTTTGCCAATTAAATAAATGTTTAAGAGAATTAAGAAATTGCAGATTGTTGTTTTTCCTTCATTTTACAAAATGTCTCAATTTTTCAAACTTTTTCAATTGTTGTAAACTACATTGCTGTGCACTGAGCTGATATGAGGCACACTCATAATATGCTCACTCAAATGTCTTACATGAGCCCAGTCAGGTGAGTTAACATGGCTGTCAAAAAAAAATAAAAAATAACACACATAAGCGCTTATTCGTTTGAAATGTTTGGTATAGACTAGCTGGTTCAATATAAGTAAATCTTTCTGCTTGTTTTATGATCTGAATTGAATAAAAATATATTTATTTAAAAATGAATGCTTTTGTACTATTGACCACTTAGCAGCAATGCTTATTTCATACAAACATGCTTGTTTTGTGATTAATCAGTAGATTTCTACACTGTTATTGTAACGATTGTGTGTTGATTGGCAGCAGACGCAGACAGGATGTGGTGAAAAAGGAGTTTTTATTATAACGAAAACGAAAACACAAGCTAAGGCTATGAACTTGAACTGATTTGTGATCTAATATAAATTTGTTAGTGTTTGTTTTTCATATTTTCATCCATATATACATATCCATATACTGTATTTTACAGATTTAGGTTGTAAAGGCCATCTATGTTAAACAGCAAGGAATTATATTGATTTATATATAACATACACATTTAGTCGTCCGCCCCCCCCCCCCCATATCACTTCACCCCCTCACAAGTCCTATTCAGATGTGGTCCCAATTTCTTCAGCTTCAGCAGTGGCACTGCTGTATGTGTCATATATTGACATCATCCCAGAATTCCCACATGGAGGGACCCTTGTTCTGGGTAAGCCACTACTCATGCATTTTCTTTCTCATTGAAACATGCAGACCTTTACAGCTGAATCTGACTGCCTTAGATATACTCGCAAACCTTTAGTGCAACTATTCATCATATTGTTTTAATAGTGATAATATGATTTATTAGAGGGCGCAGTTTCTTCAGCAGAGTAGACCTCCAGGAAGGCCATTAATCATTCTTTCCCACAATCCTATTCCCCCAGAATTAGTTCCATTCTCTCTATTGTGCAGCAGGTTTATTATGTTCTAAACTCTCTATGGAATCACTTTATCATGCCACCAAATCCCATCTCCCTGCGTAAGTGTGTACGAAAAGCGAACAGCGCAGCAAAGTTTCATAAAACCGGGTATTGTAATGTATTGGTCCGTCACACACACTAATGCAGTCACCGCTACCGGAACACAGCCACACACAGCAGTGGATCGATTTGTGAGCAATAGGACCGGTGAGAGTTTACTGCAGCCAATGCAGCCTACAGCACTCATTATGGTAACATTACACCTTTTTTACAGGAGCACCGCTCTGACCACTGGTAAGAGCAGACTATTAGCCTGTTGGCCTGAACCAAAGGAGGCCAAACCATTTCACAGGGAATGACTGGGAGCCCCTGCAGCTAGACCAAACAGAACAACCACCTCTATCACTCAAACATAATGGTTCTGTGTTAATGAACATTTTTTTCAGCTTCTCTTGGTCTCTCCCTTTGCAGGCTCAGAAACGAAAGGCAAATATTACAGTAGACGTTCTGTGTGTGGTAAGTCTACCTCATGTTTAAACATATTTTAACAGTCACAGAGCTACTAAACATTCACTAATCTTTGTAAAATGCTTTAAGAATGCACATCAGCCTAATGTTTTTCTCTATTGGCAGACTGGGAATCAACATGTCAGATATTTTTATTAATGCAATAAAAAAAAAAGTATGGGGAATTTGGAAAGTACTGGGAAAAGTATTAGTATTGGGAAAAGAAATTCCATAAGAAATTCCAAATTTCAAAAGAAAAGCATGGCGTTCGCAAACTTTTGACAAAATCAAAATATAATTTCTAAAAAACAGGGCACAGTGTCTAAAACCTATGAGCTCTTACCTTTCTGCCTTCCACAGGACCCTCCTCTGGCCGATCCCAGTAGCTTTAATGCTATAGCGGGGAGCTCTGCTCAGCCTGTCAAATCTGTGGGCCTCCATGTGCTGCTGCTGGCTCTGCTCTCCTTTCTCCAGATGCTGCCCCACGAGGCCCTGCTTTTGTAGCCCAGCCCTAGGTCGGACTGCTCCTGTATCATACTCACCACTCTGTCGTATTTGATCTTCTCCTGCAAGTGATGCTGTACCAGATGTGACGTCTACATGTGCTAAAGTTGCTTTTTATTTCTGACTGACGGAGGATCCATGCTGATTGGACAAAAAAATGGAGCCAGAGTTATTGACGTGAACTTTCTTCGTGCAGCTGGAAGCTTATGTTAAACTGTGTTGGGAATTACTTCTTTATTTGGCCACCAGGACAAGGACTTTGTCCATAAGGGCTGTTGAAAAGGAGATGCAGAGAAATAACAAGGATCGCTACAGAGAAACACTTTTTGGCTCCAGCAAACAGACTCCAAAATAACATTTATTTCTTCGATCAGTGAAAGCTTGTAAACTCTTGTGCTCAGCTGCAGTGGAAGCCCTGCATCTCTCAGAGAAGCATCTGCCAACTCTTTAGTGATGAGCAAGCATTGTCTCTCCTGTCTAGCTCTAGTATGGCTGATGCATACTGAGCCACAGGACACAAGGTGAGGAAGACACAATGCAAAACAGACACACAGACAGACAAACAGACAGACAGGAAACTTAACCTATGCTCCTCACACAAATGCAAATTTATAGCAGTTGTTGCTAGGTTGGACAAGCTATACAGAACACTGGCAAAAAAAAACGTTTACGTAGTGCACAACTACATATTCCCTTAAAAATCATTTAGAATGTGTTGTTTATTTAAAATTATAATTATTTTGCATGTGTATGAAAGGCCACAGTTTTTGGATAAATCAGTTGTTTCTTTTGGCATGTCAACTAGCTAAAGTTAGCATGGTGGCTAATTTTTCCCTTTTCCAATCAGACCCCTTTCGATTAGCTAGGATACAGCAACTCTAAACTCCAACCTAAATTCCTTACTTGAGTGGTAGTTTTGCAATTGTTCTGAAAAGGTCGTTCAACCTTGCAGGAGATGCCACGACAGAATGCGACAGGCCAGTTCCCTTAATTCTCTAAAGAATGTTCAGCAAAGTTAGACCATTCTGACTGCCACCTACTTGTACAATGCCAGCCTTTGTTTATGCTGCCTCCTGATTCTTATTACAAATTTAGCACATTTTTGCCATAATATCACAGCTGCTGTGTACAATATCATCTGCAGTGTTTTAGCAGTGTACATGAGTGTTGAGTCACACAGCCGTGTACAAAGGTTGATAAATCAATCTAGTGTACCCATATGTAAAATGTGTTGTACAATAAGTGAACATGGTTCTCTCTCTCTCTCTCTCTCTCTCTCTCTCTTTCAAATGAGGTGCGCTAAAAGCATTTCAGTATTGTTGTGGTACTGTTAACTGTAAAAGGAAATAAATAAATAAATAAATAAATGCACATGTATAACAGGGCTGGACGGAATGAAAGAGGGCTGAGGAGTATATTAAATAAGTCCCTTTAATCTCTGTGAACTCTTTGGAATCTCACTCGCTCATTAACAACACAGTTTACAGTTGTAAATAAGGAAATCTAGTCTTTGAATAATACAGCAGTCATGATAGCAGGGCTGATGTCTACACTTACAAGAAATAGTTTGGGAAGGGACTGTCATCATATGAAAAGCTTTGAACAACCCTGGAGAAATGTTTTATTCATTTATCAACCCCACCCCCCACCCCCCACCCCAATACCTTCAGTTGAGCAAACCAACAGCATCTGTGCATTAGTGTGTTGGACATGTGTAGACATGTGTTGGATGTCAACTTGATTTCACTTCAACACACCGTTGTTTGGCCAGGGCCGCCCAAACTTCTATATATGACTGTATTGGTTATTTAGAAAGAGGTTCTTCATTGGTTCTTCATTGGTAGAGGAAAAAGTTATATATAAGACCATGACACCTTTAAGAAACAATTGAATGCTTAAATAGTTTATCCCTATGGTAGACAACCTGTTGTGTTTTTTTAAACTATGGTTCTACACTGCACCACATTTGGTTCCACACTTTTTTTGGTAATTATTACAAATTAAACATACCAAGCAAAGCAAATACACTTTAGTGAGCATCAAATGTGGAGATTTTGATACAACCCAAATTATGCTATAAAGAAACCAAAAGATTTTTAAAAAACATAAAAATAAATGTAAATATGTCATAATCTTTCCTATACAGACAAGTAGAAGCATTTAAAATATGCATTATCATCATGCAAATAATTAATTACTGCTGAAGAATTAACTGAAGAATTGGCAATGGTCAGTTGAGAGTAATCAATGCTTAGTTATGTAGATTGCTTTGTAGATCACTTTCATCACTCACTCTCAACACTTGGCTATCTTCAGTGTGACAGTCCTTGTCTGCTGTATGCTCTAATCCAGCAACCCTTCTCCAGAGAGATGAATACACTGGGCTGGCTGGTAATGTTACGCATACTTTAAACAAGCCCTAATATTGATGGCTTCTCAGTGAATTCTGTATTTGCATTCTGACTTGCCAATGGTTTTTTTTTCTCAAAGCCTCCCCCAAACTTTTCTTCCCTGAACAGTGAGTGTGCCAAAATTGTTGAAAGTTGCCTTGCATACCTGGCTGACAGCTAACTCACAGACACTGAGCACACAAGTTCCTCTTTTACTAACTTGTTATGCATCTGCTTGGTTTGGAGGTAAGCCATCAGAACACTTATTTAAGACATCTACTTCGATATCCATTTCCGCTTGGTCATATCATTCTGGATAGAAATGGAGGCACCACTGAACAAACACAGTAAAACCTGTCAGAACCTGTGATGTTTTCTTCCGACCATTACGTTTTAAAACATTTAAGCTGACACTTAAATGGGCTGTCATAAATGCTGCCTCGGTTTTAGTGACGTCCTATCACTCTGACAGATGACTCAAGTTCTCTTTTTCCTCCTCTCCAGCTGTAAAAAGCTTAAAGCACTGTTTGTTTTAGACGTGGAAACACACGCGTGCTGTAAAAAAATGGAAATATGGGTCACTTTGCACCATAAAAGACATACTTAACCTCAACAGAGAGGCTCATGACATTCAAATGATGGGGGCAATGTAGCATCACAAATGAGCAAGGGCGTGAAATGTGGACATTTGCAGCAGCCACACCTTAAGGCTTATCCGGAGCATTATTGAGTTTGGCCTTTTCGGACTGATGGAGGCGCGAGCAGAAAAAGATTGAGTTTTCCAGTATTGTGTCCTCTGTGCCTAAGGGCTGTGTTACCTGCGATGTCCACCTGCATTGTTGTGGATTGAGTGCTACATCACTCTCTGCTCTGCTTATCAGCTTGTATTAACTCAGGACTCCTAGCAGGCAGGATTAAGTGATAATAGGGGACACGGCATGATTGTCAGTCAGATCACATCAGTTTGCTGCACCAGGGACAATAACACACACAAGGACACGGCCCCGTGCCCGTCACGTACTTCGAATGCCCGACTGTAGCATGGCTTTTTCCTTTTTTTTAACACCAGCCAGTAGCCATTACCTCAGACATGATTGAGCATGTGCCCAAGTGTGGTCAAGGATTTACTGAAGGGCCTATCTCATAGAAAACTGAATTTTCTCACTTTTTTATTGACAGTTTGATGTAGTGTGTAAACAATGTTATAGTTTGGAAATGTTGCATATACTCCCCTTTCCATACAGTCTATATATGGAAAAGCTGCCCAAACCAAATAAAAACAGTTAAATACAAAAAATCAAGGGTATGTACCATTTAGAGGTGCCCTCTGTAGGAAAACGTGATTTTATGCTTAATTCAAAAAGTGAGGGAAGATTTAATATGATATCAGAATGCCCATTGTGAGGAATCCAAACGCTTCAACGTAATCAGCCTCACAGATCAGCATCAAGCAACATTATGAGCTACGAAAGCCAATGAAATAGCAAAACGATATGATAGCAAATAAATGAATAATGTTATGAAGAGGGTGTCTGTTCTGTGCTCAGATAACCGCTCAATAAGAAAGCAGTGCTGATTAGAAGGCAGTACATTCCTTTATACACGTACATAGAGAGAGAACGAGAGCGAGAGAGAGAGAGAGAGAGCCCCGCCATGAAATAATGACTTCCTTCAAATAAAGAAAGAGGAGCCAAGGAGAAGCGACAATGTAATCAGAGTGCACTGTCTGCTATGAGAGGAAATTATATCTAATTACTTCACCTCTGAACTCGGCGCCTGACAACATCGCCTACTATTTTTCAGAAAAGGTTTTTTTTTTTCCCCCCCAGAGACCCTGCCACAGCCCTCACCTTTACCATTTCACAGAAAAGTGCCACTTCCAACATTATTACCTGGCTTTTTTATCTTATTGTGTGCAGTAAATGTCAGGGTGTGTGTATCTGGGCTGAGAGATCTGCGGAGAGTGGCTTGTGCGGAGATGATTTCCTCCAGTGCTGGAGAAGGGCACAGGTAATAAGCCGGGATAATGATTTGACTCACTGATAATGTTGACAATGTACGAGCCTTCTTCTGCCAACTCAAACCAGAAGGTGACTGTGTGAGAGCAAGAAAGAGCGAGCAAGAGAGTGAGAACCACTGAGAGAGGGAGTTGAAAGAAAGTACGAGAGAGAGAGAGAGAAAGAGAATGAAAACAGAAGAGAAGAGAGAAAAAACAGAAAGGAAAGAGAGGGAGTGAGAAAGATAGAGAGAAAAATAAGAGAGGGGGAGAGAGGTAAAATAATGTAAAAAGCAAGAGAGAGAGAGAGATGGAAAGAAAAAAGAAAACAGAAGAAAATTGAAAGTTAAGAAAGTGAGGGAGTGAGAAGAAGAGAGGCGATTGGGACAGAACAAAAGAGAGAAATGTGAATGAAAAAAGAAGCAGAATAGGGAGAGGGAGGGAGGGACAAAGAAAGAAAGAATCCAGAGAAAAGATAGAAGAATGAGAAAGAGAGGAGAGAGAGAGAGAGGAATATTAAAAAATGAAAGCAATTCAAGCAAGCATGCTCTGCAGGCAACTAAGACAGAGAAAAACAAAATTACTTGGAACATGAAGAAACAAAAAGAAGCAGGAGACAGTGTTTATATGACTCACAGAAAGCCTTTCATATGTGCGATAAGAGCATCTGCTGCCGCTTCATCCGCAAAGCCACAGAAGATCAGGCGACAATTACAGAACACTCACAGCAAAAAGACCAAAGGGGGGTGGGGGGGTGGTACAGACAGAAATAGAGTGCAATGCAGAAAAATGCAACCAACATGCCACCACTCTTCTGCAATCATCCTGACTTGAGCCATGATGAAATTCCTACTATGCCAAGTTCTGCTTGAAATTCTCATGGTAAAATATAAAGCAAACGGATGCAGCTAGGAGCTTCACAGAGTGTACATTCACCTCTGCAGGCTGGATTTTAACCAGGACTACGTAGGAGTGGTGTGTAGGGCCTAATTGGTACTTCATGTTCAGTAGAGATACTGATTTTATGGAGCTACAAATGTCAAAAGGTAGTCATAATGGCTGATGCAACATGAGGTCAAAGTTAGCTTTTTTTTAAATGTGCTTTACTGACCACTGCATGTACATTAAACAGCAGAAACACACAATATTTCTTAAATAGCCAAACCAAGACAAAATGAAAAAAAGTTTTATATTCGAGAATATAATATATATATAAATATTTTTTTATATACTTCCGTAAATGTGTTATTGCAACAGAATCTTCTGCAACTAGCAGCCTTTGTCTAACCCCTGGTGAGTAATCTCTTAAAAAATGTCTACTAATTAAAGACACAGTGAAATACAGTGGAGTTTTTACCATAACCAACCTAAACCATGTGACAGTGATTGAACAATCAGGTTAAGATTTAAAGACTTAAAATGCCCTCGACCAAATAACTGACCAGAATAGTAAAGGGATATAAGGAAAATATTTAAGCATCCCTGGCTAAAAAATTGTACATTTAGCTCATTTGTGAAGAGAAAAGAAGTGAACAACTTCTATCATTGCTGGGAAAAGAACAGTTTTGCCAAGAAAAATGGATGAAAACTAAAATAAGACTGGACTATCTGCCAAAGAGGGTGTTACTAAGTATGACATAGTAGTGTTCTGCACATGCCACAATTATTAAAATAACATTTTTATTTAAAAATAACCAGTAACCTCTTTTCACTTCAACAAAGTAAGCAGTACATGTATACAATTACATTTAGCCATTTCTGCTAATACCAGTTAATACACAGGTGCAGATGATATTTTGGTCGGGTCCAAGACACCTTGTAATCCACTGCTCCAAACAGCGTCCAATCTATAAAATGACTGAGCACCACTAGTAGCAGCAGGACACTGAGCTGGGACATGGGGACATGACTCAGAGGACAACTGAAGCTTGCAGGGGACTCGTTGTTCCTACAAATGAAAGTAATGACTTGCCCTCAGAGGGGCTGAGCGCACAGTCTTTTGCTGCACAGCCTGCATGCTCATTTTGGCACACTTAAATGCAAGAGGACAAGTCAGGCCTTTTTTGAACAGGTCTGCTCCAGTTTGCTGTCAGTAGGGAAAAATTACAGGATGCAAGATGGAAATGGCAGCAGGGAAACAAAGCCCCAGTCAGAGCATTCATCTTTACAGCAAGCTCAGCTGGACATGCATTTTTGTCATGACTTTAAGAAGCTGGAAGTTCAAATAAAAAGGCCCGGAGTTAGCCGGAAATCAAAGAAGAAGAAAGAACAAGTTAAATACACATGCAGTGTCCTCAAAATCTGAGGGAGAGGGGACATTTTTTATGTAGGAGTCTTTCCTCGATTTACCATGAATGTGTTTCACTTCTCAGGGGAAATATAATATCGGACTCTAGGCCTGCAGGTCATACACTTCCGCTGAAGATGATGGCATTTCACTCAGTCGCTCTACAGGAAGCGTGATTGAATGTACAGCTTACAAGGCTTTTTTTTAGCAATCCAGCATACACCATATGTCTAAAAACATCCAAAGCGCCTACTTTAAGGTGCACTTACTGCTGACAAAGGTGTTCTTTTGCGACCACTCACCTCCTGTGATCTCCATAAAAAAACCCCACTGCAAATAGGCTACAGGAGTAGCCACATATGGGCCTTAGGTCACCCAAAGCCAAACAAAGACAGGCATGAAGTACATAACCTTACTAAAGCTCTTGTGGCTGAATGCAATCAAGCACTGTTCACATATCTAGGGAAAAGCCTTCCCTGAAAAGTCAAGGCATTTACCGCAGTAAGGCTGCACAACCCCTTGATATCAGAGGAAATGTTGGATTAGCAGGTATCTGCTGCCATACAACAGTTTGCCTCAGAAAATTCACTGGATTGCTTTACATACAGGCCAACGAACTGCTCCTTTTGAGTGCAGAGAGTTGGACATACTAAGAGAACACAGGACAGATATTCATGGCTCTGTGAGCCTCAGGCATCATAAGAATGAATGATGGAGCCATGCCACCCCTCAATCTCTCTCTTACCCTCTGTATTACCAGTAAGCCACACATTCATTAATATCTCTTAATGTTAGCGGCAGACACCTTGATTTACAGTGGGCTCCTCCTGCCCAGAGAAAGTGATAAAGAGACGCAGGGCATCCCTCACTCTGCTCGTCTGCTGACACACACAGCCCAGATATACGGCAGCCCTGAAAACACGCTGGCCCTGAGCTATACCACTGCTGCCGACAGACCCATTGGGGAGTGGGTGGGTCGGAGGGGGAGCGTGCATGCAAGAGGAAGAAAGACAAAGTTAAGTGAGGATGTATGCAGAAGTGTGAGAAAAGAGAAAGACTGAAACAAAAAAAGAACGTGAGAGAATGAGAGCATAAAAAAAAGAAAGATAAAGATTAAAAAAGACAAGAGTGAGACAGGAAAAAGAGAAGAGACAGGGATGACGTGAGAGGAGGAAAAAGGCAAAAAAAGAAAAAGAAAAAGTGTGAGGGAGAGAGAAATGAGAAAAACAAGAAGAAAGAGAGAACTTTAAGAGAGTCAGGAAAATTAAAGACAGGCAACGTGAAAATGAGACAGCAGAATGACAAAAAAGAAAAACGAGGGAGGGGGAGCAAAAGAGAGAGGACACAACAAAATTAATGAAAAGATAAATGAGTGAAATGAAAACAAAAGGATGAAAAAGCAGATGACGACGTGTCAATGTAAAGATAAAGAAAAAATGACAAAAAACAAACGTAAGAGAATGAAATGAGAAAGTGAGGAGGCATGAAGAGAAAGACAGGAGGAAAAGATAGAGAGAGGGATGTGTGCAAGTGCAAGAGGAAAAGGTCAGGGAAAAAGTAAGCGATGGGGAAACTGAGAGAAAAGAGAGAAGGAAAGAACGCGACAATGTGTGTGAATGAAAGAGAAAGGAGAATGAGAAACAAAATGGAGCAGAAACAGTATGAAAAAAGGCAGGGGGCGGGGCGGGGCGGGGCGGGGGTGAGTCAGTGGGGTGTAAAAAGATCAGTGGTCGGGTGAAGAGTGGACTGTGTGAGACGGGAAGTGTGTGAATGAATAACTAGCTGGCCTTATTCATCAGATCCTCCGAAACAGCACACCACGTTCTGGATGTCTCCCGTCATTCTGCAGCGACAGCCAGCACACATCCCTCTCTCTCTCTCTCTCTCTCTCTCTCTCTCACACACACACACACACACACACAGATCTACATCGAGTTATTCACATTGCTCCCTAGAGTGTGTTTACGCACATTAGTCAGCAGTGACAGCTCGCTCTGTCTCTGTCACTCTAGGCAATGTGCATACCTGAACAGACTGACTAAGTAGAATATATTGGTGCTCACACAGAGGTGCATGGGTCAGGAAGGGTCAGACAGAGAAAGACAGACCCTAAACTCTCCACCTTCACTGTTAATATGCAAAGGAAAATTATGGTATTTATGTACATGATTACAAAACTGTAAATCTAATAGTTTGCTGAAAACATAAGCCTAACTGTAGTTTTCCATCCAAGTCATGTTTGGCGTGCAAAGGCTGCAAAGCTACTAGGCTAATGTATGAAACGAGTGTTCGATGACCTTGGTTACATAAACTCAGAAACTTTGTGACCTTCATGTGAAAAAATAAGTACATCCCATGGAAACTGTTGATTTTTGCAAACAAAATTATTTCACTCGACATTAGACCTTTGATGCAAAATGACCTGCAAGACTACATAAAGGCAAGTGAGGCGTAGACCAAAGACAACTTTTCAGGAGAGCTCTTAACTGTTTGAGGCGGTCATTGTTAGTTAAAAAGTTAACACTGAACTGGAGGTGGAGAACCTTTCAGTCTAATGTCCTGATAATGGCCCTGAAGAAGAGCTTCATTCCAGAGGTTCTCAGTAATGACTGTAAAGTTCAGTG
>JBBPDA010000105.1:36864920-36881194 GCA_037974385.1 Arnoldichthys spilopterus
AATATAAAAAATTATAATTTCCACTTTTCCTGATAATTTAAGCAGTTCAGTTACAGTGAGCAACCATAAATTGTACAAAGGTAAGGGGCTGCAAAAAAAAAAAAAATACATCATAAATAAAAAGCTTAGGTCCAAAATCTGAAAAATCATGTAGATCTCATAGACAACAGGCTTTCCCCGAGCATTAAGAATCTGGTGAACTTACAGCTTTCTTGATGGTTAACGCAAACTATTCTCACAGGAGCCCCCCCACTGTAACGCATTGTTCCTACACCCCCTGTTACATTATTAGCACAGTACTGTAGTGCAGGAAGTAGTACTGTATATTACTATCAGAATAAAGAGGAAAGGACAAGAAAGAGACACACAGTAAGATAATTAGCCACAATTTCAGCAGAACAGAATTCAGCAGAAAAGAATTCAGCAGTAAAATCAGTTAACTGAAGAGTCTTCAGACTTTAGCTCCTACAAGCTGGTTTGGGATGAACTGGACAGAAAGGGGGTGAAAGAAAAAGCAGCATATGTACATATGCTTCAGGAAAGCTGTGAGTTAAGCAGGCACTTTATTCCTGAAAAATACCTGTTTACCATGAAATTTTAATGGTTTTTTTTTCTTAATTTTGCGGTTTACCATTCAAGTTACCCGCTGCTTAAACGACCAGTAAAAACTGGAAAAACCGGGTGTTCTTAAACTTTTGACTGGTAGTGTATACAGACACGTTTGTGTGTGTTATATTTACATCATCTTTGTGGAGTATGTGTTTTTTCCTTAATATGCATGAATCCACAAATCGGGGCGTTCCTACTAAAACAATCTGCTTTCAATGGAATTTGTTCTGTCACCAGGCGAATTGCCACTCAACGTTTTTTAATTTAGCCCAGTGTCCATTGAAAATGAATAACTTCCAAACACTTGTTTTGGCTGCCAGAGTAAGCGCAGGATTATTCAGTATCTCTCTTGCATCTTTTACCCTTTTCCCAAGTACAGTTTGCTTTCTTCTCATACAGATATGTCATTCTCTGGCATGTGATTTAGCTAATGCTTTACATTACGGGTGACAAATCAATTATTAATTCTGTTATTAAACCGTTACTCATTATTTATACATTAGTTAACCGTTCAAGCATTAGTTGTTATTTAGTAACTGATTAAGTACTTAATTAGTAAGTGAGCGCAAAGATTTTGTCATTAGACCTAGACGTCATTCGTCATTTAGCCATAATTAATAAATGTTAGTGCACTCACTTTTTCCTTCACACTTGCTTCTCAACTAATGAAAGATCCTTTAGGAATCCAAAAAAAAAGTGGCCTTGCATGAAATTGCTCCAGAAAGGACCTTTCTGGCATATTTGTAAAGCAAAGATACAAATATGCTCAATATTTACATACTCCATTCTGTAGCCTGGATTTGGAAATTGGTCTTTGACTGAGAGGACGATCTCAGTGATTTAGGCCTAACCAGTATGCTTACTTGATGATGATGAGATGCTATTTTAAAATTTCTCAAATGTCATATTTAGTTTTTCATGTCTCCCATACACATGTTTCAGATATGGTCAGCATAGGTTCTACTCTGACACACAGTGAAATAGGTATAGGCTTCTCCTGATTATGGCTATTATAATGACTAGTAAACATCATTACTTGGACAGACACAATGTTGAAAAAGTGTCAAAAATAAATGAGTATAGTAAGGCAGCTGAATACTGTACTGTAGAGGTTACGTGGCTGCACAGAAGCAGTAAAACAGCATTAAATCAGTAGATCAATGAACAGATACATCAACAAGACTAACGTAAGTAATGGTTCGGAGTAAACTCACTCAGTGTAATAAGCAGCAGTACACAGATAATAAGTAAACTAAACGAATGACACACTCAGCTCTGTTAACAGTGCACTAATTAAAAATGAAAAGTGAAATGAAATAAATGAAAGATGATCCTCCTCTTTCAGAGTAACTCATTTAATGTATGAGTCAGAGTCTAAAGATTTTGAGCATTTGGTGTGATTGTAAATGTGATGTTGGACTACCCAGGAGTTTTGCCTCATCTTGAATGTGACAGAATGGACAGTATGATAATAAGCTAATATATATTCATTGTGTGTTGTTTTTCATTATTCAGTTAAAAGAAATGTTCTCTTCTTGGAAAAACAAAAATGTTTTAAATGAACCAGAAAAAAGCTTCATGAAACCATTGCATCAGCTGTATCTTTTGTCTTCTGGAGCTCTATATCTAGGATGTTGTCCAGCGCCATTGCATAGCCTGCCCAACTGGTAGCAGGGGCAACTCAATAGACTTTTCTCTCACAGTAAAAGTGTGAGCAGCTAGGTGGTCTGTTATAGGCAAGACCCCCTCCCTGATATTGGCTGAAGTCTCTTTTCCGAGGTACTTTTATATTGTGCCAATCTCAGAAGGCAGAAAGTCTTCGGTTACTTTGCTACTTCTACACTTGCCAGATATGGTCTATTCTTCCTGCAGGCATTCAATCTGGACTACTGGACAGGAGGCAGACTGCTTTTCAGGGCTGTCTTTTAGTTGACCGGTCACAGGTGGTGTCACAGGTACCGGTGTGTCCTGATCTGGATTGTCTGGGGGTTTTCTAACATTTTGTGGTCGGTTTCTTTGTTAAATGACAAAGTGGGAATAAAATATTCTGGCAGATTAGGAAAGCATTAGCTTGGTGAGGTCGGAGAGGTCATACGATACAAAATATGAGGTTCTAAGGAGGTCATTACATGGTGAAATACTCAAAACAAAAACCTTATGCACAGACATGGTCCCCTGTTCCATGTACATGTGTGAAGAGGAAGACGCATGTAAGTGTCACCCCATGTAACCAGTTGCTTTTGCTATGACCACTGCTGTTTCAAGATCCCCTTTATCCATTAAGAGACCCTTGCCACTAGTATTCTGCATACTTAGTCAGCATTAGAGAGGCTTTTCCACCATTAAAAGAAATTGTGTGCACAAAAAAACAATTTCAAGATCCTGCTTAATTATCTGTGGATGAATGCAACTATTTCCAGAGATATGAAAAATGTCTACAAAAATAGTGAGGCATACAAAAAGATTAAGAAGTTGTCAGCTCACAGCGGAAGTAAGAACAGTTGTATGAGCCAACATTGTAAAGATGGGAGTCCCACTTTCCCAGACTATAATCACCACCATTACTTCAGCACAGTCTCTTATTGTAATTCGTTTTCTTGCTGATTACAGGAGCACAATTAAGGACATGTTTTAGGACCTACGCAACACTGACCTCAGCACTGTAGGATTAGCAAAATATGTCGAAATTAAATACTACACTAATGATGTGGCAGCAGACTGAACCACAGCAACTGGGTGTTTTGCAGTAAAAGGTTCATTGGGTGCAATAGAGTAGAATTTGGCTGTAGTAAACTATGGTTACCAAAAAAGCAGTTTCAATAATTCTATAGAATAGATCATAGTATTTACTGCAGGATACAGAGCACAAGTTCAAGCCTGTGTGAAAGCCCCAGCTCTGCATGAAGCATACTGATGACAAAGGGCCATCAATGGTAGCATGGTAATGGCTGGTAATGATACTACACAAACATCAACATGTAATTTGTGGCCTCTTGAGCATATTGTCAATGTAGATGAAGACCTTCAAAAACATCCATTTTAAACCTTCAATGCCATCTAAAATCTACATTTCATTCTCAGACAATTTCTATTGACCTGTTCGTCATGCAATTTTGAATGAAATGATCAAATGACAGCAATGTTATGTTAACGGGTACAGTATTTACACACTAACAAAGGATAATCTCATTCTTGGTCAAACATGCAAGGAGTTAAAAAGATAATTCTGGGATTACTTCTTTCTTTGCCTGTAATTTATTCCTGTAAATCCAACAAAATACAGTATACACAGTGAAACGAAACAACACCCCTCCAGGACAATGGTGCTACATGAAACACAGGACCACAAACACTACACAACTGACAACATAACCTGCATTGTGTGCAAAGATGTGCAAACATTGCAGGACTGTGCAAAGACAGACCGGTACAAACGGAGACCATGCAGCAGTGAACAGTGCACAGTTATGGTCAGCATACAGCAAAATGACAAGTATTAATAGCAACAGTTAAAATCTAACTCCTAAGCTCACTTGTATTCATATTTTCAGGGCTAAGTTTGTTTACTGCGTAACAAGGCTGGAGAATGCATTAAAAGGTATCATGGACCATTTTGTGTTCGGATTCGTTCTATTATTTTAACCAAAATGTAAATGTACTATATTTTGGTTGCGGTAAGCATCTTCAGTAAGTCAACAGTGCAGCATTCAAGACTCAAAAGTAACAAAGAATGGATATTAATACAAGTGATGTCAGTGATGTAAACATATGCCACTTGTGTAAGCGTATGGAAAAAATGGTCGCTGATGAAACGACAGATTTACAGCCATGTGGCAAAAATGTGTGCATTCGTGGACACACCTCCATGCATGTCTGCTTCTTTCGTGTTTTCGCGTGCGCACATACACACACTTTGTAAGAGTACTTATTGTGTTAGACGGCCCAGGCATGGAGGGGCTTGTGAAAGGTCAAATTAAGCCTGTGCTGACAGTGACGTCCATCAGGCCCGGTGGACAGAGGCTGTTATCAGAGCAATATCTGTCTCTTTGAGAGGAAAAGAGGCCACTTGTGCTGCACTTAAAAGTTCAAAGCCATTGTTTCGGAGTGATGGGGGGGTGGCAGGGGGCGTCTGGCTTTCCTTTCAGCCTCTCCACTGCTGCGTGTACAGAATTTCTCTCTTTCGATTTTTCTCTGTGAACTCTCATATGCTCTTTATTGCACTATGTAGCATTTGCTGAAAGAGACGTGATTTCCCTGACAAAAAAAAACCCTCAGCCACTCCGCTGTCGCCCCTGGACACCCTTCCCGGTCCTGAAATTCCCAGGCAAAGCCTTGTAGGGAAAGCACCCAGATGTGAAGGACACAGCACAGTCTTCATCACAAAGTAAGGCTGGCTGTGTGTTTACTGTTGATAATGGCCGTCATGGGGTTCCAGGTTGGTGATAAAATTCTTGGTCATGCATTCTAGACTGCAGGGGTCCAGCCTCTGCTGAACCCAACACGCACAAAAAAAAGGGTCTCATTTCTAATAACAGACTGCAAAGGCTCATAGCTTTGACAGCTGTCTACTCTGATGCCTATTCTTTAGCTTAAAGTACGTTTTCATTCTCTTCTCTTTAATTGATGTGCTGTACTTCATTATTCGACAAAACCTACCAATCAGAGTTAATTACCACACATTTCCATCTTTAAATCTACACTTAGATGTCAGATTCTGGCTGTTGCCATTGTCTGGGCCTAGTAGGTATGCATAATTGAAAGAAAGACATTTGAATTTCATATCCCGACTAAGTCTTTCGCAACACATTTACATTGTTCAGAGAAGAGGGGCGTACACTTTCCAGCAGACTCAAGTACATTTTAATTGAAGTGCAAAAAAGGAACATGTTGTACCCTATATACAGTACTGCTCTTTACAGCAGTTTAAATTCCATCACTGCATTCACCAAAATCATGCCAAGGAAATGAAAGCATGTTAACAAGTAAGTTAACAGCATGAACCAGAATATCCAGCATTCCTATCTACGCATATCTAACATATATACATTAATTGTAGAAAACACTAGCATAACCGACAATATACATAGTTTATACATACATACAAGTTTTATGGACAAGAAAAGCTGGCTGACATTTTAACCACAAGCCAAACAAGAATATTATAGCCCATGAGGGTCAACAAGCTCAATGACATGATCAGGACCAACTACAGTGGGTTGGTTATGAGCCAGTGACCTAAGGCTTTAAGATGTAGCAACAGATAAATCAGTCATGCAAGGGAAAATGTACAGTGCACCAAATCCTGACAGAGCAAACATGACAGGCCTTGATTCATTCTGAAGGAATTTGCTTTTCAATAATGACCAACAGACTAGACATTATCCCACTTATAAGAGTTATAATAAATATTTGTATTTATTTAGCGCCTTTCTCAAACCCAAGGTCGCTTTACATAAGAAAATCAAAGCAAAGAACACCAAGAATCAACCATTATTGAAAGTTACTTCCTCAAAAATGGGGAAACTTCAACTTTTCTCTGAGAAAAATAGTCCTTCTAGCAAACTGTTTTAAAGCAACATGAGCACGGAGCACCACAATGGCCACAACACACTGGTATGGTTACAAGCCAGTGGGGAAAAAACAAACAAACAATAAGGTTAACTCTGAGCTCATGTGGCAGGTATTTAACCTGCTTGGAAGGTCATGGCTAAGTCCCTCAAAATATCCCAATGCTAACTATCATAATTTATATCCTCCATGTTATAGTCTGTTCTCAAGACGTTTCACCAAAACTCTCAACGTGAATTTCTATTACAATGAGTAAACCTAGTTGTGCAGTGATCACAGAGTCACAAAACCTGCTGCCAATGGTGATCTTTATCGAGAAATAACCTCTGAATATAAGGATTAGGGTTATACTGAAGGCGCCATCAAGGTTTCACTTAGATAATCACAAGCACATTACATAATTATATGCTTAGTTACACAGTATTCATAACATTTATCAACTTCACATTCTATATATACATAACATGTGTTTCATACCTGCACTGTTTCCCCTATTTTCTGCAATTTAATGTTCTGTCTTTAGATTTCATAAACATACACCAAACTTAAAAGTACACACAGCACTGAGAATACATATTTACAACTATATTCCCACTTGTTTTACTGATCCATGAGTGAGTAATATTGTAAAATCCTAGAATGTT
The DNA here is from genome assembly GCA_037974385.1 of Arnoldichthys spilopterus. Taxonomy (NCBI): domain Eukaryota; kingdom Metazoa; phylum Chordata; class Actinopteri; order Characiformes; family Lepidarchidae; genus Arnoldichthys; species Arnoldichthys spilopterus. The sequence continues at coordinate 36,871,742 of JBBPDA010000105.1, forward strand.
TTATTAATGACAAAATCTTTGACTTCTAAGGGTAAAATAAAGAAGCAGAAATCAGAAATTAGAGCAGCAGCCGTGGCTCTAAAACTCTCTAAAACAAACACATCCATCAGTATGAAAATGCACTTTTGGGTGTTGGAAACACACAAACTTCCCTTTCTGAGTTTATAGACTAAGGAAAAGGTTATAGCTTAAAAGTAAAAAACCTCAATAGGTAAAAATCTGATATTCAGGCCCTATCTTTCTAAAAGTTTGACGGTGCAAAAAAATATGTAAAGTGATCTACTAATAGCGTCTGAGGACTTAGCTATTGAAAGAGCAACATAATGTGTGTATGTCTGTTTTGCATGTTTATTTTAATGAATACTTCTTTTTTGAGTGTTTTCATTTATAGAAGATGACTTTTTAATGCCAGGAAGGTTTATTTTGACACAAACTTATCTAGATATTTCAGCCCACCTTTACTTAACGGGCAGTGGTGGCCTAGTGGGTAAGACCTTGGCCCTGTGAACAGAAGATCACAGGTACCACCAAGTAACCCTTGAGCAAGGTACCATCCCACATTGCTCCCTGGGCACTTCTTATAGCTGCCCACTGCTCCAAGTGTGCACGTGTAATGGGTTAAATGCAGACAGCAAAAAAAGTTACATTGGAAAAATAACTAATTTGGCTTCCACACGACCCACTTGTCATAAGTGTATGTTAGTGGATGCTACTTAATGCCAAACTCCCTGTAGCTTGTTGATATCACCCCTTTAAAACAGCAAATAACTAGACATAATGTTTATCATTTATTTAGTTATTTAAAAACGTGTAATTTGGCTCAGCAAAAAGTTGTTGATGACCATCAGGCTTGATAAAGCTTACAGAGCTCTAAAAAGCTCCAGAGATTAGACTCCACGAATCCACAGTCAGACAGATCGTGTTCAAAGGGAGAACATTCAAAATCACGGTTACCATTTCCAACAGTGTTTGACCAACAAAGATCACCACAAGGGAAACGAGTTTAACGGTCCACAAGGTCACAAATTAGGTTAACTAAGGGTAACTTTGAAGCAACCAAAAGCTTCTCACAACGGCTTACGTAAATGTTCATGAGTCAATCATGAAGAAAAGGGTTGAAAGGCCCATGTACAGATTTGATTAAGTATAATATTTTTGTCTTGTTTGTTAATTGGGTTTTCTGTCTACGTGTTGGACTTCTAGACTATAGAATGTTCTAAAGGGTTCACAAACATTCAAGCACCTGTAAAAGTTGATGAGGTTTGAAGCTGGGACCAGCAAAATCATACACAGATGAGGAGCGAAACTATGAGGGAGAAGATCGCAATAAATTCTGTCTCACAATATGCCTAAATGAATCTCATTAGCACCTTATGGGTTAGAAGGAGCAATGCCTCCCATGTAGAAACTAGTTAATGAGGCCATCAAATTGGATCTGAGAAGTCCAAATTATCAGGCAAATCCGCTTTTGTGCATTTCGCAGTATCACTCATAGTTTCAAATTCTGTTTGATATTCTTCTCATTCACATGCATTACTCCATACAGACCAGGAGTAATCCAATTGAAGCCCATTAAGGGAGCGATGCAATGACAACTAATGACTAGAGATAAAGTCTGCAAAAAGAAAATAAGCAGGCTAATGCATCAGGTTTCATGGGAAACTGTACCTCTGATACAAAAGACAGAGAATGCACATTTGCAAAATTGTAATCCTTGTTATTTGTGATTCCTTAGTAAAGCAGTCTGCTTTTATAGGACAGACTCCATCATGTGAGCAGGCCAGTAAACAGGTCTACAGATTTATTACTAATGGAGGACCAGCTTCATCCCGCATTATGTCTATAGTTCAGCTGAAGTACTACACACACACACACACACACACACACACACTTTATTCCTTCATCATTCTCATTAGTTTTACTGCACCTCACACTCCCTTTCCTTTTTCTTCTCTACTTTCATCTACAAAACACCCTGTTTCTGTTTCCCACTCCTTTAGCAATGCCTCTCCTAGTTTTGCATCATTACTTTATTTATCTCCTTTGTGCACTTTTATTTCATCCACCTCTCTCTCCATTTCTTCTGGCCAATTCATCTTCCTCACAACTTTAAAAACATGCCTCTCTACTGGATACTGCTTAGATGATGCCAATAAGCTTCTGCTGGTATATGTGGTAAAGGGAAAAGGAAAATGAAAAAGCAAATAAAGTCATAAAGCAGCTGGACGCATATACGGGCTGCGTTTCCTCAGGCTTTTAAACGGCCGTAGTGTTTCTTATTTGCATGGCTAATAGGAGAGCCCACAGCGGAGGGAGTGGGGAGACGTGCTTCAGCTTTACATAAGCACTGCACTACAGATAAGGGTACACTACCAAACACAAACACACACACACACACACACACACTTTGATGGTCCTGGTGACAGGTTCCATCCATCACACTCCATGTCTGTTAGTGGCTCCATATGTTGCGTGCCGGCCATGGTGACGGAGCAACATCTGTGTCATCAGCACTATTCTCCGTATGTCTGCCTCTCTTCGATGCTATGCTGCTGACCTCCACATATAAATAGATTGCTACAAAAATTGAAAAAGAATCAATTTTCGTTGCTTAATGTACAGATGCAGGCAGTCTAATTGATCAACAATTCAAAATAAAACAGCACTAATTACTCAGCATTACCAGGACACATTTGGCCAGCATGAGCATTTCCTTAGAGCCAGCCAAGTACACACATACTGTGTTTGAATGCTGTGCATAAACGTCTGCACGTGTTAAGTGCACCCACCAGCTTTTATTTGTCAAAGCAAATGCACAAAATGACTAAATTAGCTAATAAAAAAACTACCGATTTGACCATCGAGAAATAGGAAAAATTCATGATCAGCTTCCCTTTTTTGCCTCATCTAAAATCTCAAGCCTCATCTTGTATAGGACTGCAATTAAAAACAGCTGCTCAGAAACTAAACATTTCAAGTCAATTGAAACATAACCAACAATCCATGACACAGCCGGCAGCATCTTCTGTGCCACAGTCCCAATAATGGATGACAATAAAGGCAGCGCACAGCTTAGCATGCTGATAGGGCTGTGGATTGTCCTCGGTTTGATTAGCAGGTAACGGTAAACAGTCGCTCCAGCTCCAGATGCTGTCTCATTAACCTTTATAGAGCAGAATTACACCCATTTCCCATCTTTCACCTTCAGCTGCAGCTAGATCCAAGGAAACCAGGGGCCCAACATCTGGATTTGCCTCCACGGTGCCACGTACATGAAGACTCTTATTACTCAGTGCAAGACTCGGGCTGGTAAAGTGGTTTTAACATGAAACTCTGAGGATTCCGGCAGTGCTAGCAGGCAGCCATCTACAGGCCGTCACAGGCATGATCACATTATAGGTCTGCTATTTTGTACCCACCTTCCTCAAGTTGTTCCACATCATAACCGGTATTTGCAGCATCTTCCATAAAGTTCATAACAGACCATGTTCTGATTAACCAAGTACGTAAGGAGTAAGGGGGCAGGTTTCATTGAAAGTATGGTGAAAGAATTGACAGAGTTTAGCAAAAAATGATCACAATATTAAATAAAAACACTACATATACATTAACCACACTGCGTTTGATATATTGTCCAACAAACGTAAATGGTCAGCTGGTAGACATGTCACTTTTTGATGAGTTTGCAAAGGGCCTTCTTTAGACCTTCATGTGACTTGAATTACCTGGAGAGTATGTGGAGTGATTCCTCTATTCTTTATAAAAAGAGTTGTGTAGAACCTGAAGAACGTCATTGTATCTAGTTGCAAAATAGTTGACCCTGTTTCTGTACTTCTGGTCACAACAGCTGCAGAACACAGAGACTTCCTCACTCCTCGTAATGGTCATAAGTCTTTGTTAACTAGATGAGACACTGAATCTCGTGTTTAAGTAGAGACGGAACTGTACAATACTGTGGTCCTCCAGGACCGGAGCTTTAAACCCCAGGATTAAATAAAAGATGAGATGAACTTATTACTCTCCACTAGGGGCAAGCTGCCAACAAAGCAGCCCATCCTTAGTGGACAGTGCCGGTCACACATGGTCTTGTGAATTCTGAAGTAGTATTGAGTGTTTGTGTGAATGGTTCATCAACTATTCCGGGTGTGAGCTCTGTATCGTAAAATTTAGCGTGAAGCACTATGGTTTTCATGCCTCTGAAAGCACAAACGACAAAGTTGAAAGTGCCAGCTTAGAAACGTGTTTGCTCACTGTGGCTCTCCTGAGCTGGATGGGTTTGTCTGTGGCAGCAGCTGTTTGGCCAATTTGTGCCGGTGCAAACAGAGCCTCTGAAAGGCTGAGGAGAGAATTGTGGCTTTCCAATCGCACAAGAATTTTTCTAGTTGGAAACATTTCCATATATGAAGGTGACAATGATGGAGTGTTGAAACTGAACAACAAGCCATTTTTGGCTGAGAAAATAAGTGTGCAACACGTTCTCAGTTTACCTTTAAAATTTGCCCATGAGAATTGTGAACCCTTCTGAGTTCCAATCTGTCCCCTTGCACATAATAATAAATTGGATGTGCTGAAAAAAAAAGAGCTTGTGTGCCATGGACAAGACATGAAGTTAAAATAGTGGATAAAACAGGAAAAAGCTTTCGTGCATAATTCCACGGGCCTTAAGTGACTCTTCATGCAAGACTGTGGGTTCTGATGCCAGCTCCCGAAAAAGAGAGGCAGGGGCGGACGAGAGCGGAGCTGAAGTTTGTTTAAAGAGAGCTGTGTTTAACAGTATTCAGCTGAAGGCTTCAGGAGTATGTTGTTCTTTCCTCTCTTGTTCTCTACCGTGCCCTCCACCGGCTCGTAATGCACGTCGAGTGCCACTGCACTTTCTGCTAATGGATTGAGAAGAGGCACTTCTGTGGCGGCTTGACATGCGTTTTGAACGTCTGTGCTGTGCAGCAGGTAGGACTGCTCTCGCGGATGTGCGTACATGTGCGTTCATCTTGTTACATGAAGGAGAACCGTCTAACATGGGTCTCAAGGTAGTGACAGAGAAACACTTGTGTTTATTTACAATAAAGGAACATTGTTTAGCACATCGCATATGTGTGTGGCTATAAGCAGACTGGATGAGATCAGTTGGGGGGGGGAAGAGAAAGTACAATGTTTCGGACAAAAGCAACACTCACTTCAGCTCCTCCGGGCAGCAGGTCCACCTGGTCACCTCCAACGTCCAGTGCCATGGCAACGGAAGCAAAGGGGCGGCTCGCCATTTGCTGTCTTTCCCTCATCAGTTGCTGCAGGTGTAAGGTAGTGTCAGTGGAGCAGCAGAAAGGAAACAGGGCAAAGAGGGAGGGAGAGAGGGGGAGAGATTGGGTGAGTAATCATTTACATACACTCGGACGTTGTTGCTGGTCACTTTTTGCTTTTAGTTTCAGAGCTTTATTCTCCGAAAAATAAAAACCGACCTAGGGAAAAAGTGCTAACATAGGAAAGTACAAAATGACACATTTCAACAGTACTAGAGTGCGGCAACTGATCGTTTCAGCCGAAACGGAAAAATCAGAGCAGCACCACAGAAGCGAGAGAGGCGTGAGCGAGCGAAGAGAAAAGAACAAAAGAGGTGAAATAAAGACAATAGGAGGGGAATTAGGCCATTGACAGTAAACCAGCCTTTTTTTTTTTTTTTTCGAGCACAGACAGAAACAGGTGTTTGAATAATTCATGTGATCTAAAAAAAAAAAAAAGGTCCCAGCTAATCGAATGTCTGCAGTCACTGGAACAGAATTTCTCTCGTCATAAAATGCATGACAAGCAATCATTCTGCCATTGATTTTGTGGATATCAGTATTCTAGTGTTGAGGTTCAATTAATGATGCGTTTTACTTAATTTCTCCATTTGATGGACCTGCTAATGTCACACAGGCACAGGTCTTACTGTTGTAAGACAGAATGCCATCCATGTCCTATAAAACAGAAATAAATCGCTCTCTTATTTTTCTCTTAAATCAAAATGTCGTAAAGGAGCATATAGGACTGCCTGACCGCCATGATCGAATATCTAATATCAATACCACAGCATCATCCGCCTTAGAGGCATAAACGTGCCAGGATATAAGTAAGCGCTGGCAGGTGTAAGTGTGCACATATTGTAGCGTTTATGGCACCTTTGAAAAAATATGGGACAGAACCATCATAATTTGCTTAAATGTTCTCACAACATCTCAGACATTTTAGTGCATGTCCCTCATCTATGTGCTCACAATATTAATGCTCATTATGTTCATATGCCAAGGCCATGGTGAACTTATATGGAAAATGATATTTTCTTGACAGAGGTTACAGAGCTTAGTAAAAGACAAAAAAAAAATAGAGACACAGAGAAAATATGTGCTGTTATATGTCATTCCATGTTGCAAACTTCAATGTAACTTCATTGGACAAAGAGAATATACTGCATGAAAGACAGTAAATACACAAGTAGGCTGCCAGGGCGGCAGTGGAGGAGGAGGAGTCAAAAAGTCGTTTTTCGAAAGATACTCAAAAAAGATGCCTGGAGGCTTCCACCCTTGGCATGATTAAGCTGCAGGTGATGCTTCCATTATCTGTGGTTAATCGATAGTGTAAAACAGTGAAGTACAACGTCATTGTTACTCGCAGCCAATCAATAGCTAAACGCAAGCCGATTTGGGTGCCAAGGACATGGCTGATTGCTATTGGATTTGTGATGAGGAGGAGCATGCTGCATTAAGCGCTAATTGTTTCACAGATTAGCGACCAAAGCAAACTGTTGTGCTTCAGTCCCTCCCCTGGTTTGTACCAATCTCGTTCCTTGTAAACACAAACACGCGCCGGGAGACGCACACAACCAAGTTAAGTGCTGCAGACAAACAGTGGTGAGGAAAGGCATGAATCCCACAGACCGCTTCATCTCTGTGCGCACCAAAAAAAAAAAAAAAAAAAAAAAAGCAATCATGCCCATTCAGCCCATATGGAGCGCAGCAGACAAAGGGAAGTCAATAGCAAAGCCTTGTGCTAGCTGCTTAATAAGAAATTAAATACCGGCTGTTGGGGAGCGTTTAGCTGCACAGGGGCTCTGCTTTTTTCCCCGTCGTTTCTACAAAGAAGTGCCGCAGTGAAATATTACAGCTCAATGATGTGCACAAAGAACTTGATTGTTTGTAACAGCAATTTGCTTGGAGACAAATATGTTAAATGACCTAGTCCTTGTTGTGAAGTATGGAGGATGGCAGCCAGAAATCAATGCAAGCTCCAAGCAAGCCAATGCGATTTATCAGACCGGCCTAAAGGTATCAATAGTAACCTTCAGGCATTAGCACTCAGTAGTATCAATCATATGACATCGCATCATAAATTGGCAGCAATCAGGTTAACACCCTGCACCAGTGGTTTAACATGCACTACGAGAAGTATAGAAGTATAAGAACAAATCTATAGCGATACATTATGATGCAAAACTGTGTAAATGTGCATGGTGGAGATGGGTGGAAATAGCTGTATTTTATTCTTTATGCCATGTAAGTGCACTTGCATTTTACTAACTTAACTCACACCAGGGCAATCAAGGTCATGCCACACTCCCATCTTAACCAATAGTAGCATATTCATAGTATTTTGCACGTCCATGCCTAGCATACATATTATGTCTAATACTATGGCTATGTATATCGATAGTGGCCATAAAAAGTAAGATGTATATTTGCTTTCTTTACATTTTGTAAGGAGGAGTGTAAAATATGTTTATAAAATGTGCCTAAATGTGTTTATTTAATTCCTTAAAATGATCCTAATGGTGATGGAAAGAAATTATTAAAAGTTTCATAGTTCAACCTGTGAGTTGTGCGCATTTTAAGTGGCTCTGTGAGCATTAGCTCTCAGTAATGGTAAAAATACCATTCTTTATCTTGCAGACCAAGAACCGAGTGTATTGTTATAATCCAAAGCATTTTTGGCCATTGTGGCACCCTAGGTGAGACTAGCTGCCATACGCTTTTCCTAAATGTAAAAACAAATGTGTGTAAAATTGTGAATTAGCTAAATCTTGTACCAGAATGAGGTCTAGTGAAGTGAAGTGAAAGTGACCGTTTGTCATTGTGAACACACTAAAGCACCACAACGAAATGCAACCCTCTCTGCATTTAACCCATCACACGTGCACATGTGGAGCAGCGGGCAGCTATCAACAGCGCCCGGGGAGCAGTGTAGCGGGACAGTACCTTGCTCAAGGGTACCTCAGTAGTGCCTGGGCCGGGACTCGAACCTGAGACCTTCAGGTCTTAAAGGCAGTGTCCTAACCACTAGGCCACCACTGCCCACAGAACATAATTAGGAGCTTTTTTAGGCCTAACACACCAGTTTGAGCATTTCTTACAGAGAGAATAGTAATGACAGTCAGAGCTCATCAACACCTGCATATGTCTTAACTTTCCAACATGTCAAGACAAGTACGTTAAATTAATACACAGTAATATTGACCTTTGCATTACATGCTGCAAATTTGCTTTATTGGCATGTAATTGATTACATCGGTCAACATGTTTTGGTCCTTCTTAAAGAACAAACTGTGCATAATCCAACACTGATTTTCATCAGAACTGACCAAAAATATGTATATTTATAATTAGCATTTTAGTGCCTGTTCATTCAAACCCAATTTGGCACACTTTGTGAAAGTGCTATTGTTAATAAATATATGTTAGGTCTGAACCAAACCTAATAATGTATGGTTGAGTTTTAGCCTTAAAGCTTAATGAGAGCGGCTTATTGTTGACATATTGTAGCAAAAAATAACTAAAAAGTCAATTAGTTATTTCCAGGGTTTACAGATGGTGAGTTTTGAGATGATTGGTCTAAAATTAATTTGGTTCAAAATCCAGTGCTGAAATATTTGAAATTACCAAACATGTTTGGCAAAACAGATAAGACAGAATTGATTTTAATTACTGCCCTAGATCTTCAGGAAGAATACAATTATAAACATAAAATAATTAAAAAAGCATGAACTAAGCATAATGTATAGGTCTGATAGAGAATCTCATATTTGCCTACTTTCCAAAAATTGGATGAACTAGGTTAACAATGACATTAACGAACTGGCATAGCACAAATTTCAAATGGCTCAACAGACAGAGACAGACAGATGCTTTTAAATTTTTTTTTTTAAACATTTCTTTATACTTCTGTCTCCTGTCGTCCTCCTTTCCTCTTCTTCCTAAACTGTGACCCTGTGACTTTGATCTTTTTTTTAATCTACATGCTTATTAGTTTTATTTTAATAGTGTTTAAATAATGTCTATATAATATATGTAATGTTTACTTTTTTTAAACCTTCATACTATTTCTTATCCAGTGTTAAAAATGTTATATATATTATATATACACACGTGGACAAAATTGTTGGTACCCTTCAGTCAATGAAAGAAAAACTCACAATGGTCACAGAAATAA
>JBBPDA010000105.1:36888890-36903574 GCA_037974385.1 Arnoldichthys spilopterus
TAATAATAATAATAATAACAATAATAACAACAACAACAACAAAACTATGACTGAATATTTAGTAATGATAATAATAACAACAGCAATAAAAAATGATTATTATTTTGATTATAATTATTATTTTTATTAATAGAGTAGCTTTCTCAAACTCGAGGGTGCATCACAGAAACACAATAGTGGGTTATAATAATGGTAATAATGGTTTGTTCCCAGATATTAAGCAAAATGTTAAGTATATTTAGTAAAATTTGTTGTTTGCTGTTATAAATTGTGTATGAGATTAGTCAATGAATTGTTAAAAATAATTACCAAATTTTCATGTCATTTTTAATCTAATCGACAGTGACCACTCTACAGTCAATTGCTTGCCATTTAAAAAAACTATCATTTATGTTTTCAATGAACTGATTTAATGATTAATTCACAATTTCAATATAATTAACGAGTCATTAAGCCATGCTTGCAGTCTTAACATTCTGAACAACAAGGAGCCATTAGCGCTAAAGTTAATTTTGATTTATAGGTCTCGGAAAAAAAGTGGTCAGATCTGCAGTTCATCAGATATGGAGACAAAGGAGTCAGGAGGATTTCTGCTCACCTAGATAGAAGCAATGATACGGAAGTAAATATAATCTTTAAAAATCTATGTTTAGCTGTGCGCTTACATCATTATTTTGGTTATATAGTATTAGAACTACATAAAACAACCTACTGTTTAAAAGATTATTTTTCCTTTCAGTCCTGGACTCACGATTCTGGTGAGGCATCACCTACTGTTATTTTTAAATTAAATCACTTTCTAACTGCTGTATCCCTGATTTTATGATGAAATGTATTGATAAAACCAGTGACCAATACACTTTTGAAAAAATGTCAAGAATCTACAAATGTGTTGTAGATTTCTGTGAGGAGGTTAAAAGTTTATAAACAGTGAATGCTTGATTAATTGTCAGACTAATTGGTAGATTATTTTACTGGCTTGAAATGACCAACCTACTGCATATGCCCACTACAAATTTTACAGTCAAAGGTGAGTGGGAAAGTTTTTTTCGAATAAAAAGAGCTCCAATAGTTTGCTAGAACATTCAAACAGTTAGCAAAGAAACAAACCGTGCACGGCTATGTAAGCACACTACTGCAGTACAAAACATGCTTGACTGCCCACAAGTAACCGCTACGAAAAGTTCTCTCTGTTTTCGGAAAAATAATTATCTGTAACAAAAGTATATTCTTTGTATGCTCAAAAAACAAAAGATCAAAACTTAACTCTAATTACTGCTAACTATTCATGTTGTTATGAATAGTTCAATGAAGTGGATGCCCTTGGTGAGACCGATGGGAATTTCTCTAAACTGAAGTTCGTGCTGTGACTGATGTACCCGCTCAAGAAGGCGGACATTTTTCCTGGGGTAGTGTTCTTGAGAATCGCTGTACATTGACGTTTTCTAGAATTTCCAGTTTGATCTCAATGCCTGAAAAAAACCTTTGTATAACGGAAGCTTTAAAGTCTCGTCTTCCAACTCACATCTTTCATAACGTCAGCCAGGACAAACAGGGCAGAGAGGATGCATCTGCAGGCCAAGAGAAAACTGCTGAAAATTGCTATGGCCAAGAACTAAATACCAAGTGCTGTGCTAAGAACAAGGCAATAAATAACTTCTAGTTACCCAGTGGGGGGTGGGGGTTGGGGGTGTTGGTGGAGGAAGGAATCGGTGAAAATAGAACTGCACTAAAACGCTACCAGCCTCATTTCTCTGCCGCAAACTCTGAAGGCAAAATCACCGGCACAACCTTGACGAATGATTTGCAGCAAAATGATGGGCACTTCATCCTCCCTCTTTCTTGATCAAAACTTAAGACAAACAGAGGGAAGAAAATAAACCTTTGGAAGCAATTATTTTCCACAAGTGCCTCCCTTAAACTTTTCAATCATTTCAAATTAAAAGATAACCCCCCCCCCCCCTTTTTTTTTTCCCTGAGGGTGCTGGAGGGCAGAAACAAACAGATGATCTGAATTGGGGAAGTGGAGTGCTGAAGCGAGCAGAATGCTAATAGCGGAGGCCCATCTGCCCACATTAGGCCTTATTGGCTTTAATTCTTTAGATGAATATGGTTCTGGATCACTTCAGTCATCGCTCATGTTTATTTTCACATGTCAATTAGCAGAAGAGCAAAAGAGATCAACCTCTCCGATTACCAATGTCAGGTCCACGCCTCCAAATGGACCAATGTGGCATATACGCCACCATATAATTATTAGTGAACTAGAGATCATGACATTGACTATTGTAATAGTGATTGAAATTAGTGAAGCTTGTGGCTAGAAGCCACACTACATTGTCCCTAAAGGCCTCTTAAAACTGGACCCTTCACTAAAGCCACTTTTATTAGACCAAGTAAAGAATTTCTAATAAAATAAACGTCTGATACACATACAAGTTTCAGGGAAAACTCCAGACATCTGCAGCTGTTGTTCTACTTAGTCAACTATGCTTTGGTTAAATACAAATGGTATATGGTACATACATACAGCACACATTCAGAGATCTTGTGGAATCCATGGCTTGAGAGTTCAGATACCTTTCTGCAGCACAATGGGGGACCAACACAATATTAACCAAGCTATAGATGACCAATGTACGGACCTCCAATTAAAAAAGATGAGAATTAATTTGTTCAGGGCAAAGCACCATAAACATATTGCTGGGGTTTTTTTTTTAAGTTTACCTGACCTTTCCATGGAAATATAGCTGGTTCAAGCATGGCTGGATGGATTAGGCATTGGCTATATTAAATTTAATCCAATCCACAGGTTTCTACAGTACTACAGTACAGGTGCTATGTGTACAGTCCTTACAATTTGTGGCAATGAGGCATATTGTACACTAGCTGCACTCCATGCTCACACATGGAGCTTTTTTTATTTTTGGCTGTTTGTTGTTGCATAAGTACTAACAGCACATTTAAAAACAAGAGCAAGAAGCAAGCTACTAACATCAAATAGTAGCATTTTCACAACCATGCAGTTCACATAACTAGTCGAAAATAAGTGATATCAGTTGATAGTGAGTACCATTATGCATATATCAAAAATGAATTTTATACAGTGGATCTGATCAATCAGTTAAAATCATATGGGAATATTAAGCAAAATATAAAATGGAAATTTAAAAAAGGCCAAAAATATTACACACCAATCATCCATAACATTACCACCACTGACGGGTAACGTGAAAGAAAGACTACCTAAATATTACATTACAATGGCACCTGTCAGTGGGGTGAGATGCATTAGGCATCAAGTGGACACTCAGTTCTTGAAATCTTGATGCGCTGAAAGCGCAGGAAGCTTGTCGTGATGGCTAGACGACGAGTCAGACCATTTCTGAAATATCAGGTCTTGAAATGTTCAGAAATGCAGTAATTAGTACCTACCAAAAATCACTGGTGAATCAGCGACAGGGTCATGGGCACCCAAGGCTCACTGATGCATGCAAAGGCTAGTTCATGTAGTGTGATCCCACAGAAGAGCTACTGTGGTTTGAAAAAAGTGGATGCTGACTGTGAGAGTAATGGGTCACAACACAGTATGAGGGGGACCTACTCAGTATTAGGCAGGTGGTCTTAATGCTATGGCTGATCGGTGTGCATAAAGAACAAATTGAAGTCATTGTGCATTATGTAATAAACAACGGGATAGCATATGTTACCTAAAATGTATATGAAAATACAATCAGATCAGATACATAGATCCAACACCAGAGACTCCGGTACCTTAGCGGTAACACAACAGACATGTAATGTTTTGGTATAATGACTTATTATGAATCTGCAGTAAAGTGAACAGGTACCTCCCGCCGTCTGGATGCCCAGCAGGTTTGTTTGATCTTCCACACCACTGCAGCAACCAGCAACAGAGACAGAAAGCAGCTGTAAAAGAAAAGGGAGAGAGGCTCAGTCGTCACAGAGTACTGCATGCTTAGACTTTCGTCACCATGGCATATTTTCATCATCTTCATCAAAACAATGGGCAGTGTGAATTCAAACAAGAGCTTCAAACAAATCCTTCTGCCAAGCCACTGCAATCACAGTGCTCTCTGCCAAGTGACACCAGTAAATACAGATGATGTGTGAATAAACATACCCATTTACCCTCTGCCTGTACTATGCCGAGCAGACTCTAGAAGAACTTTTTGAAAAGTTTTTTGGTGTTAAAGGAAAACACAAATAGCCACGACGACCATAATCAGCATCATTTAAAGTTTCACAACTGCACACAAGGAAGTGTAAAATGAACAGACTAAATTAGCTATTCTATTAGCGAAGTGACGATAGGGAAATTAACACTGTAATACTAATTTTTAATACAAATAATATTATTTGAATTCGTTTAGCGAGCGGGTTTTCATCAAAGATGAGGGATTTCAAGGGAAGGCCAAGGAGCAAGGCAGGCAAATATTCACAAGCCCTCACTTTGCACTGAGGTAGGGGATTCGTCACAAGTGTAAGACTGAGGATCAAACATGAAAGCCTAAAAGCCCCGGATCCACTGATTATTTTAATTATGAAATGTGTCATTTTTGTTGAACATCTGAACTGTGAGTTTTGCTGCGAGGGATATACTGTTCCATGAAAAGCAAATATGTCTGCAGCAGTTGCTATGTGCAAAATTTTTCAAAGTGCAGCCATGAATGCAGTGTTTTTGTCTTTAATGTCATTTCCCCCCCTTTCATTCTCACGTCTGTCTGGCTCTGGATTTGTTTTCCTGCACTACATTAATTATATACAGCCGGGAAAATAATACTGATATCACAAAGTGCCTACTGACGAGAGGCTCCAACAATAGCAATCAATAAACTCCAAATATCTTCCACAAACAGTCGTGTCATACAAGCACGATTTGTTGAAATCTCTGTGAAGCTAACGAAACTGTTACAGTACTTCCCTGAAACGACATGCAAGTATGGAGGAGGTAAGAAAACAGTGACATGAATTAAAAAAGTGTCCATCCACAAGCTGCTAAATCGTACTAAATAATAAACTGTTATACATGTGCTGCTCGATTTCAACACTCCTCAGAGATCTTAATTGTGCATCAACACGGGAAAAATATACAGTGATCCCATTCAGACATTTGTGCCATACCCACAAATGCAACAAGTTCATTGTCTCAGGAAACAAAATGTCAAACCAAGCTCCATTTATTTTAAGCAGGCTACTCAAAGAATGGAACTGTCTTTTTGACAAAGTATTCTTTCAAAATGAAGCTGGTGTGTTTCAGACCGTTACTGTTGTATACTTTAGACTGGGATCAAAGATGCCTTTATATACTTCTGATTCATAATTCCATCAACACGAGGTCTCTGACACCAGTAAAAAATATCTGTGTTTTACCTTCAGTGCAGCTGGGCTAGAATTCTGAAGGCGTTTGCCCTATAAAGTGTCTACTATTAGTTTGTTTTGCATTTAATTTTTCTCTATCTAACAACTATCATTTTGCTAAATATTTTGACACCTAAAGCACCTAAACCTTTTTTCGTCTAAGGCCTCCTTAGACCTAAGTAAGTGTCATTACCTCTGCCTCTGCAAACCCACTCAGCCATCCACCCATCAGAAATGTGCCCATTTTGCTACACCTTCTCATAAATTAGAGAGATCTGTACGAAATTACAGATAATTTGGTAGGTGGGCACTACAAGGCCTGTGAACTGTGATTGGTGGGCTCATATATTTACTTTGAATCAGGTTTACTATTTACAATTTTTCAACAGCTTCTATCGTTTGTGACATGTATCCAAAGCTAACGAAGAAACAAGAAAAAACAAGTACAGATATAATATTTGGAATCTGTCAGAGCCTCATTAGCGGTGCACACCGCAGTTTGAAAACCACTGACCTAAGAAAGTTTCCAATGGGTAAATGGTCAAATGCTTTTTGAGGTCACTGTAAGTAAAGAGCACATTTAAAATGTCCTTTCTAGCCAGACCTGTGATAACAGTAGAACAACTGAGGGAAAAGTAAAAACCCAATGCAAATTTACAGTTAATTGAAATGACCCAATAGTGAACTCGCGTTATACACAAAGACGAAGGAACCTCCAAGAATTTGTGTGACCAAGATCAAGCAATGTAGTCTGGGGGTCTCGGTCAACAGTCAAGCCAGGTGATGCACTTCAAAAAGATACTCCTCAAAAGCATGCCAACAGTAACTCAAGAACTGCAGGCAAATTGGTTTTCGGCATCTGTATTTGTGGAGATATGTGAGCGTTCGTAAACATCTCGGAGTGAAATTAATTCATGGTTCACATAGGGAAAAAAAAAAAAAAGCTGAATGATGAAATCCCTTTAATGCTTTCAAACGCACACCATCTTGGGCTCGTTTGAAGATAATGCTAAACTAGCGACGAAGGGGGAAGAGAGAAAACTTGAATGGCTCGATTAAGTAGCAGTGAGAGAGAAATCCCTCTTCAGATCTGTCTCTTTCATCCCCAGCGTTTCAGACAGTAAACAGGATTTAATCCCCTCCACAGTTCCACCTGGAATCAGAATTAATAAGAGAAATAAAGCAATTAAAAGGTTCTCTCCCCTCTTGCTGCAGCGGAAGGGAAGAGTCAAGTAAATATGTGATGGGGAATCGAGGAAATTAAGCAGGGGGGAAGGGGGTTCACGAGACTGCATGAAGTGAAAGACTATGTGATTTGGCTCAAACGGGCTTAGGGACATTTTAGCAGAAGATGACGACGTGTTGACTGTTAACCTGTGGTAAAACGTGCAAGTGAAGTTTGCCCGCCTCTGGGTAAACAGTTTGGACTGTTTAAAGAGTGCTGTGTAAAGTTTAAGAACCATTTTTTACAGATACAGAAACAAACCAACCATTGGTCCTCAAGACTCTCACAAGACAAGCCCTACCTGCCAATCATAACTGCTCCAGCCCAGGCTCCCAGACACTAACATATCTTTGAAAGAAGAAGAGCAGCAAAGCCTGCGCTAAGGTCAAATGTTATTCTGCTAATTATCGGCAATTAGGCAGAAAAGCTGCTTTTCACTGAAGCATTTCTTTACTCACTAAAGGAAACCTTTCAGAGCTCCAAGGCAAAAGAAGGGTCTTCACAGAGAAGAATGTCTTTAGAGAGAGAGTTTTCTCCGGTTACCTTTTCGCGAAATATTACAAGTCTATTTGACATCAGTTTCCTCTTATATACATGCAAATCAAAAGGCACTTTCTTTCTATTTCTTTTATACAGGTAAAACATCAGAGAGGCTACAGTAGCTGAGCGTTTTTGCTTCTTAACAGGGTGTCGATTAGGGGAAATGTAAGAATTTTTTGAATGATATGATTTGATTAATATAGTATAACCAGTCACAATAGAACAAACAAAAATGCAAAATCAACCAATCAATTTTATTGTGGTTATGAAAGAATGAATTGGTTACATTATTTTAGCATTAAAAAAAGGAATCATCGGGGCTAAGGTAAAGTTGGCACTTGAACTGTAAAGCCACTAACGTTTAACGATTAGTCCTTAATTAAACTTTGTAGAAATAACCAAGAATAATAATCCATATGCACACTGTGCACTACACGGCTAACGTTTACAAAATCAAACCAACTCAATTATCAGGGTAACAAAAGGTCAAAGCCTGGCCTGACCTCCCAGAGAAAAACACTCGGTCTTCTAAAGGTGCTCCCACATGACCAGTGTCAAAGTCCTCCTGTTGCTAAAGCATCGTGCCAGTCCAACCTCAGTGTAGTGTTCCTTTCAAATCAGGCATTGTAACTCTTTGCTCAAGGTTCAAATTGGCTGAACTTTGACACCTGTTTGCTGCTGACCTTTCCAAGTGTGGCCAATTATTTTACAGGGTGCTATACAGGCGCACGCGGTGCGACACCAGCACATATGTAAATACCAAAATGCAGGACAGACTGGAGAAGGACAATACGGTGGGACCTTTCAGAGCTGTATGACAAACAAAGTTAGCATTGAGCTGTGGCTACCAGGTTTGTAGATACAGCTATAATAATTTATCTGTTACGTAGTGGGCAGTGGTGGCCTAGTGGTTAGGACCTTGCCTATTTGAACTAAAGGTCGCAGGTTCAAGTCTCGGCGTGGGCACCGCTGGAGTACCCTTGAGCAAGGTACTGTCCCACTACACTGCTCCCCAGGCGCTGTTGATAGCTGTCCACTGTGCCACGTGTGCATGTGTGATGGGTTAAATGCAGAGGTCTCATTTCGTTGTGGTGCTTGAGTGTTTTCACAATGACAGTCACTTCACGGTTACGTTCACTTTCATATGCAGGACACTCAGAAGATTGGTAGGCCCCTGATTATTTATGCACTTAGTTATTGATTATTGTATATTTTAGTGTTTTGTAATTTATTAACAGACAAAGATTGTAGAACAAACTGTGATTACACATCTACAAGCAGTTTTTTACTTCCAGACCCTACCATACACAATTTCAAAATGTCATTTGATCCACACAATTTACAAGTGTCTTCATTCATGCAGAAGGTTACATTTGACATCAGGTATAGAAGGTTTTGCTCCAACACTGGTATGATAGTACAGACAGTAGAAATATATATTGTCAAGAAGACACTTATTTATCGTTACCATTGCAGAAGTATATCGTGGAGATCAAAAGTACTTACCACTGGCCAACTGCCAGTTTCATTACAAAGAGAACATAATTAGTCCTGATTAATTTAGTTAAATTAGTGCAGTGTGTGTAGTTAAACATATTTTTAGCTTTTAACAGCATTTTGCATGTTGCATTGTTGATTATTTTGCCAAATCCAATTTCCAGATGTTTGAAAAATAATTTATTAAATTACATACATTTTTAAAAAACATTTTGCTTTATTTGATACTGATGTATCATCTAAGCCAACATTCATTTAAATTTTGCATAAAACCAAATTCGCAATTTGAAGAAAACGGATAAAAAGCATTTTAAGAAATGATGGAGCACATCTGCTATACACCAAGAGATTTGTACTGATGAACTTTTCCACTGATTCAGATCCAGAAACTCTTAAGCTATTTGCCTTGTCCCAGTTCATTTGGCTGCTTGTCCTATCCTAGATTTATACGCAAGCTAAAAGAATAGCCACAAAATGCCTGTTTCAATGTATTGTGTTACTGCTCTTTCTGAGCCAGACTCTGGGTTTTTCTTCCCACCATAACAGGCAAACGACAAGATATATTCATACAGACAGCTGATCTGCTGATCTAGAATCAAATTTCCCTTTTATTATCTATAACATTACTGGCAGGAACAAATCCTGGATCAGCATTCCTACTCTGAAGTTTATGAATATGGGTCCAGAGGATGAAATAAGAGTAGGCTGAGCCAAGAAGGTCACTCCAGGTTATAGTCTTATGTCAACACTTTCATGACGTCCAAGTTGTGAGTCATGGGTGTAAGACCACACTACAAACATCATTTATAGGAACAATGGTGGTGGTGATATCTTTGGAAAGATGCACTGGCCTTACAAACCCCATTTCCAAAAAAAGTGGAATATTTTCCAAAACGCAAGAAAAACAAAAACCGGTGATATATTAATTTACATTAACCTTAATTTAACTCACAAAAGTGCAAAAAAAGATTTTCAATTGTTTTACTGACAAACCTAACCGCATTTCGTAAATATACACAAATTCAGAATTTGATGGCTGCAACACACTTAACTACAGCTGAGACAGAGGCCTGTTTACCATTGTGTTATTACCTTTTAATAACTCGTTTTGGAACTAAGGAGACTAATTGTAGTAGTTTTGCAACTGAATATTTTGTCCATTCTTGTTTGATAAAAGACTTCAGCTGCTCAACAGCTATTGTCGCTGTTGTTGGATTCATGTTACGTCATTAATTTTAAACAAGGTAAAGATCTGGACAGACAGCAGGACAGTCAAGCACATGTACTCTACATCCACGAAGCCATATTGCTTTCACTGATAACAATTTGGATGTTCATTTTATTCTTTGCCACTGAAAAACTCAATAACAATTTTTTCTGAAAACAAGCTAAAATATGGACTCATCTGGCCACAGCACACAGGTTCGCTGTCTTTCGGTCCATCTGAGATGAGCTCAGAACCAAAGAATGTTTCAATATTGAGCTGATCTATGGCTTCCTCCTAGTGTAACAGTTCTAAGTTGCATTTCTTGATTTAGTGACAGACTGTGTTACATGACATGGGTTGTCAAAGTACTCCCAAGCCCAGGTGGCAATATTTGTCACAGCAGCACGACTGTTTCTTAGGCATTGTCCTTTACACACTAAGAGCTCTCTGAGTTCTCTGAAGTATTTTACAATATTATGTACTGTAGATGTTGAAAGATCTAAATTCCCTGCAATCTTGCATTGAGAAATGTTCCTTTGAACTGATCAAGAATTATCATGAATTGTCACAAAGGGATGAGTCATCCCAACCATGCTTGCAAAGAGTCTATAATACATTTTACTTTGAAACCAAATCACAATACATCTCCTGATCCCAATTAGCCTGTATAATGTGAAGTCTTCCAAACCCTCCAAATATTCTGTGCACTTCTCAATCATATTTTAACTCTGTTGCTGAGTGTGTTTCAGCCATCAAATTCTAAATCTGTATTTACAAAATACAATTAAGTTGCTCAGTAAAACAACTGAAAATCTTTCCTTTATACGTTTGTCAGCTAAATAAACGTTCATGTATATTAACGTCACCAATTTTTGTTTTTATTGCATTGTGGAAAATATCCCAACTTTTCTGGAAATGGAGTTTGTATTTAATGGCACAGAGATTGTCATAAAGAGATGCAGAGCAACGCTGTTTAAAAAACAGACAGCAGCACCTTTAAAACCTGTTTACCATGTCATGAAAGTGCTCTTGTTGAACTCTAAAGCCCTAATAGCACAAGTCAGATGGCAAACACAGCAAATGGATTCCAGAAACTGAACCAAATGCATTAACTTGCAGAAATGACAAAGTGAATGTTAAAAAGCTATTCAGCCAGGAAAAATGGAGTTTGTCCTCACTCCTGTTAAACACTGGGTAATTTCAGGTTATGCAATGTCTGATTCTTAATTAACAGCACATTTTCACTGGAAAAATGTGGAAACATTTTAATGTTCAAGTGCAGCTCTTCGCTAAGAGTGTAATAACTAGAGTTGATTTTTTAATAGGCACCTTCAAAACAAGGGATTTGATCTTCTGCCAGGCTGTTAAAAGGCACCTTTTAAGGTGACAGAGGGCAGAAGCTATTTATTACCATACTGTCATGTATTTTTGGCTGTGTTGTGGCGGTGTTGACCTGAAGGCAAGATAAATGTGGAGATCAGGTCCTGGCAGCGAGAAGAGTGATGGCTGACAGAAAAATGAAGATAATCCTGCTTGCTCATCACCATTGTCATTTCTTTCCTCTGCTAATGTCATCATCTGTGTTTGGGCAATGTGCAATTCAGGGGCAGCCACAAGGAGATATGCTGTGTTTGTGACCATCTCGTTATCTGCAAAAGCACACCGCTTTACAAATAACACACAAAATACAGCAAATAGACACTGAAACAGTGCTGTTAGCCAAGCATTTTCCGCACAGTACGGCTTCAGTCAGATTCCACTCGCACTGAAATTTTGTCAGAGTGAAGCATTAATGTGGGACTCGTGACAGCTGGTTTGGTAAGTAGAAGAAATCTAACTGCAACACACACTCTTCATGTGGCAATGGGCACAATATGTAGGGGATATCAAAGACAAAAACCTCATGGGCAGACAGTGGTAAATTTAGTTGACAAAAATCCTTTTTTCGTGCTCCAAAAGCCCTTACATCCACAAATGTTCCAACAAAACCAATAATGCTTATGTGTATGTGTGCTTTGTCTGATGGTGATATGCTGTAATTTGAAGCGATGTTGTGACTACACTGACGATACACTGGCAAAACTAGCAGCCAACTGACATGCAGACAAAAATGCAGCTGCATATTATATTATATAAGACTTTTGTAACATTATAACATTAATGATGCCATCTTCTTGTCTCTGCTTTATGTGTCTGTCTAGGAAATAGTGACATACAAGCTTTTACTGTAAATGATGTCACTGCACATACTGCTTTATTCAAACGCAAGCTTTTACCCCAATAGCTGTGGGTTTTGTACTTCTCTGAGCCATGCATTCATTCAAAGAGACTGTTAATAGACTGACCACAATCTTATCAAACTCTGGTTAGTTTTCAGAAACATAATAATGCAATGCAATAAACATAAAAGTGCACTTAATGGCCAATAGCTCTGAAATTCACAGAGCTACTGGCCATTAATAGCTCTGAAATAAAACACCAGTGGTTTGGAATAGATGTGGTGCAAATGTTTCGGATCTTTTTCGGAATACATACATATTTATTAGCAGAGTGTGGTACATTGGGGGGGAGGGGGGGTGCATGAAATGTGACCTGTGTAATAGTTATGGGACATATTATATTTTTGTTCTTGTACATGTTCAACTTAGCAAACAAAATTGTATGCTAAATTCACAGAAAACATACATTTAAGTCTGTTCTTCAGAGAAGATGCTTTAACTTATTGTCAATTTTAAAAAAAAATCAATAAAACAAATTGACAGCAGATTAAAACTATTGACTGTATCTAACCTTCAATTAAAATAAGCTTAGTCAAAATGAAACACCACCTTTGTGGAATTTATTTTCTATCGTTTTGTGGTGTGAATGCAGAGTCTCACTTAGATCTGTGCATACAAATGTTGCTCTATACAAAGCCCTAACCCTTACATTACAAGATACTGGCTAGAGAAGTGCTAGATTCTTGCTCTGGTGTTATTCTGCAGGTGGCTATAATCCACAAACTGGGTTCTAATGAGTTAAGGCCTTGCACCGGCTATACACATTCCATAGCTGTTGACTAAACAGCTGCAGAGGTATTGTCCAAAAAGTGCTCTATGCCTACTCTACTTTATTATTAATCTGAGCAGACAAGTCATGTGACATATCAAGACACTGGGTAAATTAGTTAAGGCAGGCTGCTGATAATTCATTTCACATTGATTTAACTAATCAACAGACCTTTAAAACTTGTCTTGCCCTCATTACTTACATAGTGAAGCGGTGTTAGACAAGACAAGGAAAACGAACTAACCTGAAAAATGTCACGAAGAACTGTACCAGGTCCATGATGCTGTTGTGCTGAGAGAAGGCAATCTGTAAGGGGATAGCGAAAGAAAAAAGAAAAACAGGTGTTCAGGCACATAAAGGAAAAATATCTGCTCAAGTGCATAAATATGGAAATTGCTGTTACCACTAGCTATGGTTCAGGACCTGACATAATGTGGCAACTGCCTCAAGACACTGCTCGGTTTTTCTGCTTCATAGCAATGTAATTGTTAAAGTGCTGTCATTAACAGCACAGACACCCAACCTGATATTCCTCAGGTAAATGACGTATATTACCTATACAGAATGATTTCCTGTGGGCTTGTGGTCTACTGTCTCAGTGCTCTACAAGGATCAGATAGAGAAAGAGTGACACTACAAGATAAAAGCTCCCAATTCTGCTGGTTTTAATGGACTGGAATGTGTCCGCTCATGGCCAGAAGGCAGCTTAAAAATGACTGATGGTCTGGATTAGATTTCCATTGACTACAAGAGTTAGGAAGAACGCTCAAAGCCCTTATGTTATCTCCAGGTTATGTCTGGCAGTAATTTTTATGTTTGTGCAATGTTATTTGATCCACACAGCGCAAGTGGGTCAGTCAAAAGGAGCTTCGGGTTGAGATTGCTTACTGGCTGGAATGATCCCTTCAGACAGCTT
This sequence comes from Arnoldichthys spilopterus, assembly GCA_037974385.1. Taxonomy (NCBI): domain Eukaryota; kingdom Metazoa; phylum Chordata; class Actinopteri; order Characiformes; family Lepidarchidae; genus Arnoldichthys; species Arnoldichthys spilopterus. Next base: position 36,902,706 of record JBBPDA010000105.1, read on the forward strand.
AGATGTTTGAGAGCGCGCAACACAAGTGGATCAACAACGAGCATTGCAGAGCCATTAATTCAGCATCAGCACACTTAAAAGAAGTCTGGCAAGCACAGTGTCAAAGAGTGCACTGTCACAGCATCCCGAGAGGCAGGCGACTGAATTGCCTGGGTAAATACCCTGCAAAAATAAATGGATTAATGTTCCGAATGTTCGCGTCTGTAAGTCACCCTGAAATAGTGAATGAATAATGCAACAATAGCACTGTGGGCAGGCCCTCTGAAGAGACCATTCATTTCATTAGGTGCTTGGCTCCTTCACAGAAGCGGAGCTGAGGCAGATCCAGTGGGAGCACTGAAGAAAGTTATAACACTCCATTAGGGCTCAACCATCTCCATAGCAAACAGACTTCTGCAAGAGGCAGAGCATGAAAAGAGCAACTATATTCCAGGACTCTGCCTGCTCCATAACAACACACCTCCCAGGGAGAATGTGGTCTGGCAGATATGAAGGGGTGTAACGTAGCCAGGGTACGTTTCTGAGAGAACTCGCTGTATAAAAAGTCATTCAGAGATGCCAAACACCACCTTATTAATGTTTTACCTAAACAAGACATAGGGAATGTTGTTTGTGAGTGTCTCTCTCTCTCTCTCTCTCTCTCTCTCTCGATATATATATATATATATACATACATACAGTGGGTACAGAAGGTATTCAGACCCCCTTCAATTTTTCACTTTTTGTCATATTGCAGCCATTTGCTAAAATCATTTAAATAATTTTCCCCCTCATTAATGTACACACAGCATCTCATATTGACAGACAAAAAAAAAAGAATTTTTGAAATTGTTGCAGATTTATTAAAAAAGAAAAACTGAAATATCACA
>JBBPDA010000105.1:36903674-36920842 GCA_037974385.1 Arnoldichthys spilopterus
AGAGAGAGAGAGAGAGAGAGAGAGAGAGAGAGAGAGAGAGAGAGAGAGAGCTCTGTGTTCTACCTTTATTAGAGGGTCTGCATGCAAACCTAAGGCTAAGGGCTCGTTATAAAAGCCAGATCATCTGTTCATGTCAGTGAGTTTCTTGCTCTGCTGTCCTTAGTGCAGGATCTCATGCTCAGAAACAAAGTCCTCACCAGTGCAAGACTGTCTCAAACTCCACATACCCCAACTAAGGCAGACTGCATGCGAGAGCACATAAATGCCTTGAGGGAAAACAGAAGTATTTTTTTATGTAACTCATTAAATGGAACAATAAACAGGACCTTTTTATAAGACCTCTCACAATAATTGATGATTCATCCATTTTTACATAAAAATGCAGGCTGAGGATCTTCGCTTGAACATGCTTGGGCAGAGCTGTGTGTGGTTTCAGCATTATTCAGCATTTTAAAAATTTTTTCTAACTGTTAAACCTTCAGGAAAACTCATGGCCATCAAAGGGACTTAAAGGATCAGAAATATCTGTCACTTAATATATATTACTCTTTTATTCTAGGCAGGGACATAGTCGAGTAAGACTGGCAGTCAAAGGCTTGCAAATTCATTTGAAAATATGGTGAATATTATTTTAAGCTAAATTTTTAAAATGATGACATTTGATTAGCTGTGAGTGTTGTCATTTTTCTGTGGCCAAAATCAAATCAAGTCTTCGTGGCACCCACTTGACCACTACTTAGCATGGCAGCATAATGAACGTGAAGCTATAGGACCTCAGTATTCAGTTTTCTACCCACTTTCAGAGCCAAAAATGTTGTCACTGGTCTACTCCTTCACTAAAACTACTAAAATGTGCCTTTCTCATACCTGCCACAATGTTCACACTCTAATTTTCAGGTTTAAGGCTGCATATTTTAGTTAAAAGTTAAAATTATTGTTTTAAAAGCTGTACCTTTCATGCGTGGAAGCATACTTTATATAGATGGGTGTTTCTATATTGGCTGAATTTATGTTAATCCTGCATTTTCAATGAGAAGCAGTTACGTTGCCATGACTTTTCCTGGTTCGTTTAGAAATGCCACTGATTTGGTGTAGCCCACAATGCAGCAAAGACTAAAATTACCTTTTTTTATTTATGTATCTACTCCTTAAAGTCTTTGGATCACCTGTATATCTTGCACATTTTATGTATAATGTTATCTTCCATTTGCAGCTTTTTATGAGTTAAATATAAACTTAAACTTTTGTAGCCTTTACAACCAGAGGTGAACAATAAGAGTAGTTTCCTTTAAACGTTTTTAACATAAACTCCAGTGATAACTTCGGTAACCAGACATGTTTGTTATCAGGAAATCTCAGGAAATAATTATAATGTATTAGAATTAACTGCTTAAAATTACACAAGAGATCACACTGAAAAAGACAAAATACACTTAAAACCAAAGCTACAACAGGTGATGAATATAGAGAGCATAAACATTAGCACCGTGGCTGACCTCATCTCAGCAGTATGAGGGGTGCTGAGCAGTAAGTGGTGGCTACAGTCTTTGTCAGATCGAGTTTCCCGCACAGCCAGAGCACTCTGCCTCTCCAGATTCCATTTCACATATTTTCTGAGGGGTCAGGTTTTCATATGCAAACGCCTGTGCTTGTATTTGCAATCTCAATTTCCCCCCGCCAGCTAATAAATGCTGATCGGACACTCTGATCATAAACACGAGCACAGAACAAGCTCAGTGTTACAGAGGCCATTTGATTTAACGATGCCCTCTTCCTCCATGGTAAATAAGCAAGTCTGCTTTTGGAAAATCTAATAGAAAACTATTACTGGATGAATGCCGCTCAGCAGAAATGGAGGGATGAAAAGGGTCCATAAATAAATTTACCTAATCTAAAAGACTCATCTCACATGTGATAAAGGCAAGGAAACATGAATACTGATCGATATTAGCTAGTGGTGTCATTAGTTAAACGTGTCTCAAATAGTAATTTGCAGCATGACTTGCTAAGCATTACTGAACTAATGTTATTACTGGTAATAACAGCGCAATGTCATGTTAAGTTACACAGGTTATGATCAAAATAATTCAAGAAGTAGGACAACTTCAGTGAGATAAGCTCATACAAGAAGTATGTGAAAATATTGGTCTTCTCTTTGTGCAAGGAGCACAATCAAGAGCAGAAAAGGAAACAAAAAATGACTTGGGTCCCTAATCTGCATTGATGTACCAATTGCACATTTTCATCTCCAAACCTAAACACACAGTACTGGTGGATACCAAGCAATATAATACTTCTTAAATGTAAAATATCTATACTTCACTGTGAACTGCTTAGGTTCATTCTTGTATGTATGTGTCTAATGTGGTGTCACTGTATGACTCTGCTGCCTTTTTTGTGAGCAGGAAAATTAAAATACATTGATCAGCCAAATCATCAAAACCACTGACAGCTAAAATGAATAACATTGATATCTAACAGCAATAGCACCTGTTAATGGGTGTGATTTATTCAAGAAAGTGAACAGACAGTTCCTAAAATTAATGTGTACTTCAGTTTGAGGCAAGTAATATGTAACATTTGAATGCCATCAAAGCTAATCATACCAATCAAGACAATTACCACATTTAAAGCAGCAAGTCCACATGGTTTACTGGCGCAGCTACTTGTTGGGAAACATAACGCTATCACTGTTGATTTATATTTATTATTTTTTGTAAAGGTTTCATTTTTCCCCTTAATTCTGTACCAGTTGCCCATCCATCACCAAAGCAGAGAGCGTATATCCACCCTCAATATCTACTGGTTTGTCGCCCTCTCAGCATATCTGAAAAATGCCTGTTGGGAGTAAGGATAACTGCAGGGTGTGGAGGCAGGGCGTAGTGTCTGATGAGTGGGTGGGTGGAAAAAATAGCATCTAACAGCAATTGTTAACAGGGCAGCTTCACTCTACTGGAAAGATGTTTAGTTCTTTACTGAATAAATGCTAAGCCATCAGACTAAGAACAACTGCTAAATGTTAGACAATGTGAAACAGGACAGTGCAGAGGAGCTGGCTGTATTGCTAGCATTAGCTTAGGTTGGATTTTAACCGGTCAATACATCACAGAATCATTTAGAATCTGCCTTTCTGTTACTCCAGCATGAGCCACTAGACCCACTCGCTCAAATTTGATTCTTTTCCCTCTAAACTGAGCCTTATACAAGAGTAAGAGTGAGATGGAAAAGCACCATCATTGGGTGTAAAGCCCTAGCATTGAGTGCTAAGCAGGACAGTTTGGCAGAATAGCTTAGCTAACAGCTCCACACATCATAGCATATGTTTGCTTCCTTAGATTTGAGTTCTTGTTCTTTACTCTTTGTTGATTTATTTATTTATTCTAAGCATATAACACAATATAATAATATTTAATATTTAAATATTGCGATTTCCAATACCGGTAGATTAAGACATACAGAAAAGTATAAGGAACTTTCTCTTATTGTGTACATAGATATCAATCACCCAAAGTGTATTATAATCTTATAAACTTATAATCCTCCAATGTCCAAAATTAAGATTACATTTAATTTTAACAAATGTACTTATAAAGTAATGCTTTTGAGAAAAACTTAAACATTTGTCTAAACCTTTATGTGCTGTTCTCATGCTGTGCAATTCTCACAGCCCTTAGGAAGGCATTAACCTTCACTTGTTTAACCCTAAACCACTATTCCTTTTTAGATTAATTATATATATTATATAGAATTTAAAAAAGTATTTTTGGTTAAAAAAAAAAAAAGAAGAAGAAAGAAGTATCACTTTGGCTGCACTAATATGTCCAACTTACTAAAGTGCATTATTTTCTAGGCATCTATTTTCTTCAGGAAAACCTGTGGACTTTGGTGCTAAATTCTGTCAGAAACACAGTAGTGTAAATCAAACTTAAAGTTAAAGCAAACTTGGTAAACGCAGGGCAAAATCAGTCTGGTTCTGTTGGGTTCAGATGGATTGGGCAGTGGTGGCCAAGTGGTTAGGACGCTGCCTTTGGGACCTGAAGGTTGCAGGTTAGAGTCCCGGCCCGGGGACTACTGAGGTCCCCTTGAGCAAGGTACCGTCCCACTACACTGCTCCCCGGGCGCTGTTGGTAGCTGCCTGCTGCTCCACGTGTGCACGTGCGATGGGTTAAATGCAGAGGTCACATTTCGTTGTGGTGCTTGAGTGTGTTCACAATGACAAAGAGTCTCTTTCATATTTTAAGTTTGAGTTAGAAAATAATTGTGGTCTGTAGGTATAAAATGTGTATGTTGTGGACAAATCACTTTAACAAAAAATAGTAAGCTGCATGTATGTGAATGTGTTTGTAGCCAAAAGTAGTAGTTTAGTGGTCACTCTCTCTTTAAAGAGATCCATGCTTTCAATAGAGCAACTGTGACAGACTGTGTACTAAATGTACCTACACACCAATGAGCCCTTTTGCATCTAAACTGAGGTTGTGCTCCTTCTAAAGTATTTCTTCTGGCAAAGCATCAGTGTTTGTGTGTGAAAGGGGGAAAATTCTGGTTTTCTGTGTTAACACTGTTAAGGATTTTAAAAGAATAACTACTAGGAGCTACATATGTATCAAAACTGAATATGCCGAGAATCACTTTCTTTGCTTTTCCATTGAAATGCAAGAGAGGACGGAAATGAATATGCCTCTTGCAAGAAAAGAATCAGACAAATAATGAGACAAGGCTGTAGCTACATTCCATTTTAACTAGAAAAGGTGCTGATAATATAAATTACTAAATAAAAAGCATAGATCGGTCACAATTGGCCAAAACGTAACCAATCTGGTAAGGTCAGCTATGGAAAAAATGTTGATCAGTTACATTGCATGGGTGCACCATTACTAATCTGTGGTTAATGATAAATTGAGGTGGGATCCTGAAAAAGCTTACGGCAAACCATTTTTGTAACCAAAAAAACCTCAGCCCAACCAGAAAATGATACCCTAGGTGAGTGTCTTGCATGTCAAAACAACCCTGACTGATATCTCGTTACTCGAGGGTGATGATGTTGAGGCTGAAGTGACGGAAGGTGAGCTCACAATGCCAGATCGCATATGCATCTGCATCCATGCGGCCAAGTTCCTACCATCCTCCTGTACAGCTCAGCCCCCATGGGTCCCAATGCCACCTAGCGCTGATGTCAGCCAGCCCTGGGCACCACATAGCCCGACATAGGCAGGACAGTGAGAGATGTAGCGAGGGACAGTCAGAATGGATGAGCCTCCAAGTGCGGTCACTTCCCCCGGGGCTCAGCACTGGACAGAACACACTGTTTTCTGCTCAAGACTCTGCGTTCGCATAACGCTACAGTGATTTCAGTTATTTACGCCGCAGTAAGAAAAGGACTTCAGAAAAATGCTGCATTTACACAGGGGGACACATGTCGAAGTGCGTGTTAATGACGAAGAGGTGAGTGGATCTGTTGTGGATGATGGGGACAAATCAGACAGTGAGCTGCAGGTCTCACTTATTGACGAGAAGATATTTTTTTTTCACCCTTTTCAAGTGTTTTTGACAGTAAACACTGACGCTGACTTCAGTCTTAATTTCCCATATTTGCATTTGCTTGTGTATGACCGCAGGCAATAAAGACAGCAAACATATTTCATAAAAAGAGTAATGTACGTCCCTCTAAATTCAACTTTAATGTTTCCTAGTAATCCCATCCATCTTTAAACATCACTCTGAGACTGTCGTTACGTGGCAGTCATCTAGGCATCTGGCAATGTAATACACTCCCACATAAGAGCGGATTCAATTTTATGGATCATAAGACTAAGGAATGAATATTTTGGAGAATTGTTGTAAAACTGTCGTCGAGCATATCTAAATAATTGATTTCCACATTACAAAGCCATGGATCTTTTTAAGAGTGTTTTCTCTTGTCTAAATGCATTTTAAAATATAGTAATCAATATGATTTCCACTTCACAGAAGAGAATGACTGGCGAATTCCGTTTCCTCATCTGACATCGGTGCACTGATTCAACACCTAATCAAAATCGATGTGTTCTGATATTTCCATTTAAATACGGAACGTGAAATTTGCACTGCATTTTAACATGAAATGACATCACTTTTGCTTTTTTCCTTTTTTAGAGGTATAAGAGTATAAGACACTTGCTAAGCTGCATGTGTCAGCTATGCAACAAGCATGCAAATCACTTTGTCATTAGTTTCAAACCAGTCGAAGCACCGGCCAATCGTTACCAAATATTATGAATGAAGTGTTCCTTTTATTTGGTAAGGCCTGTAAGGTTGCTGTCTGGCATTACATACCGTTTGACAGTAAGAAGAGCTTTAAAAATGAGAAAAAACTCTGTACTGCCAAGAGTCAGTCACTGATTAACACAAACTATTTTATAATAATGGAGTTTAATGAAGTTTCTGGGATGGAAACACTATGTCAAATGAGCAGAGCATTCAATCCTTACAAACTGCACTTTTCAAACCTGTTAATAAAATCCTGACAAGTGTGACTCCTGACAAAGTCATTGTAATTTGTCGGCTCCATAGGCCGTGAAAATGTAAACTTTAAACCAAAGAAAACAAAGTAGGAATGTTGAGGAGTAATTAAAATGGAATAAAGTGGAATTCATAGGGCTTTCAGCAAGTACAACCATAAACACCATTACGTGGAAGCTGTAGCTTCTGGGGCATGCTCCTACCTGTATTTTGATTGGCCAAGAGAAGTTGCTGACGTAGACGTAGAAGGTGATGTTGGGATTGCTGCGGAAGCTGAACTTCTCACAGGAGAAACTGTCCCTGTGTTCTTTAATGTTGGTCTTGGAAACAATAGGGACTTCTTCTCCAGAGATGGTACCTGCTGTTGGAAGAAGGGTTTAAGATGCAAGTGACTGCTTTAAAGAAGAGCACAAGGCAGAGGACTGCAATATGTAAAGCACAATACAAATTCATAGTAGTGAAAGATAAAGTTCCTCCTGGTTTAGACGTAGACAAAGCTTTTTTTTTTAACCATAAATGAAAGCTGTAAAACAATCCAATCACAATTATCCCATATAATATGAGCCAAAATATTTATACATATTTTTAACATCTAAATAATTATAAGCATAAATAATTTAATCTTAAAAAGTCCTTCTGCTTCAATAAATTAAGACAGCGCAGCACTGAAGACATACTGTTAAACAGATAAGAGGGAAAAAAACATATATTAAAAGTAGATTGCTCTATTTAATTTTTTGGTGTTTTTTTTTTTTTCTTCTTTTGAATTCCTGCAACCACACATTCACAATTCCAACCACCACTATGAAACAAAGGCCTGAAAATGACAGCCCAAGTGCTGCTCTGTGGGAACGTTTATCTTAATTGAAATCATTCAGTACTCCTGAAGACATCTCAGCCCCAGAATTCTGAGCTGTGGGCCAGACTATTGTAAGGAGTCCTTCTCAGGGGAGAGTATCTTTAAACAGGGACACGATTCTCCAAATATTAATGGCAGAGCACGGAAAAGGTTGAGGGGGAGAGGGTGTACCTGTTTAACAGGAGAGAAAATGTCAAAGTCACAGCAAAAACTGGCTGGTGACTTTTTGGATGAAAGATCAGAAAATAAATAATAGCACCAAGCGTAATGGAAGTGTCCTTGAATGTCTGCTGTAAAGCAGAACTGCAAATGCACACCGCAGTTACTCAGATACAATACACGTGTGTGCTATACAAACACGACAACGACAAAAACAAAGGACACGAGATGACCCAATTATACAGAGAGAATATTAGAAAACATCACTGTGAAATTACCTGTTGATCCAACAGACCAAGTGATGTTGAGATTGAAGTTGTTTGAGGCATTGATGGACATGTCCAAATTTTTGTTGGTCTTAAAATGAATGAAAAGACAATAAAAAAAATGATTTACATTATAACCACACAAGGGCTTTACTGTGCTTTTTGATGAAACTTTATATTCAAATTCACATATATTTATTATTATTCAATATTCATTCAATATTCATTCCCAATGGTAAAAACAGGTATGAGATTATACCGTGCAGCATCAGTGGACAAGACTAACCTGTTCAGGAGTGGCCATAAAGTTAATGGCAGTGTAGTAGTGGTCATCCTCTTGAAGCAGACTGAAGGTGAACTGGTAGTCAATTAGGAGGTTGTCTGTTAAAAAGGTCCAAAAGACACTGTTTTAGGCACAGTCTTACTAAAGGATATGCAACCCCAAATCAGAAAATGTTTGGACGGTATGGAAAATGAAAATTAAAAAAAAAGTAGTGATTCAAAATTTACTTTGACTTGTATTGCATTGCAGACAATATGAACACAAAATATGTTTTGTCTGGTCAACTTTATTTAATTTGTAAATATACATCCTTTCCTGTCATTCAGACCTGCAACATATTACAAAAAAAGTTGGGACAGGAGCAATTTAAGGCTAGAATAATGAGGTAAACTGGTTAAATAATGATTTGAAACAGGTGATGTCAACAGGTGATTGTAATTATGATTTGGTACAAAAGAAGCATCCAAGAAAGGTCGAGGATTGCAAGTTTGCCAACAAATACGTGAGGAAATTATTGAAATGTTTAGATTTCAAAGAGATTGGAATATTTCACCTTCCACAGTGCATAACATAATTTAAAGATTCAGGGAATCTGGAGGATTTCAGTGCCCAAAGGACAAGGGCGCAAGCCTAAGCTGAACAACAATGATCTCTGATCCCTCAGGCGGCACTGCATCAAGAATTATTCATCTATAAGCGATATCACCACATGGGCTCAGGACAACATTGGCAAACCTTTGTCAAGTACCACAATACGTAGTTACATCCACAAATGCCAGTTAAATGTGTACTGCGCCAAAAAGATGATGACTATGTTAACAGTGTCCAGAAGCGGCGTCGACTTCTCAGTGCTCGGAGGCATTTGGAATGGACCATCAGTGGAAACGTGTAATGTAGTCAGATGAATCAGTATTTCAGGTATTTTGGGGGAGAAATGGACACCGTGTACTCTGGACCAAAGAAGAAAAGGATTATCCAGACTGTTACCAGCAACAAGTCCAAAAGCCAGGGTCTGTCATGGGGTTGTGTCAGTGCCCTTGTACTGTACTGTTGCCCACCTTAAGACTTGTTTGCAGGAAGAATGGGACAAAATTACACCTGAAACACTTCATCACTTGGTGTCTTCAGTCCCTATACGTCTTTTAAGTGTTGTGAAAAGGAATGGCAACATGTGGCACATTAAACACCAGAAAAGTCCAGTGATGGATATTAAAATGTGGTTGATTAATCAAGGCTGCTGTTGGTAATGTTAACACCTGCAAAGTAGCTCAACCCAAAGGGGATCACACTTGCATCCTTATTGAAATACATAGCAAAAAAAAGAGTGGCATGAATATATTTCTACACGTGCGTTATGAACACTTACTTGAAAGTGCTTTCATGAGTCATCCATCACCTAAACTATTGCAAACGAATACTTCCTCTTCTGAATGCATCATTCCTGTAAAAGCATGCCTTCCAATTGAACTCAATTGTTTCTCAGACATCTACAAATGTTTGCCATGTGACAAATTTGCTTACGTAAAAGAGCATCCTACAGATATCAAAACAAGCACTCAAACAATCATGGATTCATAACCCAGAGACAATGTTCTGTTGCTGCTGTCTGCAGCAGTATCCTAACAGGCGGTGGGCAGTGATTTATCAGAATACAGAGCACATCCTCTTTACAACGGCCTCTATCTGGACTGCTGCTGTGACCGAGCTAGTAATGAGTAATTACCTGTCCAATAAAGTGAAGGACACATAGACACCCCATTAAAAGGTTGTTATGATTGGAATATTCAAGGCCAGTGCTGTTTTAGCCCAAAAGCAATCCTTTCACAGCCCTCCATAAAACAGAGGAAGCGTCAAGTATAGTGCACACTGTCCAACTGAAAGCTCAATGCTAATTTAGAAATCCCAACAAAGAAAGCTTTCAGTTTGAGCTAGAAAACACACAGTCCAGCCTCAACGTCACATTTTTGGTGTTTTTAGTTCTCTACTGCAGAACTTGAACAATGATATCAAGGTTAAAGTGCACTGTTTCAGCTTAACTTCAATCATTTACATCTGTATAGATGAATGTGCAAGAACCACATCCATTTTAATATATAAATTTATCTCATTTCAGGGAACATAATTAAGTGGACAATGGCAGCTCCATTATTTTTTGGCCTGTGGTGAGCTGTGGCATTATTATTTAATGCCAGAAGTGCCATTAAACAGTGTGTGTGTGTTGTGTTTTCTTTCAATTAGGTCACTAATTGACCATCATGAGCAAAGTGCTTCCATATAGTGTATTATGATGTTCATCATCACAATCATCACTATTACTATTATTATTATTATTACTACTACTATTATTATTATTAAAAGTAAAACGAAGCATCAGATTCATGTCAGTATTGGCAGAAAGCCAGAGCTGTGGTATCAGAGTTATTACTATATACTTGTTACCTCTATTACTATATATAATTACAAATTATGTTGTCTGTTGCATTAAATATTTTTTACAATACCTCTTTAGATAAACGTTTTAAAAGCCAGGTTTTTACAGTGGAGAGGTACATGCAAGGTGCTGTGAGAACAACTCAAAAAACTTGATTCACTGGCACAGTTTAGGTTTTGGTTTGGTTTTTCCTTTTGTAAAAATGCACTGCAAAGAAATCATTCCCCCACAAAGCGCATCAGACAACTGAGTTTCTCTGTCTACAAAATAATTAGTAAATTATGTTGAAGTTTTGATGTGTTTACAGAAATTAAGCCCACTGTTCTATGCCCAGTTAAGGAAACTATTTTGTGTCACTGTTAAAACTAAATACTTTTTAAAGATTATGAAGCAAAGTGGGTTAAAGTGCTGTTTAACACAATCTTTACCTCTTTAGCTACTCTAGTGGCCTAACCTAGCAATAGCCTAACAGTTGAATAGTACAGCAGCTAACACGCTTCTAGGAATAGCTTCAGAGAAAGTGCTTGAATATGAAGGCACGTAAACAAAACAGCAGAAAACATCAAGATGCAAATTTCATGATTATTTCTAGATATGCAAATAAGATCACTCAACTTTCTTACAGTTGCAGAGTTCCAGAAAATGGGATGAATAAATGGGACGAGGAGTAAGCTGTACTGTCATCAAGGCAGCCACAGGATACAACAACTAAAAAAAATGTCGATGAGTTTGGTAACTGTTCACAAGTTCGATGCCCATGGTAACTTCTCTGTATCGTGCATGTGCAAGTTCACTCGTATTTTGCTCAAAGCCTCTTCTTACCCTATCGCAGATAAAACAATGGTTGCTCCAGGGCAGTGCAATGTTACAATGTGAATGTAAGGGAGCACAGAAAATGTGTGGAGAACCTTGATAGACTACATACAGGTCACTAGAGCTGATATGACCCTGACTGAACTGCATATAGCTTGGCCTTTATAGATTTTGCCGTCAGGGCCAGACTGGTTTACGCCATCTCTTATTGACATCCAGAGAGTTTCCACAGGAGGGGGGTGTATGAAGTAAACAATCCAATTAGTAATTCTACTCTACGCTAAAGAAGTGCTGTACATCTGGCTGGGTCAGAATGCTGTGACAGCACAAGATTAAGCAGCTTCTAGAATCATGTTTGTAATTTAAGCAACAATGAGTTAAAGAGCAAGTGCAAGAGAGTGAGGGAGGGAGAGCGAGAGCCAGAAAGAATGAGGGGAGGGAGGTGGTTACCCATAGGCACTACTGCCTCTGCCAAAACTTCTACTCACATCTTTAATTAGCTCAATCACTCACTTCACTCACTTCCACCAAGCCTCTTTCACAACTCGCTCACAAGCCCACTCTCCAACAGCAGTGCAGCATACTCTTAGGGAAGTGCAGTGGAGGCAGACATGGGCACACAAACTCTCCTCTAATCAGAGTAATTGAACCAGTCGCTCTGAGCCTATGCACTCCATCTAAAAGATATACTAGGAGTGGAGTGGCAGGAGAGTGATTGATAAATTGATGGGTTTGTTTAATGTGGATTGATGATAGCTTAGGGATAATGTTGGCAGCTTTTGCAGACTGAATGAAATCTGATGTCCTAAATGCTCCTGACTGCATTAAGGCGGAATGGGCTCCATGATGACGGCTGATAGTGAATGTAAAAAGCATACGTGCACTCGCAACTCCCACTTATGACGAACCGCAACACTGCCACCTAGTGCTACACCTTTGCGCCCTTCACACAGCTTGCATATGTGTCTGTGTGCGCACTCGCTTCACAGTCACACATTCTGTGTGATACACACTGAGCAACTCGGCACACCTACCTACACTTCCTGTTCTCCAGTTTCACGGAGATGGACTGGTCAACCATTTCAGACTAATATGCGTTTACACTGTTATGGCCAAGCTGAAACCTGACAACCTGTGTTTTGCTACTTTACTAAAAAAATTGTCCATGATAATCAGTTGTGACAGGTAGAGATAATTATTCTGACATTCTCCTGAATTTAGAAAAGCACTCAAAATCCTTTGACTAGAGAAACACTTACAGCAATATATGACTGAACAGATACTGAATTCTGTCAGTACCTTTATGTAAAAGCTTGTACAGTAGTGTTTAAACGTTTGAGATATAGGTTTTGTAATATAGTCTAAATTTCTATATTAGTGCTAAAAGTAATAAAGAGAACCCAATTAAACAAATGAGACAAAAATATAATACTTGGCCATTTGTTCATACAAAAAAATATGCAAATGATGCAATATTTTATATCTGTGAGTTGCAAAACTATGTGAACCTTTGCTTTCTCTATTTGGTGGGACCCCTATTTGTGCAGCAATAACAGCAACTAAACATCCCAAATATATCTTTATCCGTTCAAGATAACAGTTTGGATGAATTTTAGCCCATTCCTCTGTACAAAACAACTTTAACTGTGTCGTGTTGGTGGGTTCCCTCACATTATCTGCTCTCTTCAGGTCCTTCCACATTAATTTTTAGTGAGTTAAGATCAAGATATTTTTTTTGCCAATGTCTCACTTTCTCTTGACTTTCAGTTGATGGACAGATTTCCTGACATTTTCCTTAGGAATTTTACTGGTAACATTTAGAATTCACTGTTCCATGATCGATAGCAGGCTGTCCTGACAGATGCAGAATAACGGGCCCAAATCGTAATTCTACAACCATGTTTGACAAATAGCATAGTGCCTTATGCTGGAAAGCTGTGCTTTCTCCAAACATGGCATTTCCCCTTTAAACCAAAAAGTTCTATTATGGTCTCATCTGTCCACAAAACAAAAATAGTCCAGTAACATTCTGGCCTGTATCTTTAGCAAACTGTAAAAGGGCAGATTGTTCTTTTTAGAGAACCCTGCGTTCCTGTCATATGCTTATATGAGCTTAATGAACATTTACCAATGTGAGAAAGACCTTAAGTTGCTTAGAAATAATCATGGGTTTATTTGTGACCTCACATACTATTAATTGCCTTACTCTTGCAGTGATCTTTCTTGGTCAAGCACTCCTGATGAGGGTAACAATGGTCTTTTCTCCATTTCAGTTTTTGAATAGGGATTGGTGAAGTCTAAACTGTTCTGTAATGGTTTTGTATCCCATTACAGCTTTATGAGCATCAACAATTCTTTATCTGAGAGCCTCAGAAATCCAACTTATACATATAAAATACACTTGCAAAAGCACATATCAGACTTTGTCATCCCAGACTGCAAACACCTGATTTATTACATCTTAAAATTAACAATCTTAAATGGTTTGCATACTTTGGCCTCTCACAGATATGTAATATTGGATCATTTAGCTCAATAAATAAATGACCAGGTATAATTGTTTTCTTTTTTAACTGGGTTCACTTCATCCAGGAAATTCTGATTATTTGCTCATTTTAAACAACAATCCATTGCTGATACCATAAAATTTGCAGTGATTCAAATGGTTTCGATACCAAGGTCTGCAGTGAGTATGAAATATAAATGACGAAATTTGTCATAGTCTGCTTCATTTCCAGGAACTCTCGCATGCAAACAAATATTCTGAACAATGTATTATTAAAATGTCAAATACAACAGTCTAGCCATAAGCCAAAGCAACATCTCGGTACAAGACACTGCACATAGTAAAATGAAGTAAAATTATGTTCAAAATGAGAAAAAACATGAATTTTTAAACTTAAACTTTTTTTAAACTGTTTGGAAAGATAAAGGGGGGGGGGGGGATCACAAGAATAACTTTGGTAAGATATTCTTTTATGTCCGTCTCATCCTAGGATGTCAGAGTGTAACTGTTTGATTAGTTATATACTTACATATTTTAAACATATATTCATGGAATTCAGCAACTACCCTACGTTAAGTGTTAAGTGAGGAAAATGTAAAACATGATTGTCTGTGGTACCTGAAGGTATGATAAACTTGCAGCAGAGAGATCAGTTTGAAATGTGTCATTAAACAAACACTACAATGTCAAAGGAAATAATAATGTAGTGTATAATTGTAATCTAATGAGTGGTGAAAAAGAATTCAGTTTGTGTTAGACATAGACTCTTTTTTTTAAAAGCAGAGGACAGCATACTCACAGTAACAGGTTCCTCTCAGGGGGTTGCCAAGGTAACGATTCTCTGAATCACATCTGCAAAAGAAATTTAAATGGAACGTTTAAATAACAATATAACACTATGGCATTTCAAGTGGGAGTACAAAGTGAGGTCTACAGAGTCTTGCTCGCTTCACCTTCTTACTAGTTAGACAGCATCTGATCTTCCGAAGGGGTTGTAGCTATTTCATACAGAACTATTTCATAACATAAAATCAACATTTCAGAGCTGGCGAACAAGAAGCAGCACTTCAAGTATAATATTTTCCTCTGTTATACCTCACCTCACCTACTTTACCTCATGCATGCTTAAGTAATTAGCAACAAATATATTCTTGAAGGTCTGTTCATGTACTCTTAGACTACTTCTGACTGAGAAACAAACAAAAGTTCAAAGAAATGCCCCCCAGTCTGTGTGTATGAGTTTGTGTGCATGTGTATGGCCTACTGTTCCACTGTTTGGCATATCAAAAGCAGTCTTACGCAACACATGTCCATTGTGTTTTCCTTTATTTTCATGTCTCCATTAAAGTGAGCCAGGAGACGAACTCTCACCTCACTATGCAACTGGCTAAACAATTAACGCCACATCACATACGGCGCGCTCTTTCACAATAAGCAAATTACACATCCTTCTGCTCTACTGAGCAAAGAACAAAAAGCCTGATTAAAGTCTGCGGCCTCTGATGAGCAAAGTCGCTTTTGGTGCAAGCACCTTGCCCATTCTTTCTTGGAAGGGGAAAAAAAAAAAAAAAAAAAAAACTCCAGGCATCCTCTGCTAGGAGGAAGCCTATCTCGCTTGGCTTTATTTGCCTGTAAATCCCATCTCAACTGCAGTCTGAATTAGCATTTAAATGTTATGGTCGACCCTAATGGTAAATGCAGTCATATTAAGGCTACTGAGTAATGTAAGGCAGAGGACTCATTAGGGCTTATCTTGCATTGTGTTCCCACTTTTAAGACTTTAATGTCCGCGGTGTGTTCGGTGTGTGAAACCTCAGGCGTACGACTGGAACGATAAAAACCAGCGTAACTGTTCTGAAAAGGCAGGAGAAATGCAACGTGGTAACTAATTATTCAATTCAAACAATATTACAACTTGCACCTTGTAATGAAATAATACTAACCACGTTGAGACCAAGAGAGAAGTGTTTCCACTGAAATGTATTTTAATGCACAATTCCACAAAGTAAACAAAGTAAATGAACTGCAATAAAACTACGTTTTCAGGAGCAAACCGTACCTTAACCTATAGAGCTGCTATAATATTCATGTGCCGGTCTAGCACAGTTGTCACGAAACCCTCTGAATTACGACTTCCTATTAATGTATAAACTCTACCCCTAGACTGTGATAAAATGAACCACTTCATTCTTCCTCAACCCCCGAAAATGTAACGATGGTCATGGCTTCCCAGAAAGACTCTGGAAAAGTGTTGAATGGTACAAGACCGTGCTCTCAATACCCAGCCGTTAAAATCAGCACAATATCACATTTTAGTGATTATAGTGAAGTCATAGTACTTGCACTTTAACAAAGGCTGTTTTAATAACAGCCATTTTCCTATGAGTTGCAATGGAAGCAAGGCAGTGTGTGTGTGTGTGTGTGTGTGGCACTCTGCTTCCACTCCCTGTAGGCATAGTGGGCATGTCAACTTCTTTTTTCGCTCATATGCAAGCTGCAGCAATAGGCATGGCTGCAAATACAAGCGCTGTCCATCCGCAGCTCGCCAGATGCGGAAACTAAATATGGGGGAGGGAAAGCCCACGGACGCCACAAAAACTGCCTGTGAAAGACGTTTAACACCTATGCAGACCAAGGAATTTAGCACATCCAGCATGACCAAGTTGACAGCTTTGCTGACTTCTATACAGTATTCAAAGACAGGTTAGCAAATGTGATGGATAATTACATCATGCCCATGCCTCAGTCAAACGGGTGTGCTGTATTTTTTCCATCGTCAAATTCCAACAAGGCAATTAGGGCAATGATAACGATTTAATTAAGCTTTTATCTGAGCAATGCAGCAAACACCTCCATATGCAAAACAAACATTTACTACTAGAGTTAATGCTACTATAACCTGTAGGCTGCTAAAAATTCAATAAAAAGGTGTAGCTTTCGTTTCCATATTTAGTATTTGTTCATCTTTATCGGGGAGATGCCAGAGAGCGGCACAAGAAATCGTTGAATCTGATTTTGAACGAACACTGTAATAACTGGTTGAATCACTAGACTACCAAAGTTACTGCAGTCCTGATATAATATATGCAGCTGAAGTTGGCTTCTTATTTTTGTATCCACCTTAAATGGAACTTTATTTTCCATTCAGTCCTAAATGGTGCACTATTTATAGAGGAACACAAACACAAATACTGGCAAGGACCTTGGAGCGGTACGTTGGCAATGAAAAAGAAACTTGGCTCTCCGGAAAAGCAGCAAAACAAATACTAGAAGGTATTTTTGCTATCCGGTGTCAGCCAGAGGAGGATGGGTTCCCCCTTCTGAGCCTTGGTTCCTCCCAAGGTTTCTTCCTA
>JBBPDA010000105.1:36947538-36967613 GCA_037974385.1 Arnoldichthys spilopterus
TGGGTTAAATGCAGAGGTCACATTTCGTTGTGGTGCTTGAGTGTGTTCACAATGACAAAGAGTCACTTTCACATTTTAAACTCCTTCAGGGGCATTTTCCTGTTTGCAGTGTTCCAGTAGGAATGGTAAAATGACCTAAGCCAGCCAGTGGTTGGTACCACATGCAAGATGATGTAGGATGCAGTGACTGAAGAGGTTAAACACATCAAAACTGGGTTCTATTCCTACTGTTGCATATAGTCTCAGTAAAGCCTGGCGTTCACTTGTTCACACGGGCTAACGTTTCACACAGTTTAAAAATGGCGGCTGCAGTCCCTGCACACTTTCACCTGGACCAATCACTGTACACGCACTTCACTCATGGTTTCTTTATGTAGTGTGAGAAAGTACAGACCCTGAAAGAGGAGTTTAAAAAGTTCCTCAAAATGTCGTTTCAAGAACTATTATCATTCTCAGGTCCCTCCATGCGAACACACAAAAAAGAACGAAAACACACTTCCTCCATCGGTTCTGAGAACTACAAAAACGTTCTTCTGATTGGAAAGTGTCTTGTTATTGTATAAATATATATTGTCCTGGGCAATAACACAATAACAATAATTATATTATTTACCTCAGTTGAAACGTCTCAGTACAAACAAATCTCTGATATACGTTTAATATAATCAACCACTTCCAACCTAAGCTACAGTTTGATGTGATTGGTAGGGAAAAGTTTATTGTGGTCAACAATATTAGTATGATACATATGCATAATAAACATCTTAAACAATACAATATGCTTCCTGAAGTGTCTATACAATTCATATCAAACATGTTTTACTGTTTGCTCTTTCTTTCGTCATACATGTGCTTCCATTAGACCATGTGGTTTGCTATGCAGAAGCGGAACGTTGATCTGCATGGGGTTGGTGATTGCTCTTGTTTTAACATTAAGCATTTAACAAGGCGTCTCATTAAAACTACAACACTGATAAATGTTTATTCTTGGGCTACGAGCAGTGAGAACTATGCTAATTTAAATACTAAAGCATGACAGCCTCAGCGTACCACCATGAAAAACCCACCTCTTTAACACAGTCCCAACAGATAAAGATTAAACTATACACCAAAAAATAAAAATAAAATGTACATTTTGTACCTTTCTTACTTAAACCGGACATATAGGCTCTGGTGTTTTCTTTAGATTAAAGTGTGTGGTGTGACCACGGCAAAATCTGAAGAACTCAAAGTCTTTCAGAAGAAATGCCATAAATGCACAGGAGTGTGGTTTTAAAAAGTTGCTTAGATTAGCTAAAATAAGTCATTCCACTATAAGGAAAATCACCTACAAGTGGTGTAGATCTGGTGTAGACCAGAAACCATTTGGTTCTCCATTCAAGGTACTGCCACCCATCATAGCTTAGATTTCTGTCAAGTGGCAGTTAGCGGTCTATGGGCTATGCTTCACATTTTGTCTATGTTCTGAAATACATGTGTGTACAAAGAGAAACAAGAGCAGACAGAAAGAAGAAAGTCAGCAGTGTATGTGGTATAGACTCAACAAGTGCTGCTCTCCTGTTGTGTGCATTGCAGTACGTCCTGCTCACTCTGCTATTAACCAGCAGCAACTTTAACATTCTGTTTGCTAAGATTTCTTTTCTCAGTGGAAGCGAACAGAAATAAATATCATGCAAAGTTTCTTTTAAATCCTTTTGGCAAATAACTGTGTAATAAGAAGTTTAATGTATAGTTCATGCGTGATTATTGAAAAATAAGTTGGGATGAAACAAGACCTGCAATTTATTTGCTACACCCAGTTTTACCCAGAATCTGTCATGTTCGAGGTCTTCATTAGTCTCAGATTCACGCCTTGATAAAGACTCAATTTTGGTTCTCATCAGCTTATTCTCTTATTGAGATCTGCCTTTAAAGCATTCCATCTCTTTTAAAACATCCTACTTTAGTGCCAAATCCTACACAGGGAACCCAAAAGTCGAACAGTTTTATCCATTAACTAATTGTGAAGTGAAAGTGAAATGAAAGTGACTCTTTGTCATTGTGAACACACTCAGGCATCACAATGAAATGTGACCTCTGCATTTAACCCATCACACGTGCACACGTGGAGCAGCGGGCAGCTACCAACAGCGCCCAGGGAGCAGTGTAGTGGGACGGTTCCTTCCTCAAGGGAAGCTCAGTGGTGCCCGGGCCGGGACTCAAACCTGCGACCTTCAGGTCCCAAAGGCAGTGTCCTAACCCCTAGGCCACCACTGCCCATTGTGGAAACTGCAAAACGCTCAAATAAACAGTGCTACACTGAGATTGTAAAAGGCTACTTGATAAACTTGCAAAATTATTCTTTCAAGAGAATTGCTAGTGGTGTTTCATGGAAAAAGCTTCCATATGAAAAAAGAATTCTGCGATTTGGCTGCAGCGGCGCTGGTGGCACATTTTGCTGTAATGACCCACAATTACATGGTTATTATCTGTGACGCTTCTGTTTGCGTATATGGTCACTCACCAGGTACGAGTGTGTACCTCATAACGGTACAGGTCATCCACAAGGCTATACTTGTTAGCAGGCAGGGACTTGTAGCCTCCGTGGACGTACACGCTCTTACTGCCGGCATCATACACGCTGCTATGGCCATAGCCCCCCTGCACTGTGGCTCCTCTTGTCTCAGGGACCAGCCATGTGTTTGTTCCTGTGGTCAGGGTGAAAAAACCATGGCACTTTAATATAAGGTGGCAATCGTGACGCCATGCAAGTCTGAGAGTGTGTGTACATTACATTGCTAGAACAACCACAGGCCATAACGTCAATGTGCTGTCAGTGTGTTTATTTTTGTCTAGGAAAAACGAGCTGGTTTCTTGCAGACATGAACATCAGAATGGGACACGCATCGGCCTTTAGAAGTAAGATGATAACATGGTATTGGAGAGCCACCATAACAGCGCCTCAGAGATGAGCTCACCAATTACATTTGACCATTTAGTTCACTCAGATACTTATCTACAACCTTAAGGGACGTCACTGGCACGGAGATTGGATTTACAGTATATTTACTGATACGTCTTCCTGCACAGGCATTTTCCCCAGGCTATTCATACGATAGCTTTGGATAGTATAGAATTATAAATACACATGCAGCACTGTGGTATACCCACTCACTGTAGTCTAGACACCTGTTTAGTGCTAAACTCGAACTCTTGTTAGGCCTCAAACCTAGAAAGCCCTTTCTGTAAACACCTACACAAGCAGAAGAAAGGTTTTCTGCATGGAGCAACACTGCCACCTACTGATAATGTCACGTAACTACATTAACTCTCCACCAAACTCATGGCTGCAACGTAAATGATTTATGACACCCCTTAACAGTACTTATCATAAATCACCCTAATATCACACCTACAACCCCAGCTTTTCATTGATCGCAGCCTCTGAGTGGAGAACACACCATCAGTCAACTCCGGTATATAATGTGAAGTGGATATGGTCCTCTGACCAATGCCGTTAATTACTGGTACCAGTTTTCCTTGCTAGTGAGCACCCACTCAGCAGCACACTCACGGATGTTGTACTCCTGCACGTTGCTGATGTAGCTGTAGATAGAGGAGTAGCCGAAGATGACCACCATCACTACATCTCCGGTGTCCAGCTCGGCTATGTGTGCAAAATGGCCCTCCACGGCATAAACCTGCCCGTGAGCTGGGGTACTGGGCACCCGTCGCGACCATGACTTGTTGGGTATGTTAAAAATCCACAGTTCATCGGTTACATTGCCGGAGCCCATCTCCAGCTTCCCTCCGAACATGAAGATGTCGTCCTGTAGGAAGAATAAATAGAAGTGGAACAAGGAGTACAGAGAACGATGGTGCAGACCAAGCATGAAATTATAATGAAGAGCCCAAGTTAAACTGTGTAAATTGTTAAAACGCTGATCAAAGCTGCTTTTTTTAGCATTTCCAATTTCACTGATGACTGGAGGAGGAAAAAGATGTTTAAAAGCCAAGACTGAAAGTCTATCTGGAGCCTTTTAAGAGTACAGAAGTGCACTGTCCCGTTCATGATGAGCAAGTCATCGGCAGGAGAGAACACTACAGGACGTCATTTACTGTGAGAGCTAGAGTTTTCAACTGTAACAGAACGTACACGTTTCACAGACTAGTCACACTGAGGCAGTGCTCGGTCTTACTCAGGTTCCACACCCTTGTTCAGAGAGATGATAAGCTCTGGCTAAAGAGAGAAAGTCAACAGTTCTCTTACCTGATAGAGTGCCAGGGAGTGGCCATATCTTGACAGAGGCCCACTACTGCTGGCTACAGTGTTCCATGTGCCACTATCTAGATTATAACTGCACAAAAGAAAAACAAAGACTTTCAAACACTCCAGCAGAAAAACAGAGCCTGCACCTGTGGGCAGTTTAAGCAGTTTTAGTATCATTATACTTACTTTAGAATCATCTGGAAGTTGCTATAGTTAAAAGTGTAGCCACCAACCACCCACATAACCTTCTCCTGAACCACTGCCTTATGGGATGCCCTGCCTAGCGATGTTCCAAAAGGCTTCACTGTGGGCATGACCCAGTACGACTCAGTAGAGGGCACTGTGAGAGAACAATCTGGACCTAAGAGAAAGAGAGAGGTAGTGAGACTTCGCACGAGAGGAGGCGAATCACCTGGTGCCACTATTCTAATCCCATACAGAATTCAGCTTTATCAACATCGCCTCAATGAAAGAATAAATAACATGTTTAATTATCTCTTTAACTCCACATTCCCTCCCACAGGGCCAAAGCATGAGTAAGCTGCAGAAGACCCCCCCCCACACACACACACACACACAACCGGTTCTCACAGGACTGACTCATGTCAGAGCTTTGCAGAATTAATTGGGGCTTTGCCACATAGTTATCATCATGACACAGTGTGATGAGCCCACAGGGTAACAAAAGATGCTGCAGTGTTGCAGGGGTGGGAAGAATGTGCACTGCTCCTGCATCACCATCAGGGGGAGGCAGCACACACACAAGGAATTCACAACCCCACTGTTCTCTGGAGGATGCAAAGCCGAAAGGCTCTCTCCACATTCTTACTGTCTTACACAATGCTTAAGAAAAAAAAAAAACTGTGAGAGACTGCGGTACCTTGCCAGCTGTCATTGCACACGCACAGCTTTTCCCCAGTGAGGTCGCAGTAGCCGTGGTCCGGGCTGCCACAGTTATTTCTGCAGTAAGGGATGTCGCAGGCCTCGCCCTTCCAGTATTTATCACACTCACAGTACACACGGCTCGCTATGGAGTTGGAAGTGGTACACTTTCCATGGCCTGAGCAGTTATTTGGGCAGGAGTTTATCCTTTTCAAAGAGATACAGAAAAATGATTAAAAGATGATTACGGACTTTGGTAATAAAGTAAAATAAAACAGCTGATACTGAGTCTCACATTAAAGGACACAGTAGAACATGTTTCAAACAAAAACAATGACAAATTTGTTTAGTGTTGAAAAAGTTACAGCTCCATAAATCTACGGATACATGCAAAAATACAAAATCCATAATAAACCACTAAATCCACTGAACAATCAAAGCCCAGATCACATCTGAATACCACTTGTTCAAAAATGAGGATATCTGAACAACAAAAAAAATGTACATCCTTAATACAAAGGGATGGCTCCATTAGGCATCAGGCCAGTGAAATGAATGTGCTTAAGCCAGTGATTACTTTAAGAAATGAAGTACAATGGCAGTGCTGAGAGAGGATGAGATCAAGACCCTTATAGGATTACACACTGCACTGGTAACTTTGAGAATGTGTTTTCTACAGCACAGCGTGAACAGCAGAGCGCCATTAACACGATGTCCTATATGGGATCAGTACTCACGAGTAAAAAATCTCAAATCCAGTCAGGTTGTAGGCTGCATCGCTGAAAAAGTGCAGGAGTGCATAGCCGGAGTTGGTCTCCACTTCAGGTACTGTCTCGTTCCCCGGGACCTCTGGGACAATGAGACCGCTGTAGGCCATTACAATGAAATATATTAGTCAAGCACACACAACGTTTCATCCTCGATCACATTAGCAACTTCGTACCATTCGTCATGCTCGGAGCTCAGGATCGATAGCTCGATTCATTATCTGAACATATAGCACTTAGCAGAAAAGTCTGACTTGGCTTTAAAGAGAGGAGTATTAAGCAAAAGACTTACCTGAACACAGCTACTAAGGGAGCATAGATGGAGTCTCCATCATAGACATACATGTGGTCCCAGCTACATTCAGTCGCGAAGTGGTTAAAACGTAACCTTAGCACTGCGTTTGGGCTGCAATGCAAAAGCGAGGATTTCAGTGTTAAAATGTCTCTCTTATTGATTATTTGTTCTTAGAATGTATTACAACAAACGTGTTTCGTTTTTCCTGCCAAGTCTACAGACTGTGACTCAGAATTTGGCCAACCACGCCTTTACTGACAGCATGGATAATAACAGCCTTTGGCTATTGTAATATCTCTAAATAACTGGTAAACAGAAGCTGAACAGTACAGGCAGTAAGTGCTGGGTGAAACAGGACAAAAAGACACTTACTAGCCCTCAATCAGCCAGGTGCATTTGGTCTTGTACTTGTAGTTTATGGGGCCATCTGTTAGATACCCTGATGGCTCAGTCAATCTGAAAAACAAAATCCCAGGCCATAACCTTACAGAACAGAAATACGAACCACACACGCATTCAAACAGATGATTCCTACATGAATAATAATTGTATGAGACGTGCGAGTGGTTTAAATGTACGTGTAAACTGAGAACCATTTAGAAACTTTTAGTTTGGAACTGCGATTTCGAACAGAAGTGCTACTTTATGTGGTTATTCATGACCAGATGGGCCCGTGTTTGTGAGGGAGCAATTCTATGATGATTCACAGCAGCGTGGACACAAGAGAAGACACAGCCAATCCTCTTACATTCCCCCCCACCCCCATGCTGCACCAGTGATGGGACATAGGGGCCTGTGGAGTGACAGAGCTTGGTTCTGTGTTGCATCACCATGGAACACTCAACCTGTCTGTGCCATGGGCTGCACTGCCCAAAGCAACCAGGCTGCATTGTTTGCCCAGAGAGGGCTTATTGTTTGTTGATGTCGGCTTAAGAGGGCGAATCTTGATGAACAATGACCTCAATATTCTGGAGACACGCTCTTAATTGAACGCATCTAATGCTGCCCAGATAGCCGTGGACTCTTCCAGGCAAATTCTAAAAGGAAATCAATCCGAGTGACATTGGTGAGACCTCTTGTCCAGGAATTCGTTGTAAACTGCTGTGCGGGAACTTGTAAAAGACACCTTGAAACGGCTAAAAGCAGACTCCCATTTTGCTCTTAGCGTTGATCATAAATTACTATCGAAGAGCTTGAGAGCTTGACCACTTTCATAGCTCAGTTGAGCGAATCATAAAATGTTGAGAACTCCATATTATTCAACAGGTGCTTGAACGTAATAAATGATGTGGAGCATGCTGTGCTTTGACAACAGCACTAAATAATTTTGAACAAATGCAAAAGAACATAAAGCAAAATAACTGTAAAAAAAAAATGCTCATCACTACCCTTCAAACATTTGGAGAAACCATGACTTCTTTGATCATTTTCTCACTGCCCCCTTTCAGTTAAGTAGGCAAATAAGCTTCACGTTCATCAGAGTGTCTTCACTGGTATGAAGAGAGGTTATTTAAGTAATAACCTCTCTGTCTGTGTTCACACTACACCATCAAAACTGGGTAATGCATGAGGAGAGTCTACATGACAGTAGACAGAGACTGGCACTCTGGGCAGCTTCTGCTTATTGCTGGAAGGCCAGTACCCAACCTTAAACACTGAGAAACACAGGGAAAAGACAGGAATAACAAAGACAGGAGATGGTGTGGTGGGGAGTGTAAACTCCTTCACAGGAAATGAACAGACACAGAAATGTATAGCAAGTATCGTAGGACCCATGCGTTTATCAGTAAAAGTGAAAACTGCTTGTTGATGGGGTTTAAGACACAGTACTACTTACTATGAGCTATAGAAAGGAACAAATCTTCACTGCTAGAGGCAGCAATTCCAGAAAACACTAGGGCTGATGTTCATAAAGTAGTTTAAAGGCTTCCTGTTGAATCTATGACTCTTAACTGTTGTCAAATGAATTCTGTCAGCAACATACTATTAACTATTATAAAGTTTTATGATACAATCTATGAATTTGAAGTCCACTTAGCAGATACAGGACATCTTTATTTTACAGCTATCTTCAGCTTCAGACTACATCTGAAGTTTATAATATAAGAAAATTAAGAAAACACAACATAGGCTACAGTATTCATATTTCTAACCCTACGTAAATGAAAAAACAACCCATCCTTGATTTCCTGGTGCTAAGTGCAACCAATTAACATGCAGCCCTGCTGTCTCTATGCTCTATATTCATGATGTCTATAATCAGATGGAGAGATTTTAAACAGCAGTGAAAGACCATAATCAAGGCTTGCCACTTCCTCTTGCCTACACAAAAGGGGAGGACAAATCATTCTGGCTAAGTCGGGTGAAAGCACTCAAAGACACGTACGTTCTTGGAAGGTGGGTAGAGAGACAGTGGCCACAAGAGTGGGGGATAGTAAGGAGAACTTTAGGTGAGTCGATGGTTCAATTATTCACTATATCTTCATGAATGTTTTATAGAGCACTTTCTCTGCAGAGATCCACTAGGCCAGCCCAATACCTAGCTGAGCAACTTCGTCGGCCGAGTTTTGCTTAGCCAAGCTTCGGGGCAAGCTATGAGCACTCTGGCCTAAAGGTACACAAACAACATATGTCCAGTGCTAGAACACAAACCAGCTCTTGTACTGAGAGTTTCTGGAAAAAGGTCAAGAAACCAGGCTGTGTGGTCATGACCCTAACATGTACTCTAGCTGGGAGGCCATGTGTGCAAGGCTCCAAAAGGAAGATACTTCTGCTGCAACAGCAGCCAAATTCCAATCCATGTAAGTAATGCAGTGTTGATATTCACGCATCTATTTTAGTGACCATCCTCAAAAACCTGTAAACTCTTTGTTCTACCACTGCAGGTGGTAAAAATGTTCATTGTAAGGTTGGGCATTGTTTGAAATTGGTCGTTTACTGTGAAAAGCAGGGATCCGCAGAAACCAATACACAGAAAATGGCCAAAAGCAGAAAAAGGGCCCCGGTAGATTAAATAGTTCTGACTCAATCGAACACTTAATTTGAAACTTGTCACTGTTCATGAGGAATATCAAGGGGGTGTAAACAACTACAACTATTTTCTATATTTCTGCTTGAGCTAAAACATCAGAAGTCCTAAACATAAGGAGCACGAGATTAAACAAATGAGACAAAATATCCTTTTTATTTAAAATTAGCCACAATTTACATATTTGAGTGTAAAAACAAATAAAACTTTGCTTTCAGTATCTGGTATAAATATCTACATCACTGCAGAAATAAATGCAACTTAATGTTTGCAGTAAATGTTTCCTGGCTTGGACAAATTTTGGACAAGAGCTTTAACTCTGGGATAATGAAGAGTTGAATGAATGAATCACATGGACTTTCAGTCCTTCCACAGCATTTTTACTGGGTTAAAATCAGGTTTATTTATTGTAAAACATTAACTTCATGTTTCTTTAATCATCAATTGGTAGAACAACTTGTGTCTTAGGGTCCCACTTTCTCTTCACTTTAATTCAGTTCATGGAAAGATATTCTGACATATTCTTTAAGAATTCACTGGTATAACAGAATACCGTGCCCCAGCAATAATGGCAGGCTGTCCTGGACCAGATGCAACAACAAGCCCAAGCCATGATACTACCACCATCATGTTTCATAAATGGGATCCCATTATTACACCTAAATGCAGTGCTTTCCTTTCTCCAAACATGACACTTCTCATTTAAACCAAAAAGTTTTATTATGAGTTCATCCGTCTACAAAACATCAATCCAATTAGATTTTGGCTTGTCCCCATTATCTTTAGCAAACGGTAGACAAGCAGCAATGTTCTTTAAGGAGCAATGGCTTTCTCCTTTCAAACTCAACATGCACTGTTAATCAGTGTTTGTCTAATGATGGACACATAAGCATGAACATTAGCCAATTTTAGAAGTTACCCTGGGTTCCAATGTGAACATGCCGTCTAGTAAACGCCTTGCTCTAGAAGTGACCTTTGCTGGCCAACCACTCCTGGGAAGGGACTTTTGAAGGGAAGGGAATTTTCTCCATCTGACCGTGGACTGGTGGAGTTCAAACTCTTTAGATATGCTTTTGTAACCTAAGGAGCATCAACAACTCTTTTCCTAAAGGCCTCGCAAATCTCATTTGTTCTTGCCATGACACACTTACAAAAACATGTGTTTTGAAGACTTTGATAGATACCTGTTTTTTAATAAAGCGAAGTGCTCACACATGCCTGAACGTCATCCCATTGATTCAAAACACCCTAATCTAATTTCGCCTTTAAATTAACTGCTAGAGTTTCACATGTTTTGTCACTCATTGATATCTGGATTTTGAATAATATTGAAGAATTTCCTCAATAAATACATAAATAAGTATAGTATTTTTGTCTCATTTGTTTAATTGGGTTCTCCATGTATTTTTAGGTTGAAATTCAGATGATGTTTTAGATTATATTTATGAAGAAGGTTTCACAAGCACCAATGTTTACTTTGGACTCGATTTACACTGAAAACACAACATCCCACTCAATATACAGACTGCAAACAGGTTTTAAACCAATAAAAAAAATCACAAACAACAGATTCAAAGTGCAATGAACAACTAAAACATAATTAATTTAAATCCCTGTCTTGGATGACCAATGGTTCTGTTATTTCAAAGATGTTGCATTTCATAGGCACACGCTGCCATTTCAAATTCAGGTTTATGGAGTGAATCACCGCTTTTTAAAAGTAAGTATTTTTATCTAAACTGTTTTTTTTATCTATGGTCAGCTTCATTTTGTCCTTATTAAGATTTTGTGAATAGTATTTTTTGGGATTTTGTGGATATTTGGCACAAATATGTGATTAGTAGTCCGATGTCAATGTCCAATATTTTTTATGTGCATATCGGTCGATGCAGATACCAATGGCAATAAAATAAAAACATCTGAAAAAATTAATACATTGGACTTAATTTACCCTGGTCCTTTTTTTAAATTTTTTCTTAACTTTAATTTGGTCCCTATTTTGGGTTTTTTTATTTTTTATTTAGGTCCGTTTAAGTGGCTCCTTGTGTGAGCATTTATCCTGCATTTTTTTAGCCTACTGTTATCATGATCTCCATGGCCATTACTAATTTTCTATTTTCTACACCCCCCAATTTTATACAAAGCTCAGACTGTTTTGAGAACTGTTGAAAATTAAAGAAGGGACACAGTCATCAATCTGTTCCATTTATGGCAGATTCTTTCACACGAAATATAACAACTTGTCTTCATCCAAATGAGGAAAGCTATCCTACAGCTAATTTTCTTTTAACAAATTACATGCTTGCTATGACTGAATTGCCCCTACGTCTGTGAAGTGAGTGAGAGGGAGTGTCCTTAAGGCATGAATCAGTGTCTGAGAGGCCTCTCAGTTGCACAAGGGCCGGTTTCAAAACATCAATCTTAAGAAAAACATCCTGCTGTATTCAGACATCAAGAATGAAATGCTTGTGAACTGACATTATTTGGCTGCTTTACTTATCTCCAATCAAACAGAACTGAACTGAGTATGAACTTTTCTGTGACCCTAAAAGCATAATCTGGTCCAAAAGGTGAGCATTATATGGAAACAAATACCACAATATCTGTGGTGCATTCGATTTAGACATTTTACTCTGTTTTTCCAAGTTATGAACCTAAGCAGACACAAAGATCAGCCTAAAAATAGAACAGTGATCATGACAACCAGCTTAACCCAAATACCAGTCCATTTCGCCGCAGCACTAGTCAGCAGTCTAGTGCACAGCCGATTACTCAACACCTCAGACACAACATACACAACACAGTCAGGCACTTAATCAAGAAACAAACCACAGCACTTGTATTAAACTCACTTAAGAGAACAGCACATTACATAAACAACTCCCCTGCTGACTCGTCATGTACAAAATACACATGGTTCACAGACGAAGAGCCATAACGTCCTACAAAATTAAGAACAATCCATTCCTAGCCTGGCAAAACGCGAAACGTTTGAAACATGGCTCCACCTTGGTCGTAACAGACCTCTCATGGACAAGGGAAATTCTTACAGCTATGCTTCTTGACTTAACACTGGCATCAGCGTTGTTGGTTTTAACGTATTTCAATCTTAAACATTTGAATAGCACGCCACATCTTTTACGGCAGGGGTGTCAAACTCTAGTCCTGGAGGGTCGGTGTCCAATGCTACTTAGTACTTCCCCTCCTCTAAAACACTTACTAAACCGGACACTTAGCAGTTGAGTTGAATCAGATGCATTTGAGCAGGGAAATCACCAAAATGTGCTGGACACCGGCCCTACAGGACTGGAGTTTGACACCCCTGTTTTACGTTAAAGTGTATTCAAATATCCTGACATCATCCATTCCTAGTCAAAATACAGCATTCCAGACGACTACTCATAACGACCAGAGGCAAGTCTAAGTAACAATGATGAAAACTGAGCAATAGGTTTAAACAGAAAAGTTGCAAAATACCTGTGCCGTTAACTTTAAAAGGCATTGGATGAGATGGCACAAAAGATAAAACACAAACACACATGATTTTACAGAATCTCAGACTGCCTACTACAAAAAAAGCGGTTTCTAATTTGCCTTTATTCTATGCTTATTAAATACTTTCTTTTAAGTAATTCAGATCATAAATGGACCAGTGATGTGAACGGTTCTCAAATGTGACCTCAAACCTCTCTGACTTACATCTTAATCACTTAACTATGAAGAAATTAATAAAAAAGTAATTTCACACACTAAGATATGAAAAAGAGCAGTCGAATTTGCATACCAATAGCCAAAATGATAGAGTATGGGCAAAACTGTAGTGAGACTTTTCGGCAAATCTAACGAAGGTTAGTCATGTCAGTATTAATGGAATGAGAGAGAGAACATTTTAATGTAACCTAGTCAAACCTGTAAATTATCCTAATGTTCCTACAGTAAAAGAGGCAGCAATCTCAGTGTGGCAGTCAAAGACCATTTTCCTCTGAATACATGTACATAGATCGCCCTTAAGCAGCCAAAACAACTCATATAGCAATTAATCAGTAAAAATGAAAACTTCGCCAAGAGAACCCAACTTTTCTGTTAAACATAGGGCTGCGAGGAGGAAAGAGAAATTGCAAAAGCTCTTTTTCTGGTCATTTTAAGTGCCATTTACCTCACAGCACACTTGCTACAAAATCTCATTTATTTTTATTATCAAAAATAACTTATTACAGGAAGTCACAAAAAAAATTAAAACAAAAAACATTAGAAACCTATGGTGTCCAAACTACATTTGGGTCTCCAGTTTTCATAATCCAAAACAAACAAAAAAAGACTTCAGTAGCTAATAACATTTTCTACTTATTAATTGTAGTAAATAATACAATTAACAATTAATATAAAATTATTAAAATCACACTTGTTTTGTGACATAAGCAAAATGTGTGAAAATCTCAGACCTTTTTTCTTCCCAATGTGTAAAGACTGTTTAGTTCAGTTTATTCCTTAACTGTGAAATTTATTCCAATCTTGTAACATTAAAGTTAAGGTTGCTGGTTCACGGCTCAAAAACATGGGCATGTGGGCATGCAAAATAAGTCAAACATTAATATGGGCCCAATAATTATACCAGCACATGTTCTGGATCTAGGAGGTATGAAAAGAAAATAAGGGTTTTTGTCAGACAGAATTTACAGTTTACTTAAACAGCTGAACTCTAGTATATTTCATCCAGTTCTGATTAAATTGCACAGGCAGTGTGAAAAAAATGTGCCTGCCACTCGACTAATAGGAATACAAATCTAAAATAAAATTAGGTTGGTCGCCACTTGCAGCTGAAATACAAACTTTGATCACTACAACATGTACAGTTACTGAAGTTCACAATAGTTTTATTGACCCCTGCTGTCAAATGCTGCAACCTCAACATCACTAAATACAACTGATGTGATTATGTCATGTTTGGCTCATGGCCTCACTAAATATATTGGTAAAGCCAACTATGTCATGTCTATCCACTTGACTAGATCAGTCAAAATCATGGAAAGTGGAGAGAAAATAAGGTATTATTATTTATACAGACAGTTTGCGACAAATTAAACCTAGCTTTGAGCTTTAACTGTAAAACAGTCTCTAGCAAGTGAAAAAAAAGAGCACAGCTGAAGTATGGCGAACAGAAAATGTGATGAAAAGTGGCATTTCACAGATAAGTGAAACGGGTGAGGCGTAGGGTTGCAAAATTCTGGGAATTTTCAAAGATGGAAACTTTCCATGGGAATTAACAGGAATTTATGGGAATTAACTAGACGTTTTCAAAGTCGAAGGTTGGGAACATAAAATATAGATGGTAGAAAAGATATTGTAGCATAATCTTGGCTAAAACAATCAGATTTAAAGCAAATACAGTTAAGCATCTATGATATTCCTCAATCACAGGCATATAGCATACTGCTTACTGCTGGCAATTGAAGCCACACCCCCTACATGCAATGTGCATTCCTCCATCACATGTACAATGATTTCTAAAATTCTAGAAAACTATTAAATCAAATGTATTCAAAAAGTAGCTAGCTAACTGCTAAACCAGATATGCTAATTGTACTTTAGCTAGTTCTATGTAAATGGCTCACCCCTGAAGTTGCCACCCAATGTGTACTGGAAGATATTTTTGAATGTTTTCTGACCAGCATACATTCCCCCCAGCAAGGCCTTTCAAAGTTGGAAACTTTCCATGGGAATTAACAGCAATTTTTGGGAATTTATGATAATTAACAGGAATTTATGAGAATTAACTGGAAGTTTTCAAAGTTGAAGGTTGGGAACATAAAATATAGATGGTAGAAAAGATATTGTAGCATAATCTTGGCTAAAACAAACAGATTTAAAGCAAATACAGTTAAGCATCTATGCTATTCTTCAATTACAGGCGCATAGCATACTGCTTACTGCAGGGCTATTGAGACCACACCCCCTACATGCACTGTGCATTCCTCCACCACAGGCAGAATGATTCTAGAATTCTATTAAATCAAAATGTTTTTATACAGTAGCTAGCTAACTGCTAAACCAGATATGCTAAATGTATGTTAGCTAGTTCTATGCAACTGGCTCACCCCTGAAGTTGCCATCCAATGTGCACTGGAAGAGATTTTTAATGTTCTCCGACCAGCATACATTCCCCCAGCCAGGCCTGCATCTAGTCATTTGCTTTATGAAGAGTTCAACAGAGTGCAAACAAAGGTCAAGCAAACCATTGACAAAGCAGACTGCATTTTAGTCTCTGATGGGTGTTCAAATGTTCGGAGACAAGGAATTATAAACGACATTGTCGCCGCCCCTCAACCTGTATTCTACAAGAGCAGACACAAAGGACAACGAACACACCGACTCCTACACTGCTGATGAGCTGAAAGCATTAATGAGTTTTGCACTTGTTACTGACTGCAAACATGAAGAGGCCTGGACACAAGAGGAGAAAACCTACCCTCACATAACAACCACTGGCTGTGCTGCCCACTCAATCTCCAATTAGTAATATTTTCAAAATTCCCAACCTAAAGTTCTCATGGAAAGCTTTTGACAATTTACTGAAAATTTACCAGGAATTTTCCACCCCTTTGCAACCCTAGTGAGGAGAGACTGGCCATGGATCAATGCAGCACTGACTGTTGCTCTTAATCAAGGTAAAGCGTTTGCATGCTTGCTCGGTATACACTTACTAACAAACACATGTGTATTAAGATACAATCTCGTTCTCTTGATTAAATCCACTTTGCTTATTATTTTCTTACTCAGATTATAATGTTAAATCTGTCAGACATTTCTGCATGTTGCTATTTATTATGGCAAGATACTGCTACTGTTATTTTTCTAAGGTGTGTTGCAGAAAGTTATATACAGAATTCTTCATTTTGACTTTATATATACACGAGTTGTTACATCACCGTGGGCAGTGGTGGCCTATTGGTTAGGACGCTGCCTTTGAGACCTGAAGGTCTCAGGTTCGAGTCCTGGCCACGGGCACTACTGAGGTACCCTTGAGCAAGGAACCGTCCCACTACACTGCTCCCTGGGTGCTGTTGGTAGCTGCCCGCTGCTCTACGTGTGCACGTGTGATGGGTTAAATGCAGAGGCTGCATTTTGTTGCGGTGCTTGAGTGTGTTCACAATGACAAATAGTCACTTCATTTCACTTCTCAATTCGATCTGATTATTTCAGCCTCCGATCCAATACATTTTTGATGCAGTTCGGTTCGACAGTGTTCTGCTACATTTCCATGATCTTACACATGCAGATAAATTATAATGTGAACATTTTATCAATTAAGGTCAAATACAGCAGTGTAGTCATAAGCAAATCAGCTTCTCGGTACAAAACACTTCGCACTGGAAAATTACGGAAAATTTATTGAGAACAGCATAAAAGACGTGTTGAAGGCTCCGGTGAGAACAAGGTCAGTGAACTGCTGTTAAACATGCTATATGTACATAAAAGTGTATGGCATATACAAGCCCCAAAACATCCAACCAATATGGATGGATTAAGGTAAGGCTTAGATTATATGGGCTCAAAAACAATCAATGCAAATAAAATATAACCATATTGAACTACGGTTCAGGTTTTCTGCAGGTTTTAACGAGCTGAAATTAAGACTTTTTAAGAACTTTTTAAGACAACTATGAATGACATTTTAGACCGATTTCATTTCCACACTGGTAAATAGTAGAAGGACATTAAAGAAAATCCAAAAGTCTTAGTATTACTAACAAAAAGAAATTTATTCACATTTAATTGCTAATAATGGATGATCTGTGTATAATCCTTTAGTAGTATCATTTAGGGCACTATCTTTTTTAGTGTTGCACGGTTATTCCACAGAGGGCAGTTTTGATTGTTCTTAGACTGTGGCACCATTAACATAACTGGCCAAACAAAAGGAATACGTGCATATATGTATGTATATACACATATATGTACATAAATAAATAGATACATTTTGTTCTGTTTGCCAGTCGTTGGCAGATTTTGAACGCTGTGCTATACACACAATCGAAGCAAATTTTTTGGTCATAAGAATATGAATAAAACTACAGTCACTATTTGGCGATTCAATTTCAACCTATTTTTGACAGGCAGAAAGCATTTCAAAGTGGAACAATGAAGCTTAGGCCATTTTTAGGATGGACCTTAGACAGTAAGACGTGAGCTTTAGAGCGTGGGTTAAGGAGTGCTGGAACATAACAGTGATTCACTTTGGGTTACACAATGGTATACACAAAAGGGCAGATTTCTGCCCTTGAAATGTTGCAACCAGGGTCCTAAATTAACAAGCTTTATATGTGGACAGATTTTCTGATTGGCGAGTAAACCTCAGAAGACTGTTCAACATACTGGCGGGAAAACATATGTACGAAATAATAAGTGGGCTTTGCTTCTGTCCAGTGTCGAGAGTTTCTTACACATGTGCACGCACACGGACACGTTCCGTAGAGACACCTACACTATGTAAGCCTAAGCAACCATCTGACCATAACGTAACCAAATAACAAACAGCCAGGTCTTCGCGGAACATACTGTCGGTCAGCTGCTAGGTATCGGCAAGTTAATTAAAGAGGACGTGGTGATATTTAAGAAGAGTGAGCCAAAAAAGGAGGAAGTAGCACCTGCCAAAAGAAAGTTCTGTGAATGATGGAGGTCTGAAGATAACAGAGATGAAAGAGGCTGGTAACAGAAAAATGCAGAGACAAAGGTGATGTGTTTATCCAATATACAACTTATTGGTCTTTGGAAATAAGACGAAACTTGATCAAATTTGACATTATAACTTATTATTTTTTATGAAATACTTAAACACATGTAGTGAAGTGAAAGGGACTATTTGTCATTGTGAACACACTCAAGCACCACGAAATGTGACCTCTGCATTTACAGCAATTTATTATTTTGGCCAGTAAACATATGTTTGGCCAGTTGATTTTTTTTCAACCCAGAAAACACCACTAAAACACTGGTCAAGCCATAGAATAAACCTCCGGGGGTGGTGGTGCATATGCCACACACTTTAAGAATCACTGCTGTATGTGAAGTAGTTTGTAATGAAGATACGGACACCTAAAAATGAATCAGACTTCTGACCTAAAGGTCAAGGTCGTTAGAAGTAGTTCAGGACAAGTTTTGGAGTCGTTTCTGAAGTCAAGGTCAAATTCATTTATAAAGCACATTTTAGCCGACCAAGGTCGACTAAAGTGCTCAATCAAACACAATCAATACAGATATAAAGAAGTGAGTCTTCAACAAAGACTTACATTAATCCAGAGACTGGGCCATTCTAACCTTCAATGATACCTTATTCCACAGCTTTGGTGCGAAAAGCACAGTCAGCCGTACTCTGGTACCTACCACTCTGTAACAGCTTGTTGGCCGACCTAAAGGCTCTATCTGGAGTATGAAGTGATTTTTTTTTTTATTTTTATTTTTTGCAATGTTTTAAGAATGGCAGAAAACTTCTATTTTGAATGTGTCCAAGACAAGGCATCTCGCTCCTGAATAACCTGAGCATCATAAGGCTCAGCCAAGTTGTGCACTAACATTTACATTTTCCTTTTTCCTGGACAGCAGTGAGCGTTACTAAGGGCACCACCATTTGAAAGGACAGCATGTTTAGTTTTGTAGAACGTGAACTACAGAGGCACTTCTGCAAGTGCTGTGGCATAATGAGTGTTTTGTAAAAATATAAGGATCAGAGTTGGAGACACATATAACTAAGGCTTAAGTAAGAGCGAAGACAAAAACGAGGAAACGCCTAAACAGAGAGACTAAGTACACTTGTAAAAGAATATCTATTTTTGAGGATGCCACATTTATTGGGCCTGTATATTCAAAAATAAATATTGCAGGACTTTAATCATCAATAAAAACAGGGATGAAGCAGAAAGAAAACAGAATTGATGCAGAACGGCCTGTGGCCAATCTCCTCTCATCTTTCCTTAAACTTTTTCACTCTTCACACAGAACATAGCTTACTAGGTGTCGGTCCTAACTGCTCTGTGCTATTACAAATGAGCAAGCAGACGACTTGTCCATCTCTGCCAAGCCAATATAAGGTACACAACACCAGCGAGACTGAGATCCTTTGCAAAACATGTGTCATCTATAAATGAGACAT
The DNA here is from genome assembly GCA_037974385.1 of Arnoldichthys spilopterus. Taxonomy (NCBI): domain Eukaryota; kingdom Metazoa; phylum Chordata; class Actinopteri; order Characiformes; family Lepidarchidae; genus Arnoldichthys; species Arnoldichthys spilopterus. The sequence continues at coordinate 36,966,907 of JBBPDA010000105.1, forward strand.
TCTAAGAGTTTTAATAACTATATTTATATACAGAAATAATTATAGTTCATCATTATCTTGTTTTGATCAGTTGGGCTGTTCTTAAGAACAGAGTACAATGTAGTAAGCACCATGTATTAGGTAATTCGACAACTGTCTCTTGTTAGCCTGGGGCACAACTGGAAAACTGGTCACTGCACAAAGGCAGTCTGCAAAATTTGCTCCAAACATGCAATCGATCTGTGTTGCAATGTTATGATTTTAAAAAACCCGAACATAACTTGTGGCAAACAGTCAGTTGCTGCTTACTTTCCGTTTATCGCTCAGTTTGATTCATTTCATTTTAATTGCTTGGGCAATGGGTGAGCCAAAAATACAATTGTACAATTTTACACTTAACTCAAACATAGCTGATCAGCCAATGGCACGTATGTAGACCAAATTATGCTTATTTTGCAATCATGTAATGGTTCTGAACTGAAAACTGAAACCAGCAGTTATTTTGGTCTCACTGAGGTACATATCTATAAACCCAATTAAGCTATGATTCCAACTGCTACAAAGCAAGGTTTATTACAGTAACAGTACACTACATGATTAATATATGGGAAACTGCAATTTGGATGATAATAATAATAATAATAATAATAATAATAATAATAATAATAATAATAATAATAATAATAATGTTAGATGTATGTTAGTTGTAATGTTAGATTTATATAGCG
>JBBPDA010000105.1:36979142-36997297 GCA_037974385.1 Arnoldichthys spilopterus
ATATAGTGTTTCCCCAGACTTTCTTCAGTTTTATTACATTAATATTTGTTATAGTACCATTAGTCTTTGCACAGTATGAGCAGTTGGGTTTCTGTTTTGCTTAGAGGCCTAGTTCTCTATCTAAATGGAGAAATTTACCCATCTACCCAGTTTTCAGTTGGCTTTCGGTAATAACACCCTTTGCCCTTTTCACTGTGCACCACCCACACCATGGGACCAGAGCCATAATTTCAACCACAATACTGCATGACAGTATCCGCACACAGACACTTTTTTTTCCCTTTTCCCTGCTGGTCTTCTTGCTGCTACACTATTATTAGAATCATAGCCCTGCTACAGTAACATATGGTGCCACCCCAACAGTTACATTTCTGGAGTAGATGTTCTTTTCGTGCCATGCATGTACTCAAAAAGGAAACAAAAGAGAAAAGGCATCTACACGGTGAGGACTCACAAATAGCTGAACTGACCATGTACCGAAAGTCTGAGGTGGTTGAAATCCCATGTGTAAAATCCTGAGGTTCTGTTGTAACATTAATAATTAATGTAAACATTTATAAACTAAAAATATAAAAATACACTAAAATGCATTCATACTTATGTACTTATATACATAAGTATATACAGGGTGTTTATAAATACAAGTCCTTTTAATTGTAATACAATTTTGAAAGAGAGCGAGAGAAATATAAAGGGTTAAAGTCTATATATAATAATCTATCAGGCAAAAAAAAAGAAGATTTTTTTTGGATCCACTAATAATACCAAGGTTAAAGTCCTGATACAATACCAGTATCTATGTAATTATTGTTATTATTGTAAAATTGTGATCTTCAGCTGTGGGCCTATAATTATATAAGACCAGCTTCATAATTATCAAGACCAACTTGGATACAAAGATCTCTTGAAAATATGACAAATTTGGCTTTTAATTGAAATACGTTTTTTTTTTTATTCCTTTATAATAAACAAAACCACATTACAGCTAAAGGCACCCCTTAAGAAAAAACAATAGAATGTATTCATTCATATTCACATATTTCAGTTGTTTTAAAGTCTACCTTGGTTTTCTGTTTCAATGGGGTATAAACATGAGATGCAGAGCAGCCAAATTCCATCTATCAGCATAGGGGATGTCAATCCCCTACTAAAAATAGAATGTGCTGATTTTTGTAAATCAGGCTGTAAATGTCTATAACAATAGCCTCACACCTGAAAATGCACATATTCATACTGTTAGAGCAACAAATACCATTCCACAGTACAGAAGGTGATTAAACTTTATTCAAACATCACAAGGAGGTGGCAGCATTTGGGATCACCCAGTCTACAAAATTGCCATCTTCATACCACAGAACTTTACTTTTTCAAGGTAATCTTGGTGTAAAAAGAGAGATGGTTATACAAAATGAAAGGATGTAAGGCATCATGGGATCCATCAAGTGCCAGGTGATTTTAAATAAAAACCTCTTTGCCTCTTAAACTGGGTCACGGTTGAATCTTCCAGTAACAGCGAACCAAAACATACAAATAAATATGGTTCAATGTCCACAGACCTAGTCTTTTAACATTGCCATTCTACCCCCACCCCCCTAACCTAAATCCCAAATGGAAACCTGTGTGTTCAGCTGAAGAGGAACATTCAGAAGACAGGACCCAGGACTCCAGAGGATCTAGATTGAGAGGTCGTCTCAGGTTCCTTGTTATATTTTCATCAAGCATTGCTTGACTGAACAAAGAACTAAATGCAGTTTAGTTTAAAATATTTTTCATAATGTTTTATGTTTTGTTAGGCTAAATTTACTTCAGTTAAAACAATACCTTCAGTTAAAATACATAAACTCATCAGTCTAACACTAACATACTAACATACTAATATGAGCAAAAAATGTTAACAGCTTGAGTTGACTCTAGATCAGGCTGTGTATATTTCTGTCCTGCATATTTTTTTGCTACATTTCCCCCACTTTTCCCTTGTCAGCTACCCTTTCAATAATAAAATAAAAAAAAAAACACAATTGTTAATTCTAGAAATGTCAGCACTGGATGTGATACAGAAATATCTGTCTAGGGTTAGATTCCCATTTTTATTTGTTGCATATCCTGTCCTCAAAGAGGAGAATAAAAATGGCCCACATCTAACCCTAGGCCCTGTCAGTCAAACCAGCTCAGTAATGCAACACGTGTGACCTGCAGGATTATCATGCTCTTTCACGTGCTCCTACAGTAAAATGATTTTAATCTCAGTGTAATATGTCCTACATGAACATTAACATCTAGCTCTGTAGTGCCACTGAGTGGCAAACACTGAAACTGCTGCATCCCAGACACGCTGGCCTCTTGCAACTTTCTTTGATACCTGAACTCATTTGTACTTAATTACCATAATTGCAGTAATGCCATGCACCTTCAAACAAAGTAATGACTTAACGGTCACATAGAGAGCTGATGTGACATCTTCAAAGCACAACAATGCATTAATGATGTGATTACGAGAACGTACTAGTCACATGGTTGCAGTCAGAGTGTGGAACCCAAGAACCATGGTGATTTTTTTTCACACCAGAAATCTCTGATGAATTGGCTTTCTGAGTGATGCCTTTGTTCACACATTACTGATTCAATCAGTTCAATCAGTTAACAATGATATTGACTAGATGTGTTAAAGCCGAGAAGAACTCTCCTGGACTCTAGGCCTTAATTCCTGTCCCCACTTTACACCCAAGAAATGGCAATGAAAACACTAGATAAAATAATTAGCAGATAAAATGACAATCATCCCTTCAACTCACAACCACAGATGCAGACTGAGGTGGATATTTTCCACTTTTTGATGTACACAACCCATTAAACAAATGAGACAAAATTATTATATTTATTTATTGAGGAAAACGATCCAATATTACATATTTGTGAATGGCAAAACTAAGTGTACTATTGCCGTCAGTATTTTTTACCCCCCTGTGCAGTAATAACTGCAACTAAACATCCCTGATACTGGATCAGTCCTGCACATTAGCTTGGACAAATGTTAGCCCGTTCCAGCTTACAGGACAGCTTCAACACTATGACATTGGTGGGTTTCCCTCACATGAACTGCTCACCTTAGGTCCTTCCACATCATTTCACTTGGTTAATGCTGACTTTGACAAACAAACCAGTAGCCAGTCCTATTTTTAAACTGTAGATGGACAGCAATGTTTTTTTGGGTGGTAGTAGATTTTAACCCTGGCCTGCACACAATTGCTGTTAAGTGTTCATCTTATGGTGGACTCATGAACATTAACATCACCCAATAATAGCGAGGCCTTTAGTTGCTTAGTTATCATAGGTTCCTTTGTGATTCTGCAGACTACTATCTTGATCTTGGAGTGATGTTTTGTGGTCTGACAATCCTGGAGAGGTTAACAATCGTCTTGAATTTCCTCCATTCTTACACAGCGAACTCCACATTCTTTAGAGGTGGTTTTATAACTAAAGGTGGGCAGAGGTGGCCTAGTGGTTAGGACCTTGGCCTTGTGAACAGAAGGCTACAAGTTCCAGCTCGGGTACCACCGAGGTACCCTTGAACAAGACACTGCTACACTGCTCCCTGGGCACTTCTCATAGCTGCCCATTGCTCTAAGTGTGATGGGTTAAATGCAGGGGTCACATTTTACTGTGGTCCAGTTTGTTATAAAAGGAACATTTTCTAGCCTCATGAACATCAAAAACTCCTTTACTTGTACCAATATACACTTCTAGAAATGTGTTGAGGACTTTCATAAACCCTTGTTCCTTATATAAACCAAGGCACCAATTAACACCTAACTGTCATCTCATGATTCTTTTTTCACTTTTGAATGTTCTAAATGTAGATGTAGTGTTTACCCTGGTAAAGTTCCCCCATGGCAGCCAGCCACACCAAAACCTTCACCGCCAAGACTATGTGCATGACAAAATCATGCCCACAGCCTCCCATGCATGCGACAAAACAAATCCACTTGCTGCCCCTACATCAAACTACTTTTTCAGCAGCACATTGGCTGAAGAGTATTTGTATAGTTCTATAATAATAAATGCATGAAGTTTATAATTTACACTGTTCATGTTTCCCCTTTAACCAAAATAAACAGCAAGCAGTGGTTTCACAGTGATTACCCATTTCATTTCAAACTAGGATGTCCAAATTAACATTTTTCCGTGCACAACAGTTACAATTATGATCAGGAACATTGTTCAACAAACGTTCACCAGCACTCGATATGGCAGATTTTAATCAGAAATAAATAAAAAAGAGAAAAATAAAAAACTACAAGTACACCAGTGCTACTTACATCATAAGGACTATTAAAAGCTGCCAGCTGGTGCTTTTCCATGAAAATAACAGAGCAGTTTAGACTCACCGCAAACTGCTTGCAGATCATGGAAAATAATAATCACTGCCTTTGGAACACATTCTGAAGGACGGTAGCCAAACAAACATTGTTATGAAACAATACCACCATAAAGAAGCCTTGTCTTAATCAGAGGATCTTTTGTTAAAGGTAGTAGTGAACCAGAGTTTCTCCACCACTCACCACTCTCGCAGACAATTTCTGGGCTACTATTCATCAATAACTAAAAGTAAACCATGTAAAAACAAAAGAAATGTTATGGATCATCAAAACTAAAATAAAGGTTTAGACTTATTTGATGAAGGCAGCTTCTAGTCTCTACTGGCATCATCAGTGCTGTTGTGATTGTGATCTTTACTAGCACTTTCAGAGGCACGCTGGCTGGTCTTCCCCTGTGGCTTGCCTTTTTTTCTGTTGTTCTGCTGAGATGTGGGCTCTGGGCATGGCTGTAAAGACTGAGAAATGTCCTGGAAGGTCCAGCGCTCCTCCCTTACCACATGCTCTTCCAGCGTGAACTGACCCTGCTTAGTCCTAGTCAGCTCCTTCACATGAGCACAGGAGGACAGAGCTGCACATCATAAAGACAGACAGAAAACACATCACACCGGAATACAAAATTCAGTGCATGTAAATGAGCATAATCTGTTTTATTCAATGACTTTTAAGCTTTCTACCTTTTCCCAGGTCATCCACCAGACTTCGGACATAAAATCCCCCACCACACTCAATATCTGTTGGAACAAAAAGCAACATATGAAGTCCACTAAAACAAACATGTTCATAGTAAAAACCACTTTCCACCAAGTTAGTTTGGGTTAAATGAAGGTTCACAATGACTAAGGTCCCGCAAAATTGTGTCACGAAATAAAATCTTTTTTTCCCTCGAACTATGGGTGAAATTGTTGGCACCCTGATGTTTTATGAAATCTAACTGAAATATATTCCTATTTAATATCCTGCTCATCTAAGTGCTGAGGAAGACTTAAATGATCAGCCATGACTTCCTGCTTCACTGGGGTATAATTGAGGTAAAATACAGGCCAAATGCCTTTAGTCACCCACCAGTATTTAGTTTTTCTTCCAGAAGACCAAGCTGTTCAGATACGTAGCATAACGTCAACATCAACAGGGAGTCCTTCAACATCGAGCAAATATTACATCGTAATCTGACTGCCTAAGCCTAAAAAGCTTTAGCTGGCCTATGGGTGAATCTTCTAGATGTACAAGTCAAAGTAATCCTAACCTTAAAATTTACACAAAATTGGTTACTGAACACAGAATCAGGATTTTGCCATGGCTACCCAATTCCCCAAACTTTACATTAAGTGTATGATTCTGTATAGGGGAATGATCTCAGCACCCTTGCCGTATGGTTTCCAGTTTCAATCAGCATAATAGGAGAAGACTCAGAGGCTGCACAATGTATTAAAAGAAGGGGAAGAAGTTGCCACAAAAAGATCTGAGGAAAAACTTGAATTTCATGAAAACCAAAATGATTGACAATAAAAAACTTTTTTTCTACCAGGACTGCCAATATTTGTGAAGGGAAGAGTATTTTACACATTAGAGTTGCTATTTATGTTTTTAGGCTTATCTGTGTTCACATTTTCACACTTTGCTCAATGTGAGCCCAGTCTCAGGATATATGCTGGGTTCATTTTGGGTAGAGGACAAAATTTCAGGTTTGTTTTTACATAAAACCGCAACATTAAATCAAGATCATCAGTGATTATTGCAACAACTTCCAAATGTACTCATGCCTCAATGTCAAGGATCCCAGGTTTGGAGAAAAATGCTTAAATGTGGAAAATCCCTTGAGTAACACGGGTCAAAATCTACAGGAAATTGACAAAGTTATCCAAACACTAGAAGGACACTACACCATTAGAATGAAGAAAATGTGGTTTTAAAAGACATAATAAAAGCATCACATATTTTACTTACCCAAAGTGAAAAGTGGTGGACTGAATTCTTGCAATGAAAGACTGTAAACCGTGACCGGTCGTGCAGGCTTAGCTTCTACCTCATGCCCTTGCTTTAACAAGACAGAAAGGCGCTTGCCATCTTTCTTCAGTGCTGAATACCTACAAGATCAAGAAGAACTAATATTCCTCTAGGACCACAGGACAATATGTGCACATGGCCTTGGTCTACAGCACTACACAGCAAGACTAGACTACACAATTCAATAACAATTCAACAGTCAAGCAATGAATAAAACACAAATAATGACGGTGCAGGATAAAGAGAGTATGAAAAGATTATGTGTATATCAAACAGACAACATTAACACCACTGAAGTGAATAAATTTGACTATCTAGTTACTTCATTACAATGGCACCTCTCAAGGGGGTGGGATATATAAAACAGCAAGTGAACAGTCAGTTCCTAAAGTTGATGTGCTGGAACCAGAAAAAAGTGGGAAGCTTAAGGATCTGAGCCACTTTGACAAAGGTCTTATTGTGGTGGCTGAATCAGAGCATTTACAATACAGCAGGTCTTCTGAAGTGTACCAGATATGCACTAGTTAGTAACCAAGGAAACATAACTGCTAAATTTGTGACAGCATCATTGGGCACCCAAGGTTTACTGATGCATGTGGGGAGTCATCGTCCATCTGGTCTAATCCCAGACTGTAATTTTTGTAAGGTGAATGCTGCATGAGAGGGACATACTCGATATTTGGCATGTGGTGTTAATGTTATGGTTGACTGGGGCATAAGAATGTGAGCTGTGCAAACAGTGCAGTCCTGAGTAGATTATTTGTACAACTCTAAACATCTATATAATGTTCATTTTGGGACATCGTCAATTCACAAAACAACACGTAAGGCATCAAATCAGAGACGATCAGGTACCAAGTATTGGTACCAGGCCAATGGCATCAGAAAATGCCACTAAATAGGACTAAATACTGAAGAAAGAAAAATCAATCTAACCCTGTAACAAATTAGCCTGAAATAACACAGACATTGTCATGTCACCTGTGTATTTCTTCCTGAGGTAGGGCTGGATGATTTGGGAAAAATATCTAATTGTGCTTTTTTAACCAGTATTTAGACTGCAATTAAATGTTTTTAACCAAAAAGTATTTTCTTTCAAACTCGAAGGCTAAGTGCTATATGTAATGTGCCAGCGCTCCAATTCACATGAATATTGAATTTAGGATACAATTAAATATGCGGCCTATTTAAAAATTGTACTCTTTTACATTGTAATTTTTATATGAAAAACCATCAAATGTTCAGCCCTACTGTAAGTGTTTGAGCAGCTGAAGTTAGAAATCCTGCATTTAGTTAAAGGAAATGTAATTAAAACTTAGTAGTTTTAAATTGAAATATCAGATCTGTGCCCATCTTGATACTAATACAAGCAGTGAACGAAAAATGTTACCATGTTTGTAATAAATACTTCAGAATGGTACATGTCCGTGACTCACAGAGGGGGGACCTGCATGATTTCACCAGTAAACTCCTTCAGTTTCTCTTCAAAAGTCTCTCTTGTGATGTGATCTAGGGGGAAAAAAACAGGCAAACAGTGTACAGATGTCATGCCTGCTTATGCATTTAGGAACATTTATTCAAGTTCCAGTGTACCATAGCTTTTCTCTTGAACAACGCTTCCTGTGCAATCCAGGGTGTCGGTTGCTTTGCCCAGCTCACCAACAGCTGTGTATTTCTGAAAGATCAAACACCAAGGCTTCACTAAAGGAACATGGCAGTCCTCCAAATCATCCAGCAAAACAGGGAAACGCTTGGTTGTACCTTGGATCCAGCAAGCATTGTAGTGAGCATCTTTGTCCCTTCACCAATTCCAACCACTGCAGGAGATAGACATACTATGTCTAAAGTGTTAAAGTTGAACTTTGCTTTTCCTCTTTATGTGATGGATTAAACGTGATACGTTACCCAGAACTCCAGAAGCATTGCTGTCTAAGGTCCCACCATGGCCGAGCTTTAAGGCTTGCTTCTTCCTCTTTCGAGGGTTTGCATTAACTACACCAGCCTCTGGATGTCGGAGAGAGAAAGACAGAGACAGAGACAGAGACAGAGAGAGAGAGAAGAAAGGAAAAAGAGAAAGAAGGAGAAAGAGAGAAAGAAAAAGAGAAAACATACACAATAAACTATAACTTATCTGTAACACAACTGTCTGCATGAGGCGCACGTTTCCTTTCGATGCCTCACAGAATTTCCCCCGGTTTCTGCTCTCTACAGAAAGCGGAAAATAAACACAGTGCACCTTTTAAAAGCTTGTGTTTCAGCGTGTTTAACACGTCGGCAGAAGTGGGTCCCTGTTTCTTATATATGGCGAAAACGCCATTTAAAGATTGCAGCTTCGATAACGTAACGCTGACAACAGCCATCCCATCAGCAGCCATGCTTCCCCGAGACCAGCCGCACGATGATGGCGTCACCCGCGCGACGGTATATGTAGTTTTTAACGCGAGGGCAAGTGAAGCCTAAAAATATGAACATGTTCACACATTTACAGTTCTAGACGTTTATTCAAATTCAATGTGGACTATTTAATTCCCGTATTAATACCTGTATCTTAAATTAATACCTTTATTTTACATTTCCCTTGGTCTATATTCCCTAAGCATGCATGAGCAGAAAAAACAACAAATGAAGAAACAGTAAGTTTATATGTCATGGATCTGATCTTGACTTTTTAATTACACACACACACACACACACACACACACACATGCATCATCACATAATTTCAAAACGTTAATGGGGGCGTATTGATCTATAATATTTAAACTGATAAATAAATGAGCAATAAATGATAAAACATATCAGTAAAAAAGTAAAACGTTTTTATTGATAAAGTTTGAGAACTAAGTTAAATAAATAAATAAATAAATAAATAAATAAATAAGTAGATAAACTATGCCTGTTATGTCCGTTTATGATACAGTGAGGGTAAACTGCCACACGGGAGCGCTGTTTACGCACGTGGCAACTTTGACACAGCGCGGGGACACGCAAAATCTGCCTCTGCAGAAGTTAATGCCTTGTGCCGGCAGTGTGCGTGTGTCTCGGGTGAGCAGGGGTGCCGTGAGGGAGGGGGGTGCAGGTAGGATGACTTCAAGGACCCAGCACTGGCAGGGGTCCCTCAGAGAACACTATCTGAAAATGAACATTATATAGGGGGCTACACATTATATACTTTCATATGGCCCAGAATGTGTAGGGGCGCTCCTGTATATGTGTTCCGATTAGCTAAACCTATCAAGTTCTCCCTGAATACTCTAGTCCATGACGGCAGAGGTGGCGTGGCGCATACATCGCGCTCTGTGATCCTGTAGTAAATGAGCGGCGCGGTGCTGAAGGCGCGCTGTGTGAGCGACGGCACTAGAAAGCTAATGCTCCAGTCAGACAGGAGCAGAGTGGGGCACGCCCATAGCGAAGGCAGTCTCTCTCTCTCTTTCTCTCTCTCTCTCTCTCTCTCTCTCTCTCTCTCTCTCTCTGTGGAGTGGGATCCGCGTGCTCGCTCACTCACTCACACACAGACCCATACATTGCCGTCCTGCTTATGGAGACACACGCGTCCGCCAGCGCCCCTTTATCCGAGGTGAGGAGTGTACACTCGCCGCAGAAGAGACGTGTCTGAGCGCCGCGCGTTGTCTGCCGCCTATACCCGCGGTCATGTCTACCAGAGGTGAGGGTGCCTTATATCAGTTCTCAGTACGATCTGCCCAGTGTGTGTGTCTATCCATATATTTAACTCTTTGTGAGGACCGAATGTCCTCATAATGATAGGAATACAGGACAATCTGTAGAAATGGGGCCATTTTGCTGGTCGTCACAAATCCACAAGATCAACTTTTTTTTTCGAAAAAACTAAATGAGCAGAAAGATTGTCTTTGGTCTACTGAGGTTAAGCCTAGGTTCAAGTTTAGGTATCAGTGTGGTACTACTAAAATACAGTATTGCAGAAGTCAATGGAATGTCCTCACAAAGACAGCAAAACCAGCATGTGTGTGTGTGATTCAGTGAGCGATTCAGTGAGGGGTCAGTTTGAATACATGAGCCTGCTTGAATGAAGCAGCCCAATTGACGATGGCAGAGTTATGAACATTATTATTTTGACCCTTTTAGTATAAGGTCGCTGTCCCTAAAACATGCCCTGCATTCTTAACCCGGACAGGTGGCTGCATGGCCTTAGAGATGGGACAAGCTTTAGAAAAATTGAATAACATTCCTCTGTTTTTATTGAGGGAAGTTGTGTTGTGTTGTCAAAGAGATTATGTTCATCTACAATTGTGCTCCTCCTCATGATAGGGTGACCAGATGTCCCTGCTTTCTGAGACCAATCCTCATTCTTGGTAACCTGTCCGCACATATCGTCCTGCGAATGTGCCCTCCATTAACTATGAATTAAAAGCAAAGCCCAGGCATCAGATGTGTCAATTTGTGTTTTGGCTAAAACAGAGAGCTGGCCATTCGCTATAGCAGCTTCATATCACTCTTCTTCTACTACTAACCACTTGCTCCTAGATTAAAAGAAAACCCCTGTATAGCCTGCAAGTGGCAAGTGAATCCATATGACCCCAAACGTCATTTCCAGACAGGAGATAAGCCAGAATCAAGGGGTTCAGAATGGTCCTGAGGATCAGGAGCTGATTTGTAGACATACAGATTACTTGGATGTAGTTGCCAAGCCATCTTTAACATTGCTGTTTGTCTAGCAGGTGTTGAGGGCTAATGTGAGCTCCCTCTGTAGCTTGCTTTGCAGATTGTCGATGGGAAAGCATTTCTTTCTGCAGGGCAGTGCTGGTTTTCCATGTGACTGAGTAGCTGATTGTTGGAAATCACATCCATAAAATGTACAGTGGACAGGCCACATATACAAAGATTATACCATACGAATATTAACGTCCATACAAGAATATGCAAGGGAGAGTGTGTCTAAAGTAGGAATGCACAGGGAACTGTGGGCTGATGCCAATATCCAGAATAAAATGAAATACATCATTCTGCATAACAATAAATCATCAAATATCAGTCTGCAATGTCGGTCAAATCTAAACATCAGTCCAATGCCAATATGTTTTAAGCAAATATGTTCCCTTACTAATATTCTGCCAGAGCACATCGACCGAACCGTCCCCAACAATCACCAACAGTCCAGAGCAGTGGTTTCCAATCCCAGTCCTGGGGGGCCACAGCCCTGCACAGTTTCAGGTATTCTCTGCCTTTAACACACCTGATCCAACTCATGAAGGACTTGATAATTAGCTGATGAGCTGGACCAGGTGTGTGGGGGCAGGGAGTAGTTGAAACTGTTCAGGGCAGTGGGTCCCAGGACTAGGCTTGGGAACGCCTGGTCCAGAGTTTGCAGAAACAGTGCAGCCAAGCTAAATGATCCATGGGGGGAATGGGCGGACATTCTAGATTTCCCCATCGATCACACACAGATAAGGCACGCCAGCCAAATGTTCCAGTTTGTGTGTGTTGTTTGTTTAGTCGGTCCGTGCCTTAATAAGTCTATTTCTTCATAACCAACAGTGCTGCTGAGTTGTGCGCACTAAGAAGGGGTGAACGCCAGCATGAGCAGTCATGGAATGTGTCTAAATATAGTATGACCAAAAGTCACTGGTTTTCCAGCATGCTGCTTTTTTCTGTGCTTGTCTCTTTCATTTCTTAAGCTAAATCAAAGATTTTGTCTGTGCCAAGACCCTGTTTCCATCCTTTTCCTCGCAGTGTATTGATTCTAAAGATAATTCTTGACTAAATCTTTCAGCCAGAAAACTCTAAGTTGTGTTTTTGCATAAATGGTCAAATGTAAACCTATAGTTCAAACAACAGTATGTATTAAATCATTGTTTTCTCTGGGGATCTATGCTGTGTGTGCGCCTGACAGCTGGGTCAGACAGCTACTTGGTGTATGACTGAGGCTTCATCAGTGTCTTAAAGATGTGTTTTGGCTTGAAGGGCCTGTTTAACTTTGAAAGTGTCCAGTTTCCTCCTAGATTGTTTAACTTGGGCAAAGTCCCAGTTACATCCCTCCCTAATGTATGTAAGTGCCTCTCTGTATTATTCTTACAATGCCACCACAGTCCAAAGTAGCCGCAAGGCAAAAGGTCACACATTTCACTTTTGACTTTTAACATTCGCGCCCTGGACTCGACAACAGCCCTTCACACAGATGTCCCCCCATTAATCAGTGAGGTCACAGTGACAGCAAAACAAATAAACTCTCATAAGAACAAAACAGAGTAAAAAAGTGAAAGTCTAGACTATTTGTCTTTGTGAACACACCCCAGCACACAAAGTACACATGGACCTCTGCATTTAACCCAACCAAATGTGGACCAGTGGCCAGCACCGTAACAGGGCAACTCTGTGGTACCTGGCCAAGACTTGAACCTGTAACTCTCTGATCACAAGGGCAAATTCGACCACTAGGCTACCATTGCCCTGACCTAGACTCATGCTCTTTTGGCGTTTTCTCTCTCTCTCTCTCTCTCTCTCTCTCTCTCTCTCTCTCTCTCTCTCTCTCTCTCTCTCTCTCTCTCTCTCTTTCTCTCCCCCCTCTCTCTCTGACCCTAGATCAGTGTCAGCCTACAGGGAAGCCCAGTTAAGGCTGTCAGATGGAATCAGTGCGAGGATCTGAAAAGTTAACCTCTCCTAAAAACACCCAGACAGAAACTTTGTAGAAGTCCCTGTTTCTGGTATTTAGTCAGAGCATGAAGAAAACCGGCCCCTGTTTCTGTGTTTTTCTCTTATCTTCAGTGAAAACAATTCAACTCTTCCTTTAACATTGTGTTTTCCTACTGCAAAAGTTCAGTTACATGCACAGTAAGGTGTTATTTGTACTGTTGAAGGTTTCACAAGACTTTTTCAAGATGCATGCTTAGCGTGATGTATGCAGGTTAAGTTCATTTTTAGGGTTTGGCCTTTTTTGAAATTCTGATTACTTCATTGACTTGATCATTGATCAATCAAATAATTATAAAATGACTCACTTATTAGTATAATCTTTACTGCTCTTCAGTGGATTAATTCTTATGAACTCTGCTTGTGGGACATAAGAATTATTTGACCATCAGTGATGTCGAACACCATCAGTAGACTGACTCCTCTCATATGTATGTCTATTTTTACAGTTGCTTTTGTGTTTTACCTCCTTTTGTGTCCTTGTAGCTTTAGTAGGCCTATACAAGCCTTCAATGAGTGACACTATGAGGTCAGCAGCTGTAATTGCTTTATAAGGTAGTGCAATAACACAGGCCACCTCTTACTTGCCCCGTCACCATACTCGGTAACTCATTTTCATCTGTGTTTTGTAATAAACATGAACATGTACGATGGATTACACCCATGTGTCGTTCTTTACCTACCAACTACTTTTACCATCCTGTCTGCTTTTCATCCTTAACTAACATTTATTTAGGCTTAAAACACTTTAGCTCTATCGTTTGCCTAGGGGCCAAAAACTTTTGGAGCATGTCCAGCATATGTTGTTTGGGGCTCTGTATGGCTGCTGTCTTGCTGGCCGTGGGCACCTAGATCTCCGCAGGCCTTCGCTGGTGAGGTTAGACAGCGGAGGTGGAGCAGGGCTGCTGACCGCTGAGGCTGGAACGCAGTGAAAGCAGCAGGGCTTTAGCTGTTGTTCCAGGCTTAATTAGGCTTGATCCTGCCAGGAAGCTGCCCCTTCACCCCCTCTCTGTTCACAAGCCACCCTTAGTGGGCAAGGCCCAGGCCCACTGCATTCCTGTCACTGGGATGTCACCTCTCAGTGGTCAGCCTGTATAAGTGGTGGTTTGGGGGAAGGGGAGATGGAGGAGCAAGTGACAGGGAATAATCCTGGGTTCAAGGGGTTATCAGTTCAATCCATGCACTCCCAATCGAAACTGAACAATTATTTGTCGATTTAATATAGTTTAATGCAACAATAATCATAAAGTATTGGATATTTTGGTAAAACTTTAATAACCTTTACGAAAGGCCAAGCTTATATGACAACAAATGTAAACCTACATTAACATTTATAAAGGCTAATAACTCCTTTCATACATATGTCTATGTTTACAGTTGCTTTTGTGTTTTACCTCCTTTTGTGTCCTTGTAGCTTGTGTAGGCCTATACATGCCTTCAATAAGTGAAACTATGAGGCTATAAAGGGTTTTTTAATGGAAATGACATCAAAATACACTGAAGCAGCCATGACCACTGATGCTTTTTGGAATAAGCCTTTATTAATGTTTGTGTTTGCATAGGTCAGTTTTTATGAAAGATTTGCTTAGGTGTCCGGAAGCTTTACAAATACCAGCCTTCAGTACAGTGTTATTAATATTTTATTATTATATAATTAATTGGCTTCCTGGTCCTCCCTCTCCCCATCACTCCCTCTGCACAATGCTAGCCTGAACAGGGATATGTCCTAGATAGTGGGTGATGACTAAAATAGGGAAGAAACTGGATGGAAAAACATAATTTTCTACATGCATCTGAAACAAAATAGTTTCTAATTATGGAACCTTGATTCCAACCTTTTCCACCACGATACCAAACTTTTGACCCCTAGTGTATCTGCTGGAAGTGTGTGATTGGAAACAGAGGGGGGAGAAAGGCCCAGTGCATTACTAAATGTATCTGCTGGTGGCTAAGGGAGTATACGTCCATGAGGTCATGCACGTAAAACAACCACTGCAGCCAGAACCTCACAATGGGTGATGAAGGCTGTATGACTGTTTTAGAAACATGTGATTCTAGACATTTCAGTACTCAGCAGAGGACAAATAAGCAATGAACAAATAATGCTGAACTCACACCAGCATGAAAGCAGGTTTTTCCTCACTGTTTCTGTCCCCCTTACACAACATCAGGCCTTCAACATTCTTCAGACCTCAGTCACTCTCTGCATCACTCACTGTGTTTTTGTGTGTAAAGATGCTGATTTTCCACACCACATTGTTCAGCCGTTCTGTGGACATCAATGCCCTAACAATGGCAGTTGCTGGGCCTCAGCCAGAGCCTGAGAGACTGGTGTTTGTTTGTAATGTGTTGATAGTAAGCTTGGGGTGAACCAGCACAGATACATGCAGTTGTTAGGGCTGATATTGTTGTGTATTGTATTTTTATGCAATTTATTTATGATTTACAAATGAATCAGTCTGTATTATCAACAGTATTTGAAATAGCAAAAAAAAAAGAACTTTTTAAACAAGAAAAAGAACACGTTTTAAAAAATTATTTTTCTAATTTTATGCTTTTTTTTGGCCCTTAGTCTACAGAATATTATAATACTTCTCTTATTCAGTTTCCTTCTCACACTCAGCCAAATGCCCTTCTGTGCAATTAGGGGGTGCTGCCTGCATTCTCCACCACAGTGATACAAGCCTGGAGAGGGGCTCACACATACTAGTTGTGAAGCACAAACACAGAAACACACATACAGACCTTTGTGGATGCAAAGCAAAACTTTATTTATACATTTCTGAAGCAAAAAAAGAACAACAAATAGATGAACTCTGATTTCACTTACTTTCACTCTCTCCAGCAAATGTCCTCTCCAGTCAAAATACTCTTACTACTTAATACTCAACAACTGGTAGAACATCCGTTTTCATAGTGTTTTGGCTCCCCTATAAGTTGTGGCAACTGTCCCTTGATAGGGGAGGAGCCCTACTTGCATTCACTGTACTGTTAGCATTGCCTTACCTTTCTTCCCTCTATACCCACAATACTTCCTGTGCCACTGGCTGCCCCAAAGTATAATAGATCCACTTTCATGCTTGACAGTTGGCAAAGTGGTAGTTTATTTAGTTTCAGAAATACCTCTTGTGATTGCAGGCATTGCTGTTGTTTGACTTCAGTTTTTTTATTTGCTTGATTCCTGGATTGTGGAGTGTTGTGTTGCATACTTTAAGCACTGATCTTTGTGAAAAGATAACAGTTGAAGTAGTCTTCTGATGGCCTTTCCACTGCGGGTAAGTTAATCACATACTGAAAAGTTTGATGGGTCAAATAATGCTTCGAAATTGTCTATTTCTCCTGAGCAAGAGTCTAATGAAACAAACAAACTCTTAAACCTTATTAAAAACATCATGCAGGACATTGCATCACATTGTTGGTTCCCCAATGTGTTTCAAATATAATGTGTGTACTTGAATCATTGTAAGTAACAATAGTATAATATACAGTACACTCTCTATATAAATATAGATCCCTTGCAGGTGTGTGAGCACCGGATGGAACCCATCATTTTGATTCTAGCTGACCACACACTCCTGTGCTCTATATTCCCCCTGGGCTGCTGATTCTGTGCTTCTTCGCAAAAAAATGCCATCCTGGCTAACACTCCATCTGCGCCAGGCCCCAGAGCCGCTCACACAGTGCAAAATAAATGCTCAGCTTCATTTCACAGTTTATCTTACAGGGCATTCGCGAAATGGTTTGGGCCACATTCTCCTGTGGTCTGTAGTGTTTCAAGTTGAAGCCCATTCAGTTTCCTTAGCTTATCGCACCGTAGACAGAAGTCTTTAAGTCCCACAGGGAAAAGGCTGTCTGTATTCTGGCAGCCAGACAACTTTTGACTCAATTATTTCCTGTGTTATTGTAGAAGACAGAGCTATGTATAAACCAATGATCCTTCTCATAATAAAGAGCCATTATATGCACTGTTACCAAAACCTGACTGCAAACTGATTAGGGCCATTAAATATTTCCCTTCTTTGCCTCTTTGTCACATCAACACTGCCAGTTCTTACTTATTTAATTAAAGGAGAACACTCTGAGTCCATTGCTTTAGGCTTTTCCACTATATCACAAAGCATAAAACTGATGTTGATGAAGCTGAACTGTAAAAGAAGCAGTAAGATGCCACAGTGATCGCATGAGGGATATGAGAAATTAGGAGACATTTAACCGTGGTCTACTTTTTGCCCAGTCATATTTGATGTTTTTCTCACATCAGAGAGTGGCCTTCATCTCTCCTTTGCCAGATCTGTTGGACTATTTTACTCTCCAGGGGGCTCCTGTGTGGCATACCCATAAAAACACTGTCTATAAAACAGCCATGCACTGGATATCAGATGGCTTGGAGTCCAGTAGGAAAGCTACGCATGGGTCACAGTTTTGGGCAATGTAATCACAGTTCCTGTGATATTGATATTTTTATACAGATCATTTAGACATTTATGATGTTTCATAATAAGTTGACTGGCTTTTACTATACTGCAAAAAAAGTGCTCAGTGACTATTCAAAATATAATTCAAAAGTATTCCGTTTAAAGAAATGCTGATATTCAGTTGATCTAACTGCATAATATTTTTTCACCATACCTGTATTATTGTACTGACCACTAAGCAGTGTTTGAAGTTATTTCTTACAAATTAATGTAGTACTGTAATTCCACTACTACTGGTGGCAATGAGTAATGTAGTTAATTTCCTTTTCAAGTGTAACACAATTACAGTTACTGAAATTTAAATGCGCTCATTACTGTTGTCTGGTGTGAAAATATTGTGACGAGCTTGTGGAAAAAATGACAGAATTTTCTTTAAAAAGACTGCTGAGTTTTGCGAGCATACATGGCACATACAAGTGAAGGGTGCATATAACGAACACTGAAGCCCACTAACCAGCACACTTAGTTTGCTGGCCTCCACCTCCACAATAATAAATGACAACAACAATGTCAAAATTGTCCATCCATCCATCCATCCATCCATCCATTTTCCTACTGCTTCTTCCGTTTCCGGGTCACGGGGAAGCTGGAGCCAATCCCAGCTGACTGTGGGCCTAAGGCGGGGTAGACCCAG
>JBBPDA010000105.1:36997397-37009116 GCA_037974385.1 Arnoldichthys spilopterus
TCTCTCTCTCTCTCTCTCTCTCTTTCTCTCTCTCTCTCTCTCTCTCTCTCTCACACACACACACACACACACACACATACATATATGTATAAACAACTTAAATGTAAATTTAAATGTCACATTTTGTACTTTTGTCCATTTAATGTCATGAAAATCTGCTAAAACTGAGCCTGATACATTTTTTATTTGGATCTTAAACGTTTAGGTTTAAAACAAGCTATTTTAATTGAAGCACTTCACTTACGATGATCATCTAAAAGAGGTTTATCAGTCTACTACCACAGAAAAAAACACAGCTAGCCTACCATCACTAGTGTGAGTGTATCCATATCAAAGGGGTGCCATCTCAAACAAACGACTACTCCAGATTAATCTTTTTATAGAATCCGTGTGTGTGTGTGTGTTTCAGATCCTCACATACACACACACACACACACACACAATCATGCCTTATCAGAAATTCAGCTCCTCATCTCCTCTGACACCATCAAACATGCCTGGTTGAAAGTAGACTACAGTCGCTCTGCATTACCTCTCGCTCAGAGTGTGTGTACTGCAGTGGAGACACAAGCAGAGATGGGGGGAGCAGGAGTCTCAGCCACTTTTGTTTAGTTGTGTTTTGCCCACGCTGAGGCTGCTGGGTAATTCCTCAGAGTGGCCTCATTCCCTCAGCACACAGTCACCCCTAGAGACAGCAGTGCACTGGGCCCGACATTAATAACGCCTCTCAATCAACTCCCAAACTCAATTGTTAGCTCAGTAATCCTATAATCTACCTCCATGATGCCAGAATAGGCCAGAGAACTGCCTGGCAGTGGCTCAAACATCTTCTTTTTCTTTCATTCAGCATGTATGGTCTATTCATCACTATCAGACCATATCAGATCCTAAGTAGTTCTCATTTTTGATGCCACATGAAAACTCAAGCTGCCCTTTACACTTCATGGTGGATGGACCAGCATAATTGGTCCAGAATGGTTCACAACTAAAATCTCATTTTATTAAAGCACATCAGTCTCTTAGATTACCAGGTCTGTTACATCTCAAGGCATAATATTTAGCAACTACATGGAGAGCAATACAAACTGAGTTGTTAACTGAGTTTCTCTGGAAGTATAGAAGTTAGATGGGCATTTCCATGATCAAACTGAAGAACTGATTTACTAGTTGACGTAATTATTTTCTAGAAACATCTGCAGTGAGATATTTCTCCATAGGGAACGAGCTCCACTAATAATGGCACCAAGTCTGCACTTACTAGCTGAGGTGAACACAGCAAACTAGACCATGTGCTGAACAATGAGGGAGAAAGACAGACAAGCAGTCACATATAGAGAGAGAGCGAGAACGAGAGAGAGAGATAGTAGTGGTGAATATTAAAAGGAGTTTCGTGTGCACAGCCCTCCCCTTTCAGTGTTTTTGAAGAATTTTAAGGTGGTGTCTCTGACTGGGAGGGATTATGGCTATGGAATCTGCATTTGTCACACACAGCAGCTGCAACCTGGTTATTTCAGCACAGCGAGGGCAGAGTCCACAAAGACACACACACATGCACACACACACACACACACACACGCACATACACACACATTGGAAGAAAGGGGGAAGGCTCAAGAAGCAAAAAGTAAATGAGCAGAGCTGAAAGACTGCTTAGTTAGAGGGTAGCTCTTTATCTGTTCCTCTACCTTCACTTCTTTCTCTTTTTCTGTTTTTCTGAGCTATCTTCTTCCTTGTGCGCTCTCTCACTTTCTCTCTCTCTTTCTCTCTCTCTCTCTCTCTCTCTCACACACACACACACTCTGCCCTTTCTTCATTCTCTCTCTCCCTCTCTCTCCCTCTCTCTCTCTCTCTCTCTCTCTCTCTCTCTCTCTCTCTCTCTCTCCCTACTGGTGAATACTCAGTTGAGGCAGTAGAGCAGCAGCAGTGTTCTTCTCTTCAGCCCAACCAGCAGCAGCGGCAGTGTGAGCAGCAGGAGCCAATGGTCATGGTGAAGGAGAAAGGTAGCCGGCATGGCGCTTCACACCACCGGGGTGGGGATTCGAAAACACTGGGGGCTTTAGGGACAGGAAACCAGGCCAGTCTTAGGGTGTATGTGCGATGGTGGAAAAGATGCTTCCTGTCTGCAGAGAATGGATGTGTATGTATTTTTGTATGTATGTTTGTATGTATGTATGTATGTGTGTGTTTGTGTGTGTGTGTGTGTGTGTGTGTGTGTGTGTGTGAGAGTGTGCAGGTAGGATATTTCCATCTGTGTATATGTAGCTTCGCAAAAGGAAACCGATCTTACTATGCACATATTGACTATATGCAGCTAGGATTATTACAGTCAGTAGTGAAATGTGTGTGTGTGTGTGTGTGTGTGTGTGTTTGTTTAATCTCAGCTGAGGAAGACCTAACCAGACAGAATTGAGTGGTATTGCACTTGCATGAATCCTGCTGTTCCTGTATTTATACTTAAGTGTGTGAGTGTGTGTGTTTGTGTGTGTGTGTGTGTGTGTGTGTGTGTGTGTGTGAGTGTGGTGCACAGTAAAAGCCCTGTCCAAAATCTCACTGATCTCTGATGCGTGAAACTGCACTGGTGATTGGAACAGAAACAGGTGTGGGCCCTTTAAGGCCCCACTTCCACCCTCAGCACCTCTAAACTGCCTTCTCCCACACAACACCTGAATTTGGCAGCACTGTCACTTACAAGGAGAGGGAGTTAACATAGCAAAGATTTCTCTCCTTTGCTAGGCAGAGTCTCTGTCTGGATTGAGCACTCTTTTAAGGTCCAGTTTTCCAGCAGGAATATTGTGTAAGACTATTTAAGTATTGAAAGCCTTTGAATTATTTACAGAATGCGGGCAGCGCACGGCCACTCGCTGTGTAGGACAAAATGTTCATGATTTCATTCAGAAAGAGAAATGCCTTTCGCCAGGATGGTACAGGTGCCTGTTATTGCCTTGACTTAGAGAATATGTGCAGAGCAGATGGACGCTGAGGGAACACTGTGCATGTTTTGGGAAAAGTAGATCATGATTTGCTGAAAAAAAGAGAAGCTTAAATGATCTGTGCAGAAGGAGGGAAGTGAGAGAGAGAGTGAGAGAGAGGGACAGAGAGAGAGAATAGATCCTCAATAACGTATTTAGCCCACCACTGTATCCATGGCAACCAGCGGCAGAGAGTGGTGTGTTGCAGAAGCCGGAACCCGTGTGAATCATAACCCAAAAATCACTCATAGCAAACCCTGTTTACATTAATCACACCTGCAACACACACACACACACACACACACACAAAGACCGATCACACCACCTGACACAAATCTGCACTCAGACACATCCACATACACGCACAATCACAATACATTCACCATACAGCTGCGCAATATGGACGCATCACTACTGTTAAGGTTATATTGCAACATACTGCAATATACACCCATCAGCCACAACATTAACACTACCCGCTTAATACTGAGTAGGTCCCCCTCATGCTGCTGAAACAGCTCTGACTTTGGTGCACTGTGTGTTCTGACACCTTTCTATCAGAGTCAGCATTTA
This sequence comes from Arnoldichthys spilopterus, assembly GCA_037974385.1. Lineage (NCBI taxonomy): Eukaryota > Metazoa > Chordata > Actinopteri > Characiformes > Lepidarchidae > Arnoldichthys > Arnoldichthys spilopterus. The sequence goes on from JBBPDA010000105.1 coordinate 37,000,940, forward strand.
CTTTATAAACCGCAGTAGCCCTTCTGTAGGATCTGACCAGACAGCTAGCCTACCCCATGTGCATCAATAAGCCATGGGTGTCCATTCACCCGATTAACCAGTTATCCTTCATTGGATCACTTTTAATAGGTACTAACAACTGCATACCTGAACACTCCACAAGTCCTGCCATTTTGGAGATGCTCTGACTCGTCCAGCCATCACAATAAAGTCTTTGTCAAAGTGGCTCAGATCCTTACACTCCATCCATTTTTCCTGCCTCCAGCATATCAAATTCAAGAACCACTGCCTAATACATCCCACCCCCCTAACACGTGCCACTGTAATTAAATATCTTTATAGTCCGTGTTATTTACTTAACCTGTCAGTGGTCTTAATGTTATGGCTGATAACTGTGTGTTTGTGTGTGCGGCCTGCATTGTTTTTGGCCAAAATAATTGACTTTTGTTGAATTATTTTGAAATAGGAGTGAGCAACATGGGAATAGCACATTATATCATGCTACATAAAGATATTTGTATGATACGTTATACATGTCATATCAAAATATTCAACAGCATATTACACTACACAACATGTGCTATGTGCTGTCAGGAAGTCTGGACAGAGGGACTGGTTCAAAACATATCACAAACCTATGCTGCACTAAATCCAGAGTTAAACGGGATTAATGATGCTCTTTTTATAGTGAATCATGTTGCTCATTTGTGTTTTTCAAGTTTTGAAAATATCCATCAGAAAAGCATACTGTGCATTTCGATGGCAACTTTTTTTTAACATAAACATTACACATTATTTTATAATTGTTTACCAGCAGGAAAGCACATTTCAAGAAAGGAAGCCTATTATTCATATATACCTATGAGATGCGATCTCAAGCATTAAACAAATAACATACATTGCATTAACTACATTTTTTATCTATCAATGCCAACTCTGTTTGACATCAATACCAATATTTCTTATGCCAGCACTACAATAACCAATGACATATTGTGTTGGTTTACATTCTGGCAATGTCCAAAAAAACTATTTGTTTCTATATTGCTTGAAAACAGCAGCTTTTTTTTTTTGCACACAATGAATAAAACAATAGGAATCATTCATACATATTTAAGTTAAGAATGTTTTTATCTCTTGCTGCAAATTTTCCATTTTGCAGATAAATGTATTTTTTGTGCAATGACTATATGGTCTATAGCAGTATTCACACCATCAGTGACAGGGTATGTAACAGAGTTAGCAGATTTCAGTAATTCGACAGGCCTTGGATGAGCCTATATATAGTTGGGGAGCCTATATCTGCTACATGACTTGATTTTTTAAGCCTTTTCATTCTTCATTGATCGTTCAAAACAGTGTCTGTAATAACATGAGGAAAGTCAGCAGCCCTTGGGATAGTCATTGGTGGCCAAGTGGCATCTCAGGCCTCTCACTGTCAAATGCGAAGGCTTATCCATCAGATCCATGCATGCGAAAGGACAGCCTGACTTAGCCTCACATACTCTGTAGAAGCTTCCAGATCCTGGCCAACACAGACAGCCATGTGCTTTGTGTTATCAGAATGGGAGGACAATTGGGCTCTCAACAAAGGCATGTAGCTCTGATAAGCTGCGGTGTTTCTCGGTCCTGATCCTAGAATACCACTGCCCAGCATGGTGTAGTGTTTGTCCTGTGTTAGCCAGTTCAACTCAGGGAAGGTTTGTTAATTAGCTGATGAGTTTAAAAAGGTTGGTTGAGTGCAGTGACAGCACTGAATTAGGAGGCACAGGGGGACTCCAGGACCAGGATTGAGCACCCTCTAGGCCAGTTTGCATGCTTACGGTTAATACTCTGGGTTAAAGGTGTGTTGCTGTGCCTGACAAGCTCGGAAAAAAGAAAATGGGAAAGTTGCGATTTAATGTAATATAAACTTATTTGTGGAGATATAAGTGAAAGTAAGTGATTATTTGTCATTGTGGACACACCACAGCACACACTGCACCACAATGAAAGATGACCTCTACATCCCATATGAACGGAACCTTTCTCATGGGTATCTCCATGGCCGGGCTTCAGGAACGGCTTAGTAGCCCTGGGCCCCAACCTGTAGGGGCCCCGAAATAATCTTAATAAGCATTTGTTCATGCAAAAAAAAAACAACAACTCCGGAGTAAAAATGAATGCGTGGTCAGATTGCGTTTTTTATTTTTTCAGGTGTACGTCTGTCATGCCTGCTTATTAATGATCGGTTTCGATGTTTGTCGGTGTTGTGTGATGGAGGGTCTTTCAAGGTTGTCTATAACCATAAGTAGTCATGGCAGACAACAAAAGGTATTAAAGATCAGGGTAAGAACGAGATGCTGAAAAAGACGGGATTACATCAGTACCCATGAGGATTTTAAACCAGTGAGGGATGATGCAGTACCAGGACCACCATCTTTGTCGTAAGCACCAACTAATGTCCTGAATCTGAGATCAAATCAACGACTAGCAATATCCGTAGTGCTAATGCTAACATAATGCCACAATGTAAAACTGAGACTTCCTCAATAGCTAAACCAGAGTGCACAGCTTTAACACTACCGGCTACAGAGGCCTTGGAGCTTAGAGTGGGGCAAGCAGTAATGTGGAGGATCCTTACAGAACTCACTCGGCTCACTTGGGACAATTCAAAGTTTCTGAATGCACATACAAACATCAGAAATGTTTTTTTTCTCTGAATTTCACACCCAACGAGAAGAAAATGTAACAGTCAGCCATGTTTTGAACACTGGAAACATGCCACAGAGCACACAGGAAGTCATTTGAGAGTGGTGTGGTTGAGAAACTGGATTTCTGTGATTTGATTAAGGAATTTGCTGCAAAGAAATGCAGAAAAGTGCAATTTTCAAAAGCAATCATCGATCTTCGCTAACATACAATACGACTTTAGTGATTTGTTGGGACTGCTCTTGTAGAGTTCTACAGCTTATTGCTTGGAAAACGTAGTTAATGATGGTCTGGTCATTTGGGCATTTACATGGCCAGCCTTACAGCACTGAAATGGTGTGTAATGTGCCTTTCATACTGTTTTAAAAAGAATGTTGTCTGTTTTCTGGCTTGTTATTGTACTCTTTTCACATGCGTCTTTCACTATAATTTGACTCTTAACATATATGTGTAATGAAAAACATAAAAACAGGGTATTAGGCATTTGTCTTTGGTCCACTTGTAGTATGGCAATGGCTAGTTAAAGATGTAAGCTTTAGATAGAGCATACATTTTCTCTTATAAGCTAACAAATTGTGTAGCAGTCATTAACTTTACTCTGTGACTCCGAGCCATGAAACTTGATGTGTGCACTCAAAATATTTTTGTGTAAGTAGGGCCCAGAAAACGCATTTGCCCAGGGGCCTCACCCTCCTCAATCTGGCCCTGGGTATCTCAAAGGTACTTGTACCAGCCTGGGATTTAAACCGGCAACCTTTAGGTTACAGGGGCAACTCCCTAACCATTAAACCACCACTGCTCCAACATATACTAAACATACCTTATAAGTCTGCTGAAACAGAAGTGTAAACTGGTTCATGTGGGGTAGCAGTGTCAACTGAAGAGCCATGCAAAACAGTGAGATAAATGTAACTTACCATAGCTTAGTTAACTGAACTTAGTTTATTTTAATCAAATCATAGTGCATCTGACCCCAGTACAGTTAGTTTGGGCAGGTATAAAGTATTGACACTTCAGTGAAAGCCGAAACAACTGCACAACAACAAGGCCCTTTAGAGGTGGTCTCAGTCTGGTCCCAAACAAACTCTGGAGCAGTTCGATTGTGGGTTGACCTTGATTCAACCCAACTATTAGGTGTACTCTGCAAGATTGAGCTAAACAAATGGCAAGAAAAGACTGAACACCATCCCTACCTAACATGCTAATGGTTGGCATGCGATTGTACATGCTGTATATCTGTTACTTTTTTTGCTCAGTTGTCTATAGGCAAAACACCTATATGTAAAACAGTTTAGTATTATGAGGGCATTTGATTCAAGTGCATTTAGGGTTCTAGTTAGAGTTTTGCTGGTGTATTTTCCAGATTATCACCACATTTTAATTATTTATCACTTACAACATGTAGGAAAATGTCATCTTTGCATTTAACACACCTGACGTAGTGACCACACCTGGAGCCATGGGCAGCCAACATCACAGCACCCAGGGAGCAGTTGGGAGGTTAGGTGCCTTGTTCAAGGGCACTTCAGCCTGCTGGCTGGTTCCAGGACTCAAACCAGCGATCCTTTGCTCACAAACCCCCTTCTTTAACCATTGGGGCCCTGTTTATGAGTAAATGCCAGTTCTGTTCCTCCAGGCCCAGACTTGCTTCTCTCACAGAAATTTGGATTGAGTCCAGAACACAGGACCTCCTTTCTGTGTTTACTTTCTTGGATTTTGCTGTGTGTGAAAAGAAACCCAACCAAAGGAGAAATACTCCAAGTTTGCAAACTCGTCAAGTGAATTGGATCAGAGCAAAAAATTGAGTTGGAAATGTCCTTGCTGCCATTAGAAGGTTGGGTTCAGCAAATCTCCATTCAGAGAATGAACTTGTGCTTGGTAATAAAAATTAAACTAAAAGCTTAAACTTCAGTGCTTAGTGTTCTCTATTGCTTTAGCCCCTGAAGGGATGCCTGCCCCCTGCTGTTTTGTGTTGCTATGTCTCTGCTGCTGTGTATGTGTATACTAAGATGACTCTTGTTCTCCGTGCTGTGGGGTCAGCATGTCTTAATGCTCTTAGTGGCATTTACTGAAAGACCAGGTTGGCTTTGCTGGTCTGTAATGAGATTTACTTCGTGACCTGTCTATCATTACATTTAATACCCACTCCTGGAAGACACAGCCAAATATCATTCTGAGATAGATCTGGCAGGATAAGTGTATGTCTGGGCACAGCAAAATCCCCAATGTAGAATGAACTCTTACAGTGTTCATGAGTTTATTTTCGATCAGCATTGTGAATGATTCTGTGTGTGTGTGTGTGTGTTTGTGTGTGTGTGTGTGTGTTTATGTTTGTTTCTTAGGTTTGTATGTGGAAGTTCCTGCTTCCAAGGCTGATTTATTGCCATAAAATGTGCAGAGTGTGCTTTTATCGCGCTTTAACAAGAGTATTTAGAATGAATGTTTTTTTGCCAGTTAGTGAGATAGCATTTCATCAAGCTTTTAGTTGAGAGAACGCTTTAATCCTTTTCATTTGTGAAACTTTTTTTCCTTTCATAGCTGATAAAAAGCTGATACCCATTTTGTCACTTTTTGCCTTCTTTTATTTACAGTATTTTACTAAAGTTGCTTCTTTACTTTTGCACTGGAATTACAAGACTGATGTAGTCATAACATACTATAAGCTTGAAGCCACAGAGGAAGCAATATGTGAACCGCATGTGTAAATTATCACACATTTGCCTCAAAACATGTGAATTGGTTAAGCCATTTCAGTTAGGCTTGCTTATGTTGTCTCTGACATTGTATGATCTACTGATATCTATAGAAATGGACACAACTGCCAACAAAGTTCAGGCTTTAAGTAGGCTACTGCTTCCACTTTTAGCAATGCAACATGTTTTTTTTTTTAGAATAATTGATATATTTTATGTTCCTTTGACTTACCTTTGAAATATTTGACTTACTAATCAGTCAAGAGAAAAGGCATTTCCGTTTGGTTGCTTGAGTAAGATCGCTAGTATGATCTAGAAGGCAGTCAACCTTTAGACGAGTTGTCCTCAGATGAGTGGGAAAGGGTGACATTGTCAGTAAGTACAGTTAAAGGAGGTAAAAGGGATTTAGCCAAGGTTAGAAAAGGGGATGCATTACAAAGGTCTGTGTTTTATCAGGTCAGTCCTGTTGGGTGTTGATCAAATTTAGTTATGGACTTTCTGGTTTGTTCACTCCACCATCACTGCCGTATCTTCTGACATAGGCCTATGACCACGTCTGGAGGTTTTTAACATTCAGTGCCTTCAGAATATTCTTTGCATTAAGTGGAAGAATTGCATTCCCCATACTGACGTCCTCGAAGACACAAACACTCTTCAGCGTTGAGAAGGAAGCTCAGAACATTTAAATCAAGACCAAATTTTGCATCCATAAAGCAGCAGTTTGACAGTAATTAAAGCTGTTTTATTTGAATAGCATAGAAACCATGTGATCTTGGGGAGAGAAATGTGAGATCTGTAAATAGAATGCTATTCAGGAAGCTCACCTGTAGCATCTGTAGCTACCTGGTTTGGGTAAAAAAAAAAAAAAAAGCAATGAAATATATTATTTGTAGACATCCTTTCTCTAACACAAGGTCCAAATTAAGGATACTTAACATTTGACAAAAGTAAGAAGTCAAGTTGGTTTTCATTGCAGTTTACCTCTTTACAATATATCTCTCATCTTCCAAGACCTTTCCCTCTTCTGCAACACCACAAGCGTCCCTTATTCACATGGCCATGCAGTGTATGCCTAACAGATACGTTATAGGATAAGTTTGATCCTTCTGTGTTACCACGTTGCCTTTAATGCTGGTCGCCATGGCAACAGCTCTCTCCAGCAGTGATAGGTGGTCTGAGAGAAATTCTGCACTTCCGTTTATGCTGCAGGAGGAGCATTCCTGAGACTGCACGGCTCAACTGAAGCTGGAGCCTCACAGTGCAGCTTAATTAACTCGGGCGGTATGTTTTGCGAGCCGTAAGAGAGAGAGAACCGCCGGGTGTGGGAATGGATGGTGGAGCTCGCAAAACGGCCACGAATTGTTTGGTTAGTGGAGAGGCTCTGGGGCACCAGGCTTGTGTAACCTCACCAGCCGATAAGGAGCAGAAAGTGGTGGTAGTAGTACACTCTCAATATGACACATACTTTCCTCCAGTAATCTAATGGACCTTTTAAGTGGCCGGTGATTAGATAAGAGAGGCATGCATCAACTCTTGCATAGAGATAGGTAGAGGGAGAGAGAGATAGAGAAAGAGTGTAAGAGAGAGAGAAAGTGAAGAGAGAGAGAGAGTGAGACTGAGTGGATAAATATTCTGCAGGGATGACCCGGGCCTGCTGAGAGTTGTTCAAAAAAGAGAAGACTGATAGTGAAGGAAGGATCAAGAGAAGGGGAGGAGATGTAAGAAAGACAAGAGATGGAGTGAGACTTGAGAGAGTGAATCAGGGCATGCTGATGAAGAGCACTAGTGAAAGCTTGAGAGCTTTATCCTTCTGCATTAGCTTCATTCTGAGAAGCCTGGGTCTGTAGCAGCTGGGCCTGGGAATGTGTAGAGGTGCCATTTTGGCATATAATGACCTAATGACCTTGACACGAGTGATCTGGTAGAAGCTCATTTAAGAAAATATGAGCAAAAATCAGTTTTGACAAAGAGAGAAAGAGTCTTTTTTTAATCTGCTTATCTAAAACAAAAGCTGATTTTTCAACACACATGCACTTGGGTTTGCGAAGTCTGAGTGTTCATAAACCTTGTGAATAATTGCTTTGGTTGGCTTTGAACATCAGGTCTACAGTGGAAACAATGTGGTGATTAGTTTGCTAGCAGTGTAGAATAACAAAGTGGAATTCCTGTATGAAAGGAGGAGTTTGGTGGTCTTTGTATTTGTCGATGTGGAGAGGGTGGTGGAGAGTAGGGCTACATAATATATAATCTGTTAATTGTTATCATAATAGTCGTTTCTGCAATACTGACATCATACAAGGCTTCAATACATAAATGAGCCACTAACCAATCACAGTGCTGTAAGCTGAGTCAAGAGACATATTTAAATGTGTTGTTTATTTTTTTGACATTAGACAAACTCATTTGCAAATGGGCTGTTTTTGCAGCTTAGTGTCGTCATATGGATTGTATGGATGGGGAGTCAACATACAATTTAAAACTTTAACAATATTCATGTACTTCAGAGTTTTTTATTCCAGGAAGGTGACATGGGCCATCTGATATATTGACTGACACCTCAGTCACAATATGTAGCAATATAATCACGATATTAATCTTTTATTCATGTTATACAGTCCTAGTGGGAAGCGATGGGGATGGATTCTACTGATCGTGGTAGTGAGGATGAAATGGCACTTAGCAAAGAACATCCATGTAACTTTTTATTACTGTGTTACTTTTTATATTTTATTGTTAGATTTATAGTTTAGCCTCCTATTTATTATAAGTTTTCTTTTTTTTACCTGCCTATCT
>JBBPDA010000105.1:37072056-37090858 GCA_037974385.1 Arnoldichthys spilopterus
GATGGGTTAAATGCAGAGGTTGCATTTCGTTGTGGTGCTTGAGTGTGTTCACAATGACAAATAGTCACTTTCACTGTTCACTGTTAGACCTGTGTCAGGTGATGGTTAACTGCAGTAACAGCGATACCACTGATTTAAAACAGCACTGTTTTTTTTATAGATTTTTTCATGCATATTTCATGCAAAGCAAGATACTATTATTCCCACACATGAACATAACTGAAATAGTAAAAATATATAACATAATAACCTACATTAATACCACATTCTTTGTACGTTGCAGGAATTATTTGAAACTTTTTTTAAATGTAAATAATCTTCTGCAATTTTTTTTCTGTATGACCTAAATAAGAGTATTCTGATACCAGTATAGGTCTGAGTGTAGTAGTAAAATACTATCATGGTTAAAAAACATACATCTACACTGAACCTTTAGCGTAATACATACAACACTGTCTCTATGACGAGCGCTTTACAAATAAAGTAAAAAAAAATACAAATGACACCTAATAGTGAGCAATTAATCATTTCAGTCAGTGAAGAACTTTTAATTCTATTACTGTACAAAATATTAATTCTAATTATAAAATTATATGAACCAGTATAGCTTTCAGCTCCTTAAAATTGTTTGGGGTCACAAAATGTTTTTATATCCACTGGGTCTTTACAGATACAGTTAAATAAAATATTATAGACATTAGCCCCAAAAATGTACAACACAGCACACCACTAAACCTAAATAACAGACAGAATGATGTCCAAGTCTTTATTATTTTAACCAAATTACCTGGATTTCACAAGAGACAGCTTAGCCAAGACGATTTTTTCCTGTTTATTCTCTTTGTTTTCTTTTATGAATTCTGTCTTTGCTTAAATATATTGATTTGACTCACTTGATTTTGGAAGTGATTGTGTAAGGATGGCATTAATGACCTGGGAGCAATCACAGGACATAGTTTACACTCTTGTTTGGGTGCAGTCCCTTCCCTGCTGTGCTGATCTGTGCAGGTCTGTCCCATTTTAAGTAAACTTGGCTGAGTTTGAAAACTTGACATAATTCCAGGCTTTATGGGATTGTAATGGCAAGAGACCAGTACAAAGTAATCAAGTCATTTTGAAATGTAGGATTTCCCCTTGATTTGAACTTTATGGAGTGTCCTTAACTGGCCAAAATAAATAAAGATGTAACGCCACTGACTGAGGGACCTTATTCAGGGCTGTCATCAACCAGTTATCCTTTACCTAGCCTCTGAAGTCAAATGCACTGCAGCTGAGTGAAAGAGAGGTGAGCCAAACTGTGTGTGTCTCTCTCTCTGTAGCAGGCTATGTGGAGGTCATGTGCACAGCACCTGCTATCAGTACAGTGTATTGTGGAATGTTTATTCCAGATTCAAGTGTCAACCTTATTAACTTGCGACATGTTAAAGATAATTTCATGCAGCTTAAACATTCCCAGGTTGTGTTCCATTAACCAGAGCCATTATCGGTTGGGCAACTATGTTCCCTGGTTATCTATAGACTGTGAGCTGCATATAGCCTGTAAAAGAAGTGCATTGAGCAATATAGTAGCTCTACTCCACGCTAAGCACACACTGTAGAATCTGGAATTGAGTAGTTTAACCGTACATTTACTTAAACAGTAGTTACAGTCTGTTGCAGGGCAGACAAACAAACACATTCACACACACAGTCACACCTAGGGACAATCTAAGCATCTCCCATTTGCCTAAGGAAACAAACACAGACACAGGGTTAACACACAAACTCCACACAGAAAGGACCTTGGCCTCCCCAGCCTTTAATTGAACCCAGGACGTTCTTGCTGTGAGGGGGCAGCTTTACTGCACTTTTCCACCCCTGATATATAGCGTTGTTTGCAAAGGTTTCAGTGCCCCTGGACAAATGACATGTTTTGTAGATCTTCTACATGAAAAAAGTACACATCCTCTACAGAGAACAAACCCAAACTCCAAATTTTATCCACAGTTATTGTATATTTGCTAAAATTACATTTAAAAAATAAAACATGAGATTTGTGCAAAAGTTTGCATTTGGATTGTGCATTTTATATTTTATAGATATTTTTCCCAGTTGGTTAAACACATAAGTAGAACTTGTGCAGTAAAATGTCCAGAGAAAATACAGTTTCTTGTAAAATCTGTGTTCCCTGTACAAGCTGTGTACTTATTTTCACTTGTAATGTTTGCATGTAATTTGACCTGGGGTGTTCAGATTTTACATACAACTGTTTATATGTGATAACAGCAGTTTTTTTCACCACATCTGTGTCATTGCTCTTACCGCCATGTGTAAGTAAAAACAACAGTTAAAGCATTTGAGGTTGTGTGTTATTGCTAATAATGGCAATGCTGTGATTTGTCTGCAGGCACAAGCTGCATGCAAGTACTGACTCTCTTTTATGATCTGTTTGTTAAGCATCAATGACTTGTAGTGTGTGTTTAGAGTGTTTTCTGGTAAGGGAACAATATATAAGGACATAAGGCTTTAAATGGTCAAAGTGCTAATCTAACCTTCCAGAGCAAGGAGAATGGGCTTATAATGTGTGGGCAAGTGAGCCTGTGTCCAGTCACTAACTTCCCCTATGTGTCTGAGGGACCTGGATAGATCCATCTGTGTAAAGGCTTGGGTGACGCTTTCCACTGGCACACTTCTCAGTGTGACTCACCCACAGCAATGAACTCGGATCCCCTTTTAAACAAAGGACACGTCCAAAGGCATTAATGGTTTCGCCAAGGCCTTTGCTCATAATTGTCATCTGTGCAGCAAATGTCAATCAAGAACAGATATTATGCCTATGAAAAGGTGACTGTGCCTAACGTGAGCCTGCACTGGGAAACGATGAAAAGGAAACATGGACAAGAAGCTTATTTTGAAATCTGTCCACCAAAGCATCATCAGAGGCCAGAAACAGCAGCAGAGAAGCATCCTAGTGGCAGGGTTGGAGAGGTGGGAGAGGGCAGTAGGTAGGGGGAGAGTGCTTTGCAGTGGTTTAGATTAAGCAGCCCCCGGCCTTTTGTGCATGTGGAGTGTTTGTTCGAAAAAGGAGAAGGGAGAAGAGGGAGAGGCTTTGCGAGGCCATTGTTGTTACAGCAGGAGACACGCTGCAGCATCTGTTCCTGTTTTGCTCCCCTGCAGACAGCATAGTGCTGCTGGAGCAGGTTCAGAGAGCACAGCCTGAACTCACAACACAGCCAGTATGGCAACTGCTGACTTACACCTGACCAGCAAGGCTACTGACTAAGGGTGGAAATTGATAGAACTGATTACAAGCAATTTTCATTACAAATGATGTGCTTTTCTGGCCAAAATACAATTCACAGGCTATTTTCAAATAAACATTGCACACAGAGTAAGATTTTATAATGATTCATGGCCTAGAATACTGTTGTGTGATGAAACCACAGACTTCCATAGGGTGGAGTCCACCACTGCTGTTCATCAATGTTCTCTGCAGTACAGTAAGACTTTCAGTCTAGTCTAGCCAGGTCAGTTCCACTTTTTGTTTTGGTCATATGAGCTCAATCCTTTGAAATATTTGAGCAAGTAACCTGTTCATTTCATACCCAGGGAAAAACCATAAAAACTGAAACATTTTCAAATAATGCTAAAAATATTAAATTATATTAATATAAAATTGCTGCCTTTTGTTAAATTTGATGCATTTTAGGGTTAAAAAATGTTACATTGTTTTTTATGTGCTTTGGCAGACATTTATTGAAGATGTTGCCCTTCTTTTTGGATGAAATAAAGTGCTGATGTATTTGGCAGTGGGTCCCAAACCCCCTCATCCCTGCCCCACCAGCTCCGTCTCACCAAAAACTAGGGTACTTTCTGAACTCATGATTATACAGGTTCTAGCCAAAGAGAATATTTTGGCTGCATATAATAAGGAGTAATTGTGAGAAATAGAGTTTTTGTTGCAATTTTTTTTTTTGCAAAATCTGATTTCCTTTACCCGGAGGTTTAATCCTGATTGCTCAACACAAATAAACAGAAATGCATAGACTGGAGCCAGAGAGCCAGACCATGATACTATGTTCCAAGTTCACAGCATAAGGCCCTACACGATGTTCAAAGGGCAAAGCAGAGTTTGTGCATGTACCAGCTGTCAGTACACTGTCGAGAATGCCATAAGCAGTGATACATTACTTGCATTGTTTCAGTTGACTGACAGTTTAGTAGAGCTTGATTTGCTGGTCATGCTTTACCACAAAAACACTGTTTGACTGATGTTTTGTGTTGAGTGTAGCTGAGTGTGTTCATAAGGACTTATGGGTTCTGCACTATGTGTCAGAAAAAAAAACAGAAAAAAAGGATTTAGCTCCTTGCACTCCTTATCACTGCGTTAGACGAATCTTCAAAGAGGCTCGGTGTGCTTCTCTGTGATGTAGGTCCTGATAAACTGTCATTTAAAGATATTTATTGAGAGGGTAATAATCCTAGGATCTCAGCATATCATCTCTGGTCATCAGTGACTGCAGTTCCAGAAGAGTATTTTCTGCAGATAAGGGCAAGAAATGATGGTCCCTGTGGGCAGCATTTCATGCATCTAAGTCTTACTACTGACTGAACAGCATTTTATAACTGTAATTTCATTAAGTGGATTCTAAATTATGAGGTATTTTCTGTAAACATGTATTATTTTTGGTAAACCCACCTTCTGACAAAGTAGGAAATTAAGTAGATTAGGATAAAAATATAGATTTTCCATAAAAAGATATTCATTTTGGTCAACTCATGGAAGTTTTATCAGTTTTTGTTAAACCAACTTTCACAGTTCCAAAATTATTGAGAAAGTGGCAGATAATTCTTAGGTTATAAAATGTTTTATTTTATTTTATTTTATGAATATGGCGCTGTTAATTTACTTTTATTTTCCCATAAACTTGTATCCTCATGTAGAATCCAGAGTATCCCACTAATAAATATGATTTTTCAGCTTTTCAAGTTGACAGTTACATAAACACAGCATAATGCCAGCTTTCTTGTGTTTATTTGCCAGTAGATCAGTGTTTAGGCTAGCAGCCAGTCATGTAGTGGCAAAGGACGTGCTGAGAACATTAATGAATGAAAACATTAAAATCATATAAGAAATTCTGTAAAAACATCTGTTAAACCAATGAGACAGAGGGATACAGCGCTGTAATACAGAATAGTGCATAACATGATGAATTGCATGCTACAATTGTAAGCCATGAATGTCTCTTTAACATTGTGAGTAATGATCATTTTGTTAAGCACTAAAGCTAGTTATTACAAAGGAAACTAGTGGTACTAAGCACAGGAAAAAATGTACAGGGTTCTTGTAAACTGTTTACTGATCTGTTGACTGGTGTGGTTTTATTGCCCTACAGACGTGAAGCTGTCAGCCATGCCTGCGTCCTTTTAAGAGTCAGCACATCGGCATAATGCTCCACCACTGTGGTGACAAACCACCCACATGACTGACAGCCCCTCATTTTAAGGAGGGAAGGTTCAACTATGGCATCAAATAACTGATGCACAATGACATGGTGCCTGGGGCTGTGCTAAGTATACTAGCCACAGCTGCTACCAGCATGTATTTAAGAGCCAAGCAGGAACAGGCTACTTCAAAATTTAACCACTCTGGACAACATTGCATGCCAAAGAGGAATCAAAATGTGCATTAGCAAGAAATCCACTCCAACACACCTAAATTTAAACTGCTGTTTATTACGCTGTTGCTGTGACACAAAATGTGTGTTGGACTCTGAGAGATGAGGCACTTAACCAAACTGTTAGTCTTGAATATGTGTCTAAAATCAGGTCAGCAGCTCACAGAACAGAAAAGTATACTCAACCAAACCAGTAGCACATGACTGGTGTTTGTTAGAGGTCTTCGTCGTACCATCCAGTTTTGCTTTCTCACTTCTGTTTATGATATCATTAAAATTCTCTGCGTCCGTGACGAAGCACAAGAAGTGAAAAAATTCCTTCCACTCTTATCTGTAATTAATCTTTGTTTAAGAAGGAAGAAGTGTTTCATTTTCACAAGAAGGAAATCCCCTCACCGTGTCAAGGCAATTATCAGTGGCCAATAGAGACAGACAAGCAGGCACTCAGACTTTAAACATGATCTGCTTGTATCTTAATACTTCCTTTCTTTTTTTTCCCAGGAATCTCACTGAAACTGTTGAGCAATCATTTTGAATTCTTGAACACCTTAGGAACCTGAGCATGGAGCCGACTGCAGTAGGATGTATAGATAAGTCTAATAATAAGAGTTTGGTGGGAAACTATGTGCCCTATTCAGGCACAGGTTTCATTATTTTGAGGAAGCGGGGGCTCCTACAGTACTTACAGGGATGTGGTGTTGTAGTTTTAGCACATCACCCCTTGAACTGGTAACTGGCGTGTAGCCAAAGCCGTAACCCATGGAAACTGAGGCCACTCTGGGCTGGAGTCAGCTGACTCACATTCCCAGGGTCCCTCTGGAGAAGGGCATCGAAGTCAATCTGCGAAAACACACAGCAGGGGCAATGTTGAGAGAAAATCTCAGTTTACATCACAATGGAAAGTGAAGGCACCACAGAAAGCAGCGTATTTCTATGAGCATGTGCTAGTTATAGAATCTAATTTGGTTTTAGTTCAAATGTAATAATATGGATTAAAGTTAGAGATTCAATTTCCTTTTCTGATACTGATATTGAAACCCTAAGTATCTGACCTTTGACCTTTTGTGAGCATCCTGACTGAACCAATATTTCTTTCTATAAAATGATTTTTGGCGATTCTGAGCGGTGCAACTGTCTAAGCAATGGTCAAATCAGAAAGGGATTGTAATTTTGGTTTCTGGTGGTGGCCAGGAGTCCAAGAAAGCACAGTTGGCTTTGCTTTCTCAGGGTAGGTAGAATACCTCCCCATCACTCTCTGCATGATGGTGCTACAAGTTATAGGGGTCTGTTACCTGACAAAGCAGAACTGGTACTCTCCTCCTAGCCTGTTAAGCTGAACTTTGCTTAGTGGTAGTTCAAAAAAGATGCAGTTGCTGGCATCAAGTGACTCATATGCTAACCTTTACCTTCCCAGTGTTGGTGGCTGGAAGAGTCCTAGCTACTGGGTGGAATTGGAGATGACAAAATTGGGCAGAACATATGAAAAAAAAGTACATCTCAGTTAAGATTACATTTAAAAGACACTGTCATGTTCAACTTAAACACTATACTACCACACTGTAAGACGCACATACCTAACAAAATGAAATATTGACTTACATGAGTGTGAGTATGTGATGCCTCATGCTAGCTCTGTTGGAACAAATCTCCAATCCTGCATTTTTACAAATGTTGCTTTTTTAGCCCAAAATTTAAGCCTGGATATTAATTGGATATTACAAGTGAAAAATACACTTCATGTAAATTGTTGATTTCTATTCTGTGCATGATGACACCACACACTTTAATACCAAAGAGGTCACCAGACCCTAGACGTCAGGTATAAATAAAGAGAGATTCTACCTGCAAGAGGTCTTAATCCATGGCACTTAATGTGATAAACTAAGGGTGTACTTAGTTTTAAGTGTTCTCACTCTTTTGTTCATTAAAATTATGCAAGTCACTAAAAAATGTGATTTTTAAGTGTAATTAGTTTGAGCATTACCTTTATCTTTTACCTGCATTTGTACGCACTGTAATGTTTGTTCAAAAAAGGGGATTCTGTTGTATGTGTTTTTTCACATGTTTTCACATGACTGCATGGTCCTAATGGTTATCCAGAAAGAAGATTTCCTATGCATTTTAAACATAGTTCTGAATTGTAATGATCTGGTAAAACTGGAGCTTCCAGTGAATAAAAGAAAATGTAAATTGCAGACATGGTGTATCTGAGCTCATTCATATGTGCTTTCTTCACCACATTATATGCCAAGTTTTTTGGCCAATGTGTTGCAACTTGCAAAAACAAGTGAGGATTGTTCCACTGGTTATAAGGACTGCAGAGGTGGCATGTGCGGTTAGCAAAGCCAAAACCATTTGTTTTGTTTCCAGTCATTGCAAAAGGCACAAATGTTCTGGCTGATAAATTGACTGCAAATTAACTAATGAGACTAGCTGTTATAGTTTTCTTTTCTACATATAGCCTTAAACAAATTAGAAATGAATAATAAAAATATGTTGGGTGCATCATGTTTCTGATACATTTGGCATGTTTGTTTTGACTATATGTTCAGTTGCTGTCAGGTATGGTACATTGGTCCAAGTTGACTTGGTCCAAGCTGACACAGAATATGACAGACCTCCATGTTTTAAGATAGATTTCCAGCTTTGAATGGGGTTAGGTGGGCCAAATAATAACAGTGCCGCATTTCCATCTTTTGCAGCTAAAGTAAATGTTTTCCTAATGCATGGTAAGTAATTCTATATGTGAATATGCTACAGCAGTAACATGTGGTGTGTGTTTCTAAAGTAATGACACATGGTTACTTACATTCACTGTAGGCTGACTCAGCAGTGAGATGGGAATATAGAGAAGCTCTGTGAAACTGGGCTCAGTCTGTCCTGAAGGCAAAGCTGCTACTGTTCTCTTTCCCTTACACTGCAAAAAAGTGTCTCTGATCTCTCTGAGGTGCTGTGATTCTCCCTGAAGAAGTTCTGATTGTCAGCAGGGAGCAAGCACTAACTGCAGAGCTGGCAAACAGATTAAATATTTACAGGAGTGTGAAAGTGACCATTAGGAAGTTTGCCACGCTTTTTTCTAAAGGAAGACAAATACTATACAGTCTGTTTGTGAATCGTTCAGAATGTGATGACAGAGTTCAACTGGGGATGTGTTCTTAAGGTTGTACTCAAAGGTTTATTGCCAACTTTAGTGTTTGCATGTGTGTGTTATTATCCCGTGACAAACTGGCCTACTTTCCCTTTGTTCTTTCTATTGCATAGATTGAGTTCAGCGCCTAAAGTAGACTTATTCACGACAATAAAAGAAGCACAAAGAAAAGCTTCATAGCCTGGGCCGGGTGGGCCTGATGGGCCGGCTCTGCGCTGACCCCTGGAGGATCTGTGTGGGATGCACTCATAGACTGGGTGACAAAGCAGGGCCATTGCCCACCCATGACCTCTGAGCTACAGCTCGCCCCCGGTCTACAGCCTCCTCATCTTCAAAGAGACATTAAACACCATAGTACAAGACAACACAAAGACCATGGTTATATGATAGGATGTCAAAAAGAATGAACGTCTGAAGAATAGCTGAGGCTAATCAGCGTTTGCCAACTGACATAAGGTAGTTGAGAACTAAAGCAAAAATAAACTAGTGACTTACAACAAGTTGGTAATATGACGACTTAAACAGATGGACTACTATGCTCTTACATAGCATGTGAAATGGTTATTGTCACCAAAAACATATGCAGAGCAACCAAAGCTTTATATTCTTGCTATTGCAGGAAAATCACACGTTAAAAGAGGGTAAAACATTTAGTATTTGTTCACTACTAACCACAGAACTTCAAATTCCATAGTAAATTGATACTGTCAGTAGTGTAGATCAGCTATTACTTAATGAAAGAATGCAAAACTTTGTAAAAAAGTTATTTTAGTTCTTTAAGTTTTCTAAGTAATTAGATAACTGATTTCTAAGACTGGATATGGCAGGCTACTACTTTGAACTAAAAAGCTAGAGCCCCTTACTAAAGATTCAAGGGGAGTAGGTGTCATGGATGTTGAGGAGGAGACAGATAAGGGTAGGGTGTGAAAACTCATCAGAGAGAATGACAAGTATGGAATTTCTCAACTAGGAGAGTGTTGACATGTTTTTTTTCCCAAGATTCAGTAATTGCATAACTGTGTTTTATTATAGTGCCTGATTAAATGTGCTTGGTTATGTGACTTGTTTTGCCATACAGTATGCTGACATCCAGTGTCATTGTGTGGTTTTTCTGATGTCTGTGTTCCTGCAGTGCTGGACCAGCTGTTGGAGGAGCTGCAACGTTTTCTGAAGCTTCTGGATGGAGAGTACCTGAGTGGGAATGCCACTGTGCAGAAGGGTTTGCTCACTGACCTGCTGCAGTCTTACAAGTCCTCAAATGGTAAACCACCCCAAAACAGGCTACAACAGGGCCTGTCCAATCCTCCTCTGTACTACATAAATGCACTCCAGTTATTGCATACCAGATGCTGTTCTTTAATTATGACAATGATGATGTTTTCCTTCATAGAGAGCAATCGTTTTGTGCAGTGTTGTCTAGCATTTTGTTTTGTTGTGGATAGGCTAACAGTTCTTCTCCGTGAAAAGCCAAGTAGTGTTGCACATATGTGTGTTTTTGTATAGACATGGCCTTAGGGTTCTGTGTTCTGGTCTTAGGCTTCTGTGCTTCCTCCTCTGGCTCCAAACTGTATCATTTTCCAAGGCTGTTTTTATCCTCCAGGGACACTCACTTCCTTTGAGTAGCAGCTTATAAATAGCCTTCATTTCCATCCTCCAAATCCCAATCTGTTTTCACTGTACCCGTAAAACATATTTCAGTTTTAAGTGTGCTGTTATTTCTCCCTTCATAACCATATCAAAGGAGAGTGACCCACATTTGACACTTCTATATTTTCTTGGTTACATGTAGCCTGCCAAATTCCACATTATAGCAGATTCTAACATCTTCCCTGTTATGCTGTATACAGTTTCATAGAATTATTATGAAACTCTAAATACTCTGTGACTGTGCCTTCAAACCCAGCCAACACTGCAGTCTCCTGCAGGCTGGGATTGTAGCAAGATATTATTGTGATAGAATATAACCCCTTATGTCCCCCACTGGGCTGGCTTTGAAGTGTATAGTGGGTGGAGGCCCTGGAAGTGCTGTCAGGCTCAGGCACAGAACAGAAAGTGTTTTTTTTCTCTCTTTAACAAAAATCTACTGTTTGCTGAAGGAGAAAATGAATATTTTAAGTGGTAAATTAATGGCAGAAGAGGTTTTTATTGAAAACAGGAAAAAGAAATTAAGAATTATATCATAATATTATTGAGATTATGAATGTAGATGAGCTATACCAATCAGAAGCAACCAAGCACCCATTTTCTGTGTGCATGACAACACATATAACAAACGTCTGGCACACTCTGCTCAGCATTCAGTCTGCAAGCAAGAAAATATGCATATGCTGGTGTTCCTTGCCAACCAAAACAGGCACGGACCAGGGAGTTTATGGGAAATAATTACAATTTCAATTGTAGTCAAAATATTGGTCAGAAATAAATAGATATTTTGCCTAAAACATTCAGCCCTTTATACACTGACTAGCCACTTTATTAGGGACACTGCAATCTAAACTTATATACAGACATTGACATGCCATGTCTGTGTCACTGCTGTGCTGAGAACGATCCAATAATATGATATCCAAATATGACTTGCTAACTGTACTGAACATTGGTGAATGGGGTAAAGTGGGCTGACATATAATGCAGGGAAACAGATGGAATACAGGCTGAAACTATAAACCTAAAAGTGCACCTATGTGATTAGTGTAGCTGATAAAATAGGCAACGAGCATAGAAAGTAGTTGTATTTACATGTGGCCCATCTGTGCATATAAACACTGTGGCAAAAAATGAATATAAGCAGGTGTGTATTTCATGCTCTGTAGGAACAGCAGGAGAAACTAAAATATGCATTGTAATCATGGAAACTGCCACTTAAAGGAGACAGTACACTTTGATGAATAATATTTTAAATCGGGCAGTCGGGAAAGCCTAAATATATGTCATTATAAATATTCCTAAACGTTGGGTCAGAAAAACCTCATTAACACAACTGAGCTGGATTAATTTAAGCTACAATCTTCAATCTTTTTGATCCTGCTGTCTTTCAGGTGGGGATGAAGAGTACATCTATATGAACAAAGTCATTGTCACTGGACAGAACCAGGACAAAACAGACAGAGGTGAGTGTAATGTTCAGCTTTAATGCAGAAAACAGAATAACTGTAGCTACGGGTCCCTGACCCTGTGGTTTTGGAAATGCTATGATGTAAACAGGTTAGTGAGATAAACACACAGCGCTGTGGTTTGGTTTGTTGAGGCTGTTTTGCTACAGATTAAACACGTATTGTTTCCAGAGAGCTAAGATTTAACACTGCTGAGTGTCATTTAGAGTGAGGTGATAGGTTGTGGGATAACTGTTGCGCCCTCCCCCTCTAGCCCTTCACCACGACTATTTCCTGTCTGTTTCTCAATAACTCACAACTCACAGCCAGACCCCCATCTGAGGCCAGGCTGCTTTGTTTAGATTTCAGTGAAGAATGAGACTCGCAGAAAAGTAGACTTAACATTCGCATTACAGCTGTCTAAGCCACAAGACGTATGTGTGGATCAGATGCGATAGTGCTCTTTGATCAGCCAGATTAACAGCTCTTGCCATTGTGCAGGCAAATCTCCCTTTATAAAGAGCAGCACACTGAAAAAAAAAAGAGAAAGAGGCTTTGGAGCAAAGATGCCTTTTTAAGGTTCACAACTTTTAAAAAAGTTGCTCTGCCAATGTTCTGTGACATACCTTTAGTCATGTTTTGCTCCTGTGCAAATATTTGCACAGCACCAGGTCATCAGTGATAGCTAATATAAATGTGGTAATATATGTGGTGTAGAGTTCAGAAAGAAATGGATTCAGACTTGCAGAGAAAAAGAAGGCATAGCTTAGAAGAAGCTACAGTACAAGGGGAAAAGAGGGGCTGCCATTATTCAGACTTCTCACTGATTCTTAGCCGTTTGCTGTGCAAGTTTGATGTTCATCTTACAGCAACCCAGATGTTAGCATTTGGAAAGGAAGTCACAGAGGAATGTCTGATAGGAAGTGCTTGAGTATGGCCACTGGCTCTTAAAATACTGCCACAGCCTTCGTAAATTAAGAGAAGACGACTTGCAGCCTATACAGATGGTTTTGCAGAGGCAGCATTCATTTGCACTCTCTCTTTCTCTCTTATTGCACTGAGAAAGTAGATACCACATACAGTCTCCTCTTTTCTGTAATGAGCATTTTCCTAAAGAATGTCTTTTAGCGTCTGTCGGCACGTTGAAAAGATATCCCCTAAGGGGCCAGAATGAACATTTTTGTGTCGTCAGTTCAAATGGACTTATGAAAATGTTAAGAATAATATTGCCAATGCATTAAATACAATTTGTCCAAATATTTGGACACAATTACAGCCATAAGAGCATAATGCTACGACAGGCAACCGTACCGCAACTGATTTTGACAACTATTGATGATTTCCTGCACCTGTCTTGCACGTCCACAGACGTCCAAATTCTCCAAGCCAGATGTTCAAATACTGAACTGAATATTGATGTCCAAGAAGGGATGTAATGAGACGTCCAAATGCTGAACTTAATTTATACGTTAATACAGATACGTTCCCGGACAGAGTAATGCAATATAGTCATAATCTGCACACCTAGTTTTATAAACATCAGCATTTAGGGCTGTTACTGTCAGTTATATTAGTAATCTTCTACTTTTTGTTGATTAATCGAGCAATACAAGTGTTTTTAAACAGTCAAACATAGGAGGTCTTTAAAAAAACAAACACTACACAGCAAAAAAAGCATACAGAAAGGTGTCCCTTAGGCTCTGTTTTTTAAGATAAGCATGATAATTGTGCAAATTCCCAGTTTATCATTGCTGTTTGACTGAGAAGGTACATTTTACTAAATTTTTTTTAATCAATTAATTGTGTCAGTCTTTAATGACATATCTGTCCAGAAGTGGCGTTCAAGGAACATTTGACAGTTGGCTTAACTGTTTTATTTTCCCTTCTGTTATCGGCCTGTGCAAAATGTAACATGCCAACCAGACCACAGACCAGAATCAGAGGCCAATGGAAGAGCAGGAAAGCATGTCTCTGCACCACAGAAGAGTCTTCCAGAACTTCCTCCACCCAGAACAGTGAGTGATTAACAGCTTCATTACAATACATTGTCATATTTCAATCCACAACAATCATCATTGCTAAATAAATTGGGACACACGTATGGACACACATACCTTGCCCAGATTCAGCCCACTCCCTTCTGGACTGAGTGTGACATGAAATGAATTTGCAGAAAAACAGTTGCAGATTAAAAGTTTTACAATGAAAAAAAATGACTCTATTAGTAGTTGCTTAGACCTGTACCTGTACCGGTAGTCACCTGTACGCTGCATTTAATTCAGATTCTATTCTGTGTAGTGTTGGTCCGTGTGTATAAATTTACCTCAGTTCTCTTTGATTTAGCACAGTGCAAATCCTATTTTCGTACTTATGCCTATGCTATCTGCTGTTCGTTTAAAGTTGAATTTTAAACTTCAGAAGTTGCCAAACAACTTTGTTTCTCACGGTTAGTAAAACAGCAATGCCTGTGTTTTATAGGCTCTACGAATGACCGTAAATTCCCATTATTAGCAGAACCAAAATCCCTAATAAATTCTGTTTTTATAGATGCTGTAATCACCTTCAGAGCCAAGGTATTAATTACCATCTGAAGTTCAAAAACAATGTGTGAGCATTTCTTTAAGTGTACGTGTGTGGTGTGGGGGGTATGTTTTAAGTGATAAGTTCTGTGGGGGTCTGTAGGGAAGAATATAGACAGACAGGAGAATGGGGTGAATTAGTGGAGCCTAGTGAGAAAGCTTTGAACTCCAGACCCATCCACAGATCCACAGGGTGCAGCCGGTGATTAACAACAGCTGCAGCAGCAATTTGGAAGACACCGCTGGTGTGTAGACGTGTCATTTATTTGTGTGTGTGTGTGTAAGTGAATAGAGAATAACAGAAACGGGTCTGAGAAATGGGTGAGTTTGATATGCACAATATTTCTTACTAATCTTTACACAAAAAAATGCTCTTTGATACAATTGCTGTTTTTTTATTTACATGGTTTAGTCTGACTAGAGGCATTCAGTTCTTATTTTGGAAGGTCATACTACCAGTTTGGGGATTTACATGCTTAAACCATTTCTGATTAGTATCATTAATCTATAAATATATATTTTTTAATATTGTGTAGTGACTTGAGGCTTGATCAAGAGCCACATGCTTTATGACAGGTACTATAAAGAGG
This sequence comes from Arnoldichthys spilopterus, assembly GCA_037974385.1. NCBI lineage: Eukaryota > Metazoa > Chordata > Actinopteri > Characiformes > Lepidarchidae > Arnoldichthys > Arnoldichthys spilopterus. The sequence continues at coordinate 37,087,123 of JBBPDA010000105.1, forward strand.
TCACAGTTATCATATGACAGCAATGACAGAAGAATGTTGTAGTTTGGTAATGACATCTGATAGTAATTACATTTTGCTTGAACTTGAAAGAAATATACACATTTTGTTGAGCATTTAGGTAGTACCTACATTTGTGTAGGGAGGGTATAGTTTATTATAGATTTTAATTAGATCTTTGGTACTTTTATTATTATTATTTTTATTATGAATATTATTTTTATATCTCTGACATTTAAGGGTTAACTGTTATTTTTTCCTCCTCTTTTTGATCATCAATAGCACTTTCCAGAGAATCAACTGTACTGTTCATTTCTTCTGTGTCTGTAGTTTTGGGTAGCCTGAGCAAGCAAGTCCAGAGTGATCCACTCTTTGGAAAACCTGTCATCTGCCTATGGGGTTTCCACTTATCTCCACAGATCTTATACTCCAGAGTCAGATTGCGGTTCACTGTGAATGCAGAGTCCCCTCTCACCATAGCCGTGAAGAGCGCCCCCCGGCTGTTGACATAGTGTCCTGGCATGGACGTCCACTGGCCTGTGGTGATGTTGTAGCAGTCCATTAGGCAGCGCAGAAAGTCATCACAAGGGCCGTTCCTCATCACATACAGCTTGTCACTGTGTGCCACCATGCAATGGCCATAACTTTGAGGACGTATCATGGTGGTGGTTAAGATCCATTCATCCTTAATGGGAACGTATTCATATATATCTGTAGTGTCAGGAGGCTTCCAGAAACATATGAATATCCTTCTCCGTGCCACTGCGCTTGCCGCCCCAGCCACGGGACGGGGCGCATGCTTCACAAGAGTCCACTCATGGGAGGAGACGTCACAAACTTCAGAAGAAGATATAATCCTCTTATCATACTCTCCACCAAAGGCATACAAGTGTCCTTCATGACCCACAAGGGTGAAATTATACCTGGGCTGCTGAGGCCCATCAAACATGCTCCAGGAGTTGGTGTCTACATCATAGCAGAAGCTGAAATTCACTGTTTCCTTGCTGATCCCACGCACACCTCCCACCACATACATCTGGTTCTTTACCACAGCCACCCCAGCCATGGAGGTGCTGGCATCCGTGGGCAGGTCAGTCAGATATCTCCAGGCTCCCTGCTCCTCATTTAGGAACCACACTGTTCTGAAGGCATCCTGCAAAATCTTCATGGAAGGTGAGTGGGTCCCTAAAGCAATGAAAGAAGCAGGTGAGAGAGACTCCACATAGCAAAACATCTCCTCTGGCAGAAAGTCTGCAGCCTCCCGCAAATCGTGGAAAGCATCGCGGATAAACATGGCCGCGCTGTGAAATAACCCCCACAATCCAAACACGGCTGCTGTGTGGTAAAGGAGGAAGCAGTTGTCTGTGTCCAGGATGTCTGTAAGGTGCTGGATCAAGGCATCCACTTGAAGAAAGGCAGCACACTCTGCAGCTTCCACCATCTCATCAGGGTCCTTGATGATTGGCTGTTCACCCCTGGAGACAGCAAGAGCAATGAGGAAACCCCTTGCCTTCAAGCCCCCCTGCAAATGAAGCTCATTCTGTTGGCTCTCCCTCATCCCAGAGCGGAACAGTGCACGGAAGTACTCCGAATGCTGTCTCAGCAAGGCTCTATCTACAGTAAACACACTACCTTCCACTCGCACTCTCAAAGAATCTGTCGGCCCCTGTCCCTCTTCCAGCCCATGCTCTTCCAACTGGGCCATAGGAGGCCTGTCCAGCTCCACACTGCTGGGAAGCTCCAAAACACCTCCAAGTTGCCTCTCCCTTTGGAGTATTTCATCTGCCCTCACCATGTGGTCTGAAAGGAGGTCCAGCTAATTATTGGTTTTGTCCAGACTTGACGGTAAACATGAGTGTCAGTCGTACTGTCAGGTTACAGACACTCTCCTCTCCTGTTACTGAAAATAGAGCCACCCTAAAGATAGCAACAGGGTGGTGTCAAATAGGAAAGGGAGTGTGCTGAATTCTGTACAGACAGAAAGAGGCAAACCTTGTATAGAGTGGATAATATTGTTTTAAGGGACACTTTCCCAGACCAAGAATAAGATGAGACCAATCTGAGACTAAAACGATGGTTGTTTCAGTAGTAGCTGATCATTATCATAGGCTTAGTACAGAACTGTGAACATGTGAAATATATGTAGGGCTGTCTCTATCAATTATATTAGCAATCAATTGATTATTGTGATTAAAAAAAGATAGAGCAAAATGGATAGAGCAATAACTAGCTGTGCATAAAAGGTTTTAAAAGGTTTATTGAAAAAATAAAGTAATAAGGAAGATTTGAAAATCCAAGTTGATGAGCTTAAAAGGCTCTGTTTTTGACTACAGAAAAATCAGTAGAAGGAATTGATATAATTATATAATAAATATGATTATGCTAACACACAAACATGACTACAGTTGGACCACTACATGAAATAGCATATTTCAGGGCTTCTAGTAGGTCAAAGTGAGTTCAGAAAAGGATTCAGAGGTGATGATGGATGTTCAGAGAGCATGTCAGTGGTTAATACGTCTGTTAACAGTGCTGATTATTTTCCCCTCTACCCTCTCTTCTCTAGCAGTGTTTGGGCCCATGCCGGTCTGTGTTTTCACTGAGATGGATTCTTGGCATGGGAACCAGGGATTTTCCATGTTCTGGGTGTTCATTTGGTCTCCTTCCCACTCTTTTTCTTTTTTTCTTCCTTAAAGACTAGCGCTCTATCCTTATTTATGCCTGCCTCCTGATCTGCTTGCTGCTCACAATGGGTTTCCGTGGTGATGAGAGAATGGGGGGCTGATTGTTTGAACAAAGTCAAGAGGAATAAGTTTCAAGTTGAGGGTCTACAGGGTACAGTGCACATGATTGTTAGGATTGTGCCAGGAATGTGTGATTTCTTGTCAAACAAACATGTGCACACACATGCACATGCAGCTATACAGCAGCTATCTTGTGTTTTTTGAGAAACAGCTGGACTGTGCCTGGACTCTAGGTTCTGACCTTTGGCTGTGTTCGAAGCAGCGCTGATTATCAGTTCGAGAGGGGGGAAGCAATTGCTCGCTCCTTTTTAATCATTGGCAGATGCACAAGCACTCAGAAGCTGCTTTTCTTACCTCCTGGTGTATTTTCTGCCTGTTAGAGTGTCACAGGGTGAGGGAGAAAGAGAGGAAGCTGGGGGTCTACCATTATGAGGATGTGTGAGAAACATAGTTTCCATTTAGTTCAGTTGAAGCCCTCTGTATGTGGGGCTGCTTTGCTGCTTTTTTCCCCCACCAATCCCTTGTTCTCCAGGACCATCACTTTTCCTTTTTCCCTTCTCTTGTCTACCCCTCAGCTTGTCCTTCTCTTTCAGTTTAAAGGAACAGTTCAGCAAAAATGAGTGTAGTTTGCATCCTTAGTTTTATACTGGAGCTACATGGCTGATGTAGCTAACAAGTAATTTTATGTTTATGCCAATTAGCATCAGCACTAGCAGATTCAAAATGTATTTAGTTAATAACTAATCTCAAAAATACCTACATATGTGGTTTGTTACTATGGATGACATGGTGACATACAGAGTAGCAAACCACATAGGCAAGTGCACAAAGGTGCACTAAAAGTAGCAGTAGCAGACATCTTGAAGGCTAAATGTTGCAGTAAAAAGCCCCCACCAAACTTTCACTTTTAACCACAATATCCTGTGTTTTCACCAACACTCCCCTGTCTTTGTTTTAGAATGACAGGACACTTATCCTGCCAGTTAACCTCACTA
>JBBPDA010000105.1:37090958-37108142 GCA_037974385.1 Arnoldichthys spilopterus
ATCCTGTGTTTTCACCAACACTCCCCTGTCTTTGTTTTAGAATGACAGGACACTTATCCTGCCAGTTAACCTCACTAAGCCATTGGCCATATCAGCTTGAACAGGCATATAAAATGAGCAGCAGATGGAAACATAAGGTTTCAATCAAGTGGAGAGAGAGTCTCTCTGAACAGCCTATCTGTAATCTCTCATGATGAATCAACAAAAATTAGCATTGTAGTTCACAAGCCACCCAGGACCCTGTCCTCTGCCTGTGGGAGGTTAATATAGTGGAGGCTCAGTGCTGTGTTTAAGCCCAGGGCCAGGCATCGCAGCGTGTATCAAATGTAAGGATTTAGGGATGTTTTGAGTTGATTGATTTGGGAAACCCTCTAAGCCACTCCACACCCAACAAAAACCATTACTCCCGCAGGCAAACATGTATGGAATTCCTGTCTGAACCACGCAGGGCCGAAATCAGAGAGAGCTCAGATACAGGGTGGAGGAATTTCCCCTCAGAGAGAAAGGCTCAGAGAAAAAAGAAACAGGTGTACAAACGAAGAGTCCCTGAGTCTTACATGCCTATGAGTAGTGAGGTCACAGCTTGTAACTCCTTGTAACCCTGTTTTAAACACACCAGCTGGTATTTACATAGTATAAACTTACATTAATGATTGAACCAATAGAACTGCCCAAAAATATCTTTACATTCATGTGCTTTAATGTTTAGAACATTTTTTTTTTTATAAAGTTTACAAAGTATTGTTACAACAGCAACAGTATCCATGGTGGTTCTTCTAGCATGTGTGCAACATAACTCTTTATCAGTGAGCTATCATTATAAATCTCTCTCTTTCTCTTTCCCTTTAGCCTGTAGTACCAAGAGACCCCTTTCCTCTTCCACCAGGCCCAGCATGTCTGGAGTCTCCAGAGGGTTACTATGAAGAGGCTCAACCCTATGATTCAACCATTAACGGTAAGCCCTGCTCTAGGGCAGTTCTCATTAAGTGATATGTTATAGAAATTGCAAGCCCCCAGAAACACTACAGCACCAATATTCTTAAATAACACAGTGAGTATTATTTGGTGAAACATGACCTATGACAGTTATGCAAAAGGGATGATGTTTATTTATTTTTATTTATTCTCATGAAGATATTCAGTGTTTGACCTTCAATTTATGGCTTTCATTTTTTATAGTTTTTGATGTCATTCTGTCCTTCAACAAATGAGCAGTCATTGTTCATTCAGTGTCCTGATTTAGCTCACTTAGCTGCTGCCACCAAACTCGAACTAATGTAATTGAGAGCTACCAAATTTGGGCTGCAGCTTTTTGGACGGTTCCCCTCCAAACAGTGCTTTGACACACAAGACCCTGTGGCTAAGGAGCACAGAACAGTGATGCTCTTTGTTCAGCTGCAGCGGGTCCTCTGGCACTGGACACAGCGACGGAACATTGACCGTGAGCCCAGGAAATGGGGGCAGCTGAAGCAGGGTCTAGGGTGGATAGAGCAACCCTGCAAGGGGATGATTTATATCTTCAGCAAATGTTCTGAGGACACAATCACTTTATCAAGCAGCTGTGTTATTCAACACTAAAAGAGATCATTTATGAGAATTCAGTGAAGTGAAACAATAAAAAATTTTCATTTATCCCTCAGAAGACAAGTACATGACCATGTTCACACTACCATCCTTTGTTCATTAGCTTCAATGTCCAAAAATGAGAAACAGGTGATAAAATGTTTGACATTTTGACATGTTGTCTGCGAAACAGGGCTAAACATCACAATAACTTTTTAGCAAATAAAATTAATAATAATATATATTTCTTTTTCTGTTAATGTAGTTTTGAGTGAGAAATATCATTACTTTACTTAACTTTTGAATTTTTTTATACATTTTAAACCAAAAACCATTACGGAGTTAGAGTGTGCGATGTCTAGTTCCCTAGAGTCGTCTTATATTCGTACTAAGCTTTAGGAAATATCGCTGATGTAGTTAATGTGGTTAGTATGTCTTTGAAAAACTTAAAGCTATAATTATTCTAATGATTTTAGAAATAAGAAAAACTTTATTCATGCAAACATTTTAAGCAACGTGAAAAAAACATGCTAAAAATGCTTTGCACACTTCCTCCTCTTGTTGCTTTGAATTGCCTGATGAAATATGATTCTGGATCATATGAATTCAGTTTTGTCCCACTTACAAAATCCTGAAAAATCTGACCTGAAAAAACTTTACATGTCCTTTCAGTTTTTTTCACACAGATACATATTCATGCAGTATCATGCAGTTTCAATATCTGTAACACTTTTAAAATCAGTAGCCTCAACCTTTCTTTCTCTCCATCTGTTTCTGGAGTTTTTGGATGTTTTAGGGCCAGGAATCGAGTAGAGAACTCTGACAATGTCTATGCTGTGATCAATCATTGTATCTTATTTTTCTTTGCATGACGAAGAATAATTTCAAACAATAACACTTTGAACTAACAGGAGACGTGCATGGGTCAGGGTAAAGGATGTTTATGGTGTGTCTGCTATGCCAATTATAAATTCTGCACCTGATCCTGCATGCAATGTCTTCCTTATAAGCACATCAATAATCAGGTTTTATGCTTCTGTCATTGCTCATATGCATCTGACGTGCAAATATCCGTATTGGAAATTGCACTGTACAAACTACGTGCAGAGGATGTGCATTCTAACTAATTCTGATATATTTAAGTTTCTGTAAGGGTCAATTAATTTAATTAATCAACATTTAAAACACCAGGAAAGAAAAGAAATGTGATATCAAAATATCAAAAAAGAAAAAATATTTAATTATTGAGAAAATTTCCTACTGTCAGTTTTGCAACTGTTTGTAATGTAGAGGTTATATTCCTTTTGCCCTCATAAACATGGGCTTTGCCACAACAGTTTTAAATGTTTTTATGATGAATAGGAACTATTATAATTTAAGGTTAAAAGATGTAATGTTTTGTAAAGATGTGTAATTATTAAAACATATATATATATATAGAGCATATACTTTCTCTCGGACATTCCATGATGTGATGTAAAAGTAAAAAATTATTTTTAGTATTCAAATATTGACACCTGTAACAGTATTAGCTTGGAACCGTGACTACACATAATATGAATGTTCCTGTTCATTTGTTAATTTGAGGACTTTTAGGTGACACATAATGATAAGTAATGACCCATCACTCATCACAATGGTAATTGAAGGAAGTGTTTCACAGCTAACCTAGCACAATTATCAGTTACCATTTTCCTATATAAACATGTTAATCTGTCCAGTGGCCTTGTGTCTGCAGCAGTTCAAAAAGGTGCAGTGGCTGGTGGTACCTGTCTTAAAGGAACCAGATTCTACCCATTAGCCTTCCACCTTGGGAATTTTGCCATGGCTAAATTGGTGGGAAATCCTAAAAAAATGGAAAGAAAAAAGTACAAAAAACAAATAAGGGAATAATTCAAATTCCAGTAAAGTATTAAAGTATTTTACTCAATCACACCAAAATCCCTCTGAACCTTCCTTCTCTTACTCTCAGTTTCTATTTTTCTGGCTCCTTACTGAATTAGTTTATCTTTCTCCATAGATGATGGTGATGCAGTGAGTAGCTCTTATGAGTCCTATGATGAAGAGGAGGTTCCAAAGGGACCACAGTCTGCAGCACAGCACCAGTGGCCATCTACCGAGGCATCTATTGAGCTGATGAAGGACGCTAGGATCTGTGCCTTCCTTTGGAGGAAAAAGTGGCTGGGCCAGTGGGCCAAACAACTGTGCGTCATCCGAGAGAATCGTCTCCTGGTAGGTGATGTCAGAGATAATGTCATACACAGCCTTTCCTCACCCACTATGTTGTGGTAAGCATGTTATTACAGAAAGTGGTACTATAAGCATGTTATGTAAAATTTTCAAAGTGTTATTATGTAATAAATATGTGTCCATGTTATAAACATGATGCAACTGAATCACATCACATTGTCATGCCTCTACTATAGTGTATAATAGTTCACACATTAGATTCAACACTGTAATTATTTGCTTATGTCTGTTTGTGTATGCAGTGCTACAAAAGCTCCAAGGACCAGACTCCCCTGCTGGATGTCAGTCTGGTGGGCTGCAGTGTCATCTACAAAGAAAAGCAGCCCAAAAGGAAAGAGCACAAGCTAAAGATCATGCCTCAGGGTGGGGAGGCCATTGTGCTGGGACTGCAGAGCAAAGAGCAGGCTGAACAGTGGCTGAAGGTGAGACTGTGAGAAAGGTCTACACTCAAACAGTGATACTCAGTTCAGACAGTTAATAATTTATTGCTGTGTTTGACTACACAGGTGATCCAGGAAATTAGTCCCAAATCCACAGAGGGCTCTGATATCTCTGATTCCCCCAGACTCATCTGTACTAAGGTATGAGAGAAACATAATAGTAATTAATAGTTTTACATGAAAAGCTCATAATTATTATCCAGACAACATACAATTATAATACAGGTAATTTGAGGTCTAAATGTTGACTGGTTGAAGATGTTCAGCCTACACATACACATAGAACCACATGTATCTATAATTCTTAATGTGGCAGGTTAAAAACTGTTCTTGCCATTCTTTAAATAAAACTGCCATTGTTGGAATAATCTTTGACCATTGTGTTGCTTGGCAACATAGGCTACTGTTAATGAATTACATTGCTTGATGGAATAAATTGTGTTTTTTCTTATTACGTCGCCGTATTACAACAACAATAAAACACTCAAAGCAAAGCACTCATTATATTGCATAGCCTCTTGTTGGTTATTGCATTATTAAGCATCAGTAAAAGGCAAGCTACATAAGTGATGGTATTAACTCCTCTGCAGGGTGAGCTTAATGAGAGGTACTCGGTGGCCTCAGAGAGCGGCAGCAGCACAGACAGCCATGCTGAGAACCTTGAGACTAAAGATGGTGAGACTGAGTCACTGCTTGTGTTCTTGTGGTTAGGAGGGGGTAATTCTTTCATTAAATGATGCTTTTTAATTTCCGTTTAGTTAAAAAGAAATATGGTGCTGGCCTGAAGCTTAGTAATCTGATGAACATTGGGAAGAAGAAGATTTCCTCTTTAGACAGCGTGGAGAAGTGTGTAGAAACCTCAGGTAAATCAGCACAGATATTCTCTGCCACATTATTACACAGTCATTATTAATTATGGAAAAAATTATCAACATGTCAACACTTCCACGAGCCCTCCTTTCTCTCGAACAGGTTATCTGAACGTTTTGGTGAACAGCCAATGGAGGACACGCTGGTGTCTGATAAAGAATGGAAAGCTTATGTTCTACCAAGACAAGGGCAAGTCTAAGCTGGCTCAGCAGCCAGTGGCTCTGGAAGGGTGTATGATCCTGCCAGACCCCAGCCCTGAACATCTTTACTCATTTCGCATACAGATGGATGGAGAAGAGCTTGCAATCCTGGAGGTGAGCAGGAAAAGACTTTCTTCTTGACATTCTCATAACCAGGCTGGCATAATTTGCAGATAAGTCTGTTTAAATTCTTATCTCTGATGTGTGTCAATAACAACATCATTATTATATCAAGGGCTGCTGTGTTTATATAACTAAATTAGAATATGCATAAAAAACATGCATTTTTCTCAATTAATCCACAATGATTAGCTGGCAATTTTCTTGATGATAATGCAAATTTTAATTTCCTACCTGTCTTTCTTACAGTTTTTAAGGCATCTTTGTTGTTTGTTTTCAGAAAATATTTTTAAATAATTGTAAAAGATTGTTCAGCAAGCCCATATTTAATGTTTGCACTTTAAGAAAACTATTATTACTTAATTAATTGTCTTAATAAATGACTAATTTCCATACCTACCATCTACCATTTTCCCCTGACCTCCCACCTCTCTACAACAGTCTAGATGCCACACACTGTAAAACTGCAAACACAGCTATGCTGTGGGCCAGTTCAGAAGACCACAGATTAGCGTTCCTCACATTTTGCTGATTGAGCAGTGCTCTTCCTAAACCTCATGTCTGATGCCTTCACACTACTAGAGTAAAGCTCAGCGCGGCAGGATTTTACATAGCTTCTGGCATTGTAGGACTGCCCTCTCATAAGAATCTAAGCTGCTGTGCTTCATTCCTTATGGTACATGAGATTAATCTAAACTTTGTTTAGACATTTTTAATACTCTAAAGGCTAATGTGGATGTGGTGTGTGTATTTTGCCATCAGTGTCTATAAACATGTGGTTATTAAACCGTTTGTGAAAGAGTATACTCTCAGCAGACAGATAAACAACTGATTTCCTGCTCACATTCCTGCATTTAGCGTCTTTGTGTTTATTTTCTATTTTTAGAAAGACATTTTTGTAAACAGAGATTGAGAGAGAATGGTAACTTTTAAGTCCTTCCGTGGTGAATTATTTGACTTAACAATGTTCATCACAATGACTATCTCTAAACAAATTTATTTGTATCTTCCTTACTGTGGGAGAACGCAGAAATGTGTATAAGCGTTTTGTATTACTGGGAAAACGTGGATTTAAGAATTAGGATTTTGTGTCTTTATCTCACTTTTTAGGCTAAATCATCTGCTGACATGGGTCACTGGCTAGGGTTGTTACTGTCACAGACAGGGTCCAAAACTGACCCAGAAGAACTCACCTACGACTATGTAAACTCTGAGAGGATATCCAGTATAGTTAATGCCGCCAAGACCTCCATGTAGTAAGTCCATCCCTGTCATTAGGCAAACATAGAGAAGAAAATGCATGTGTAACTAATGGCATTAAATGACACATATTATATATTATATTATATTATATTATATTATATTATATTATATTATAATATAATATAAGTAAAAATAACATAAATCTTGTGTGTATTCTCCAGCTTAATGCAGAGGAGATACTCTGAGCCTAATGCCTACACAGATAGCCCCCCATCGAACCCCCATGACACTGATGACATATACGATGATGTGGCCTCCACGGAAAATGAACAGGAGGTGAGCAACATTACCTTGGGTAATGACCTTCTTACGCAGGTCATTCATCTTGATTTCTTATTTCTCTGGCTTTAGTTTGCTTTATTCCTATAAAGAAATATGCAGAGGCATCACTTCTGTCTGCGAGAAACAAAGAGAGCGCCTGAGAGTCACTGATGTGTCAGAATCATGTTTATATTAACTGACAGGTGGTGTTGTTTTAATCATGTGTTGTGTTTGCCCTACAGGATGGTCAGGAAGGAAGCAGTGAGTGTGTAGTAAGCCCAGAACAGGATGGAAAGGACAGAGTGTATCTGGATCTTATCCCTGTCCGCTCCTTCCTCCACACAAACTTAGGCAGAGTGTCCCCCCAGTCTGCTCATACATCACAGAGGGAACCCAGCCCTACTACAACGGCTACTGTTGAGCAGCCAGACCCAGTGAATGAGGTTGGAACCTGCGGCTTTATTCAACCTCTGTTCTAACCTCAGTTTCAGCTGTTCAACAATAAACTAATATGTTTCGTTTAGTAGGAGAACACCTGAAATGTTGAATAAGACAAATTCTATCTTTTCAAAATCTTTTCTTTGTACTTTTGTCAGTTAAGTAAGAGTTCACATAAATTAACATATCACATATGTTTTTATTGCATTTAGAAAAATATCCCAACTTTTCTGGAAATTGGGTTTGTACAATGAGAAATATTAACCAGATTTGTCATAATATCAGGTTTGATGTGTGAGAAAAATCAAACTTGGTTAACTCCACCTTAGACAGGCCAGAGCAGTACACAGGCTACTACTTTATGTCTTAAAGCATTACATGTGCTCTTCCCACTCTTAGGATGTTAAACCTGCAGAGTCGGAGTATGAAACTTCATTACCCACAACCACAGATCCTCCGGCTCCCCCTCCCAGATTGGATTTAGACCCTGACATGTCCTCCAGTTCCAGTGCCCAGCCCCAAAATCAGCCACAGAACCAACCACAGCACCAACAAAACCAACACCCATCACCCCAACCCCAACCACAGCGGCTCAGCCTTCCCAGTCCAGATGGCCAGAAGAAGGTTACTCCCCACAGCCCCAGTACTCCTCAAAGCCAACTGCAGAGTCAACATCACACCCCTTTACACACACCCCACAGCCCTCCAACTTCCAGGGGAAGGGCTGCAAGCACGGATAGGTTCATTGACAGACTGAAACCGTCGCTATCAGGTAACAAATCAACCAACAATACTTTGTTACTGACCATTTGCATTCAATTTCAGATTATTTAGACCGGTGTTTCTCAGAATGTTTCTTGTAGTTGTAGTGTGTGTTCCTCAATCCCGGCCGATATGTAGGAGCAAAATTAAACTGGGAGAAGAACGTTGACCACCCGGCCCGACAGGGGTTGAGGCGTTTGGCCTGCTTGATATAGGCCAGGTTTTTCCAAACCACAAACTGATCACATGCACCTTCCAGCCAGTAGCACCACTCTTCCAGGGCCATCTTAACTGTCAGTAACTCCCTTCCTCTACATCATAATTGCACTCTGCAGGGGTGAGGCTTCTCCCCAGAGCGTTGGAACAACACCGCTTCTACCCCGTTATCGGAGGCATCTACTTTAACGATCTACTTTCAAGGACAGGGACTGAGGGTAAACCAGGTCTTAAGTTCATCAAATGCTTCCTGTGCCTCGGCGGTCCATGTAAACTGCCCTGGCCACTTGCTGGTCTAAGCTGTCGGGGGCTGCGATGGTATTAAAGTTATGGATGAAATGCCATCACAAGGTATTTGTAATGTCCCGCAGGAGTAAGAAAGTCTGTCCTCCACTCGTCACACTTGCAAATGCGAATAAAGTTATAGGCATTGTGCAGGTCCAGTTTAGTAACACAGATGCCTGCTGCAGTGCCTCGAAAGCTGAGGCCATGTTGCGGAGAGAGTAGTGGTCCCTCTCTTTAATTTTTGTTAAGCCCCTGGGAGTCAATTCATGGGCACAGTCTGCTGTCCTTCTTCACCACAGAAAAGACACTGGCGCCTGCCAGAGAGGTAAAGGGCTGTATGAACCCCAAGGCCAGGGTCTCCCCGATGTACTCCTCCATGGTCTGCCATTCTGGGGCAGACAGAGGAAAGAGGTGCCCCCAAAGGGGAGGTTGATGGCATGGTCATACGGCTGATGAAGTAGTATTCAGGGGTTCTCTGGAGAGGTTCAGCAGCTCAAGACGGGGAAGAGAACAGCCCCTCAAAGCTGTTGCTTGCCATGCATAAATGCAGGCAATGGGGACCCTACGCCAGTACTGGGGTTGTGGCATTGAAGCCGAGGGAATCCCAATATCAAGGGAAGCTGAAGCGATCTAACCACGAAGAGGTGCAGACAATCCCGATGTGTTCCCCATCTGCAACTTGAGAGGGCTGATCCAGCATTACCACAGGCCTGGCACTGGTGCAACTGACTGCAGTCCCTGAGTCAATGAAGGCTCTAATACGATGTTCTCCTTGTCCTCAGATGACAAGGGTGACAGTGAAGAACATTTTCGAGATGGTAGGGTGACATGGGTACCTGTTCCAAAAAAAATTAACCTACTCTTTTCCTAGATGCCTCAAATTCTCAGGTCTCCCAAGCCCTGTGGGTCTGCATAAATTATCCGGACCGACCTTGGGCAGGGTGGTTGTGGACTGAGACCAGAACAGGCCCAAAGTGCATATTTATTAATAAAATATGAAGCCATGATTTAGACTTTGTCCCAGTCATGGACTCCTTACTTTTGCTTTCAGTATCTAAGTCTTAATGATCTGAGTCTGGATTGTAATTGAGCTCTCCTCCACATTCCGGCCTTTGCAGCATGCTCAGGGTCAATCGAGGTGAAACTGGGGAAGAACCGGACAGAGGCCGACGTGCGCCGTTTCACTGATGAGAGAGACCGGCTGGAACGAGAGAGGGAAGAGGTCAAGAACACCCTGGCCACACTGAGAAAGGAAAGACGGGAAGCAAAAGAGGAGCTTAGCTCCTGCCAAGGTACAATAGCTCCCTCTAGTGGGCATTTTCTTCTTTTTTAGCTGACTGACAAACAGCAACAGAATCTGAATAGCCGAGGGTTAATCCTAATAAAGCATGGCTATTTTAAAGGCTGTTCAGTTTTTATCTTTTAACAACTTGGATTTGTATATGTAATGGAGCCAGGGGACATTCCCTAACACCATGTCAGATGTTGTTGCTAAATAGGCTAATGGACTGACAATCCAGATGAACATTTAACTAAGTTTACACCACTGACACATAGATCAGGAGACACACTCTCTCTCCACTCTGAAGCCTAAATTATGTTTTGGGTAAACATATATATAAATTGTGCTGTTATGCTATCCTTTATAGATCCATCCAGACAGGCTTCTCTAGAGACATATCTGAAGCAGAAGGAAGAGACATGTCGGGAGGCGGAGCATCGGCGGGTGGAGGTGGAGCTCAGGCTGGTTGAGGTGAAGGAGAGCTTGAGGAAGGTAGAGGCTGGACCCTTTACTTTAGGCACGACAGTGGACAGCGGCCTCCTGGATACACAGTCCACAGTCAGTGTGCTTACCTCTTCATGACCCTCAAACACTTACTGACTACTAAAAAGATACAGATTCCCAAAATATTTTAGACAATGCTAATTTAGTATTACTTAAATGTACAGAATATTGTGAAAGAAAATAATCATATGCACTAGTAGAAAATAGTAGATGTAAATTTGTTACTTCCTTTCTTTTTAGCCAAAAATAACCCCTCCTGTCCCAGTGACAGTTGTCAACAATGGGGACTCCTCACCTGTCAACTCTGCCACAGCACTGAAGAATAGGCCTTTGTCTATCATGGCATCCAGCAAAGGAAATGTACTGCAAAAGGCTAAGGTGAGAGGCCTAGACATTTTGGTTGAAATGGTGTGAGGTTAAAGTGTAGAAATTCATACATTAATGAGGTTAAAGTGTAGAAATGTATACATTAATAACACATATGCACCGATCAACCACAACATTAAGACCACTGTCAGGTGAAGTGAATGGCACTGGTATCTAAATACATTGGTACTTATCAGGGAGTGGGATACATTAGGCAGCAGAAGAACACAGAAGAACTACTGTGGTTTAAAAGCGCAGTGCACCAAAGTCAGAGCTTGACTTTGCAATAGAAAAGACTGTAAGTTTCATATATGGGTGCTATATGAGTGACTAAGAGAAAACTGCATGTTAGGCAGGCTGTGTTAATGTTATGGCTGATTGGTGCATATATTGGCAAATGCAAATAGTCAAATGTCTTCTTGTTACCTGTATGCAAGTGTACTGAACTTGACTCCTTGATGTCTAAAAACAAACATCAAGTTTCTGAATGTTTTCCCAGGTGTTATCCTGAGAGGTCTGTCATAGAGCAGCTTTCAGTTTATTTGGGTGCTTTTGAAGTATGCTCAATATGTAAAATATGTTTAAAACACAAAATGTAGTTCTGTTTCCACCATATGGATTTTTATATCCATATGTTGAGAGAATAAACTCATAACTTATCGTTCGCTTTCTTAAAGACAATAGTCTTTCTGCTTAATGGCAATAGTGATTGAACTGAGCTCAGTAATGCCTTGCTAAACCCTAATCCCTTTATTCACAGGAGTGGGAAAAGAAATCAACAACCTAGACATGGAAATGGAAAAAGAGAGACAGCATAAAATGTGACATGATGAAGATCCCTAACTAAACAGGGCATCTAGCCAACTCAAGCTGTAACACCTCTGTTGGCCTGGGCTTATGACAGGAATGAAGGGAAGGTACAACGTCTTCAGCCTACAGTCTGGGTCCACTTTTTCCTCATGCCAGACCACTATTCTGCTTTTATTTCAGTCAGAGACTGTGATGGTACTGCTTAATGCAGGCAGCTTATCAGAGACAATGCTGTTATTCCCTGCATTTCCCCCGCAATGCCACTGAACACTGTTGAGCTGATCTATTTAAGTCTTTTTTTATGTCAAAAAAGGAAGGGATATGAATAATTTTTTTTATAACAGATGAGCACATTATGGAAATGAGTATTTTAATACAGCTAAGCGAAGTCATAAGATGGGAAAACCTTGAGGGCCATTTGTTTTCCATTGCAGCATGCTTTAAAGGGTCGCTCATAAGGTTAACCATTTGGTACAGTCTAGCTTGTAACCTGGTTCATGTATGCTGGTAGCCTAGATGTAAATACATATTACAAAGCAGTTCAGTTTCATTTGACTTATTACTGTATTCTAGCTAAAAATGCACTTTTTATTCAAATAAACATCAATACTGACAGAAATGTCTCAACATTTACCAACACCTCTCTTAATCCTCTTTAAACCAATTTCTGACAATAGCAGAGACGGAAGGTCAAATTGGATTTTTCCCCCAATAGATGGCGCCAAAATCCACAAGTATAACATGCACAACATTATAAGGTGACTATATAACTTTGAAAGAAAATGTAATAACTGTATTGATTTAATTAAAAATGTAATAATTCAGGTCAGAACGACATATTCAGTAAGCTTACAAGAGGTGGCGTCATATGACATAATATACATGTACATTATAAGGCATGTGAATGACTATGAAAAATAGTAATTTAATCATTTTACAGTTCAGAATCACGATAGCAAATAAAAATAAATATTTTAAATGTGCCCTCATCACCAAGCATTAAGAGGGTGTAAACTGTTTTAAAAACCTAGTCAGTAGGCCATGTTATTTGAGAAAATATTTGAGCTATTTGAGGAAAGATTTACGTAAAAACAATCCTGATTTAAGGCACTAAAATACGTTTTGCATTTGTTTTGATATCTAATTATATTTGCTTTCAGCTGCAGGATTAAAAGGTCTTTTAAATCATCAAAAAGGAAGTGGCTTCCCCAACTCCCTCACAGAGAGTGTAATGATATGTTTACTAGTCTAGTGTAATGATGACAGAGCCTGTTGAATGTGTGCCGCAGCAAGTCTGAGGATTCACACTAACTCCAATTTCCTGCACTAGATAACTCACAGTAAGCCAGTCAAAATCTGACAAAATGCACACTTCCCTTTATTGTTTCCCTTTTCTCACCATAGGTAAGCTGTGACGCTCTCTTAGGAGCAAGTAAGAGTGTGGAATGCCATGTGTATGTGTAGGTGTTTAATCTGGCCCATCACTGTGATCGTGAGGTGTGTCTCCTTCGGTGCTCTCTGTAGTGTTTCTGTAGCTCTTTGCTGCTCATTCTGTGGCGCCGTCTCTGTGCTGCAGGTTTAGGAAGGTCTCCTCTGGAGGGCTGCTGTCTACTTCCTGTAAAGAAAGGCAACATGTACTGTGTCAGTAACCAAAGCATGAATTAACAAATTCTATT
Organism: Arnoldichthys spilopterus; assembly: GCA_037974385.1. Taxonomy (NCBI): domain Eukaryota; kingdom Metazoa; phylum Chordata; class Actinopteri; order Characiformes; family Lepidarchidae; genus Arnoldichthys; species Arnoldichthys spilopterus. The sequence goes on from JBBPDA010000105.1 coordinate 37,104,265, forward strand.
AACCAAAGCCTCAAAAATCTGGGATTCTAAATAGCTTTCTAATGTAAACTTCATGGGTAAACCTTATGGTATTTTTCTTATTTAGTTGAAAAGTAAAAGCTAGAAAATTCAAATTTCTTGATAATGCAAGGTGTCTAAATTTTGATGGATAGCCACAAAAGGGTATCACAAAATATAAATTTTCACAATATTTAATCTACAATATCTATAATATGTAATTACTGCATTTACATATAGTAGGGGAAGTGGTGGTGTAACAGTTAGGGAGTTGCCTGAAGGTTGCTGGTTTAAATTCCAGAACGCTACAAGTCCCATTGAGGAATCTATGAGCAAGGTAGCTCCTCAAGCTCTGCTCCCATCAGCTGCCCACTTCTTCTACACGGATGTGCATTTAGTGCATTTACATGAGATAATACGTATATGACTATAATGGATCCACAGCAAGTAAACACATGGTCCTGGTCTTTTCTTTTGCAATGTCAGGTTCTGGCAGTTCCACTACTTTGCCCTGCATGCTTCTATGTTCATGTTTCATGGTTTGCAGACAGAAGAATGTCCTCTGTGTAAAAATAATTCATTATCAGGGAATGGTACAGACGTGTCTCGCAGTGAGGTCCCTCCCAGCCTCGGCATTCACAGCGGTAGCTCCTGTTCCGTAGGACACATACGCCGTCGTTCATGCACGGGTTGGGCCTACACAGATTTACTGGCTTCTTCACATCTACGGAGAGAGTGAAAACAAGCAAAAGAGAAGGGGAGAGAGAATTAAAGACGCCACAACTTAGAAATACTGTCATTGCTGACAGTTGCTGGGCTTGAAAGACAGTGATGACATTTCTTGATAGGTGAACATCTACAGCTTTCATCATGGTTACAGATAGGGAGTGTTTCCATTCAACAAAGCTTTCTCACTCATTGCACTGTAAGCACAAAATATTGGCCTAAGGCACTTAGTCTTGACTGCTATGCAGATCATACAAATCTTTAATTTGAATTAAGTTTTCTTTTCTTTTTTATGTTCATGTTTATTTACAACATAGAGTCAAGAAGTCTCCTTTGCATAAAATTAACTAAATAACAGGGATTGGTACAGATGTTTCTCGCAGTGATGATTTCACCATAATTCATTTGTCTAAAGAGAATTTTCTGCCATTTCCTTATTTGCCAACATAATTCCAAGAACGGATGCTGTCTGATTTTAAGGTCATCATTGCTCAAATCCCATAGGCACAAGTAAGGAGTTATGACTACATATTATTCAGTAGCTACTGTGGGGAAACTAGTATGAAACCTTTGAGGTAAAGATAGTGTACAGCCCACAATTGTTTTTGGTCCCTTGGAATGTAATACGTTATTCAATTACAGAATCCCAGTGTAGCACCATAAGTATATGTAGTAACATACAGCTTTAACTGCTGTATGTCAAACCCTTAAATCATAATGTTATAGGTTAAAAAGCTATTTTTTTATGTACAAAGAAAAGGTAGTTGCCCTTTTCAAATAGCATAAATTGTAAAGGCAGTAAAAAGTTTTGATCTGACATCAGTATTTTTAACAGGTATTTTCCACAAGTCAGTGCCTCCTTTATTTTCTTCTCCTCTCACCTGTACACACCATCTGCACCAGCACATCCTCAAAGTACTTCAGGTCCTCATACAAAGGCACTGTAATCACATGATCCTCAGACCCGGCGATGCGCAACAGACTCTCCCTCTGCACGTCTCCTGTGCCAATCACAAACACAAACACTCCGTTGTCCCGTAGCTTCTGGGCGGGCACAGCCGCATCCTCCACCCCTGTTCCATTCGTCAGCAACACTACTGCCTTGTTGACCCCTGGCCTCGCTCCTTTGCCCACCGTCAAGCTGTGAGAGTGGACGTGGAGAAGCGCTGAGCCTGTGGAGCCTTTTCCGCCCTGAAAGGAAGCCTCGGCCACTGCTCTCAGCACAGCAGATCCTGAGTCATGAGTGTCCAGCTCGAACACGGAGACAGGCCGTCGACCATAAACCACCAGCCCCACCTGAGCCACGTCCCGGTTAACGTCAAATTGCACAGAGGTGCTGCGCACAAAGTCCTGAAAATGGACAAAGTTTTTTTTACCCACACTCCCTGAGGCATCCAGAACAAAGATCAGGTCCACTGGCTGCCCCAGACACCCTGCAAGACATGGAACAGTTTGATCAGAATCAGGACTGGAAATCACTTCATAAGCCAAGCACCTTCACACGTATGAGGAAGTGGTGAAAACAGAGTCTATGGGAATGGATAATACAGAATTAAGTGTTTAAAATGTGCTGGTAGCACATAAAACGTTAAAGGTGTCAGTTCAGCTGAATTAGTTTTGGAATGTAAAACTGATTATAATTTATTTCGAAAACAGTCACCAGGTCCTGTATGGAGTTTGCATTTTGTCTGTGTGGGTTTCTGTCTGGAGCTCTGATTTTCTCTAACAGTCCAAAGATATAGAAGTATTGCATCTCAGGTAAACTGGACGTCTGTCTGTTTGTTTCTCTTCTGTGATGGACTTTCTCTGCATTTTACCCCATGAGTGCTGGGAGAGGTTTCAACACCCTTTGTAATCCTGTTAGCATAAGAAGCTCTGAGAGGAAATGAATAAATGAATAAATGAAAAATAGTGAATTGTTAACTAAAATAATAGATTGCTTATAAACTTCTTTTAATATAGATTTTTTATTCGAAAAAGGTCGAATGTGCTTTTTCCTATATCCCACAATAGTTCCGTAAGCCTCTATGGCTGTCAGAACAAAACCCCATACCTCCAAATTCCTAACTGTTCAGGAAACAAAAAATGTTGATTAAAGGTTGGCACTTTAATTAATTACGAAGCTGATATTTTTTTTTGCTATGTTTACAAAATATACAGTGCACTAAGATTACACCATACATTTTAAAGTTTTTTTTCTTATTGAGGAAATAATGTAAAACATCAACAAAATTTGATCAGGGATGTTCAAACTGCTCAATTATTACTGCATTTAGTAAATAATATAAGTAAGGGAAATTTAGTACGGAACAACTTTGGAACAGATGAATATGCAGCAGATTAATGGATAATGCTGCATGCTATATAGTATTGAAGCAATGTGGGACAGAAACGTAGGCACTGTGGGTTTATGGGTAACAAACTGCCATCCTAGAGCACAGTGTTGAGGTTAGGTATTAAGTGCAAAGGGTTAATACCCTGGTTGTCCACACTGCAGATTTTGGCTCTGAGCTCAGGGATTTTGGCACTCAGTCTGTCAGGATTGCTGTAAGTGATGGTGCGCTGAGGGTTTCCTGTGATGTTGTTGATCTCTTCCTTCATTCCATCTGGCGCCACGCCAATAATGAAGATCTCTCGGTCTCGTGCATACTTGGCAGGCTCCAAAACAAGATCAGCAGATGGTGTCCCAGTAATCAGCACCACCACTCGTGGCAAGTCATCCTGGACATAAAGGTGGGTAAAAAAAATGAAAGGTAAAGTACATATATGTTTCATTGGGGGTAGAACCGTTGTGATCTTGCAAAGCAAATATGAGACAATGTGCATCATGGACATGTGACAATGCATCATGGAGAATCAGCTTTGTATTGACTAAGATATTCAATGTTATTGCATTGTTTATAGTTCAACCAGTGCCAATCTACAGCCCATTCCAACATGTTTATGACATGCATCGCCCTTAACTCCAGCTCCAGTCCCATTAGTAAATTGTGTCACAGTTGAACACAGCCATCATTTTTCTTCATTTAAATTTCATTCCAAATATTAAGAGAATATTGAATTTTTTTCAGTCTTACTTCATTGAATACACTGGGAGTGTATTGAACTATGAGCCTTGAATCATTTATCACACTAAATAGTGAGTTGACTGCATC
>JBBPDA010000105.1:37115936-37127243 GCA_037974385.1 Arnoldichthys spilopterus
GAATTTTTATTTATTATTACTTTTGTCAGATTAAAGTTATTTCTGTGACCATTGTGAGTTTTTCTTTCATTGACTGAGGGTTACCAACAATTTTGTCCACGTGTGTAAGTAACCCCAGCAATGTCTGAGAACCATGAGTGATAGAGAAGATGACCGATCAGTTTCTATCAGGAACAATGGAGCACTGTTGCCCTGCTTAGCTTAGTATTGCCCCTATTAAAACACCTGATTCTACTCTTTAGCTAATTCAATTTTTATTTTCATTGAAATATTAATGAAAGGGCAGTGGCATACCAGGACACACACCAAGAATTACTGGTGTAGATCATTTTAAGTGAAAACAAACAAATTTTTATGAGATTTGTTTGAATTTACTCTGAGTCGTCATTTGAGCAATATATGGGAAATATTTCACTGATCACGTCGTTAAATCTAAATCTGATCAATACACCTAATATTCCTCATTATGAGATTGTTGTCAAAACATTGTAAGGTTATTTATCTTTTGTTTTCTTACTTGCTTTGAGTATTTTTTATGTACTGGAATTTTGTTCAACTAAACAAAAACAAAATTGTATGTCAATAGAATAAAACAGTTTCTCTACATAAAATGACTGAAAACAAGTAGAACTGTGTAGAAATGCTGAGCATTAGGGTTTATGATAGTGAATGATGAAAAAAAGATAACGTTACTTACTTGATGAATTAACAATAAACAACAATAAACATTTATATACAAATGCTAATAATGAGAAATATTAGATACGGCTAAGATTTCAGATGACTTCATTCATCAAGACATTTTCTTTCCCAGTTGCAGGGTTGTGGACGTTGTGGATGTTGTGGGGTCAACATTATGAGGGAAACTGCTTGTAAAATTATTACTTAAATATATTTACTTTTATATTTACTCATATTTGTAACAGTCAAACTAAAGTGAATTTGTCAAACTCTTTGTGCAATACATAAAACTAAATGATACACATCTCAGCATGAATACTGAATAGGGTATAGGAGAGATTAAGATCTAGTAGATGTGAAAGAGCCGGGAAAAAATCATCATGGACTGTACATTCCTTTGGGTCATGTTTAGGCTGAAGGCTTTGTGAACTTTGTAAACTGGCTTAAGATGAAGTACATTCAGGACAGAACACACAAAAGGGTGACATACTTGTACTGGATTTTGTTGATGCGTTTCTTCAGGTCCTCTCTGCTTCTGAAGGAATCCAGAGAGATCTCCAGCCTGGGAGTGGAGCCAAACTGAACGACTCCCACTCGCACCTGAGAATCACACATGAGGTATTTTACTAAGCATGTGGACCTGGGAAATGAAGGAGCTTTAAAGCTGTGGTGAAAGAGCTGTGGATGCTTTGATTTGAGGTGTGTTGATGTTTGCTGACCGTGTCAGGGCCGATGTCCAGGGCTTCACACAGTTTCAGAACACAGTGCCTGGACCTCTCAAACCCACCCTTTCCAACACTGTAGGAGCCATCCATCAAAAAGAGGACATCCATAGCAGCAGAACACTTCATCACTGTCCGCACGCAAAAAAGCATGAATGCACACGCACACACAGACACACACACACACACACACAAAATTATGGGACGCCAAAAATACCATTCATATTTACATTGAGATTATAATCTCTGTTCTTTTAACTAGCTCACAATCTTATACACCTTTTTGGGGCATTGATGGTTAACAGTTAAGGAATTGCTCCTGTGACCTTCAGGTTGCTGACCGGACCAGACCAGTACAAGTACCACTGAGGTACCCATGAGCAAGAAAATGTCCCCAAGCACTGCTCCCTGGGCACTGCCTATGTCAGCTGCCCGCTGCTCCATGTGTGGATGGGTTAAATGTAGCGGTCACATTCCTTTGTGATGCACTGTGTGCTGTGTTGTGGTGTGCTTAGAGTGACAAATAATCCCTCACTTTCACTAATACATAACTGTTTTTTAGAAAAAACAAACTGTTGATACCTTTTACTGATCTCCTGTTTGCTTATATACTAAAGTTAACTTTTGATTTTGAAAGGCAATGCTGTGATAAATGGCTTTTTGCTTAGGTGACTAATCACATTGGTCTAATCTCACTTGGTAAAAAAAAAAGCTTGGAACAGACAGAGATGATCCGATCTTGTAAGATCTAGTCTGAAACATTACGTGGTGGGGTTGAGTAGTTTAGACATCATAGTGCAAAATGTGACTTCGATTAAAACCAGCGTATGCTTTTAAAGCATGACTTATGAAGAAGAATAATCACACCCTGTCAGTATTTATTTCAAACCTGCCAGTGTCACATTTAACTGCAGCATGCAAACGTGTGAACTATGTGATTTGCTTCCTGTGTTGCATGAAAAATCATGTTCCAGGCAAAGATGACTACAGTGAAACAACTGGCCAGTATGTGACATGTGTAAGGCGTTCAACAGTGGCTTTTTGGCATGTCCAAGCTTATTTCTCCAACAGAGCCATACATTTACACACACATACAGTACACACACATTCACAGACACAAACAAGTCTGCGCTAGTAGAAGGCTAAATTATAATGTGTGTAACTGTCAGGTTGGAACCCGCTGCCGGTCATAAAGAGGGTGATTAGACAGAAACAGCACGGCAGCATCTGTAAAAAAAAAATACACACACACATTCATGCATGCCTAAGTGTAGACACCTTAGACGTTCTTTCAGGTTTGGGGAAGTAAGAGACACTTTGTAAGTAAATATGTTTAGATTCCCATTACCATGAATTATGACAAAATTATTGGTAACCACTTTTGGATTATGTAGTCATGTTTTGTGTTCATGTAAAGGCCTGTATCCTATATTTTCCTTTCATTTTTGTTTTTATTCAACTTTTTATAATCTCTGAGATCCTCTTATTGTACATGTTATTGAATCTGCCTGCTTCCCTTCCCTTTTTTTTCTCTCTCGCTCTCTCTCTCTCTCTCGCTCACTAGCTCTCTCTCTCACTCCCTCGCTCACTCTATCTCTGTTACTTTGCTTTTCTCTGACTTGGGATCCCAAATCTTTGGGACACTTTGTTTCTAGATAGACACCTCTCTCTCTCTGTTAAATAAAACTTTTTAAATTACTTTACGGTGTAATTCTGACCTCTCCTTGAAGACACGTCGACACTCCCCAACATCAAACAGAGGCATAACTTATTTTAACACAATCTTTTTCTGACCTGGGTGGCATGGTGGTGCAAGGTGAGCGTGGTTGCCAAACAACAAGAAGGTCCTGGGTTTGATCACCAGGTTGGCCTCAGGTTTGCAAGCTCTCCCTATGTTTGTGTGTCCAAAGGCTTGCTATAGATGGACTGGATACTTTAAATAGCCCACATGTGTGAATGGTTGTCTGTCCCTGTGTAGCCCTGCGATGGGTTGGTCACCTGTCCCTGTATAATCCTGCAATGGGTTGGTCATCTGTCCCTGTGTAGCCCTGCGATAGGTTGGTCGTCTGTCCCTGTGTATCCCTGCGTTGGGTTGGTCGTCTGTCCCTGTGTATCCCTGCATTGGGTTGGTTGTCTGTCCCTGTGTAGACCTGCGATAGGTTGGTCGTCTGTCTCTGTGTAGCCCTGAGATGGGTTGGTCACCTGTCTCTGTGTAGCCCTGCGATAGGTTGGTCATCTGTCCCTGTGTATCCCTGAGATGGGTTGGTCACCTGTTTCTGTGTAGCCCTGCGATAGGTTGGTCGTCTGTCTCTGTGTAGCCCTGCGATGGGTTGGTCTTCTGTCCCTGTGTAGCCGTGTGATGGGTTGGTCGTCTGTCCCTGTGTATCCCTGCGTTGGGTTGGTCGTCTGTCCCTGTGTATCCCTGCGATGGGTTAGTCGCCTGTCCCTGTGTAGTCCTGCGATGGGTTGGTCGTCTGTCCCTGTGTATCTCTGCGATGGGTTGGTCGTCTGTCCCTGTGTATCCTTGCGATGGGTTGGTCGCCTGTCTCTGTGTAGCCCTGCGATAGGTTGGTCATCTGTCTCTGTGTAGCCCTGCGATGGGTTGGTCATCTGTCCCTGTGGAGCCCTGCGATGGGTTGGTCATCTGTCAATGTCTAGCCCTGCGATAGGTTGGTCGTCTGTCCCTGTGTATCTTTGCGATGGGTTGGTCATCTGTCCCTGTGTAGCCCTGCAATAGGTTGGTCGTCTGTCCCTGTGTGGCCCTGCGATGGGTTGGTCATCTGTCCCTGTGTATCCCTGCGATGAGTTGGTCATCTGTCCCTGTGTAGCCCTGCAATAGGTTGGTCGTCTGTCCCTGTGTGGCCCTGTGATGGGTTGGTCATCTGTCCCTGTGTATCCCTGCGATGGGTTGGTCATCTGTCCCTGTGTATCCCTGCGATGGGTTGGTCATCTGTCCCTGTGTGGCCCTGCGATGGGTTGGTCATCTGTCCCTGTGTATCTCTGCGATGGGTTGGTCATCTGTCCCTCTGTAGCCCTGCAATAGGTTGGTCGTCTGTCCCTGTGTATCCCTGCAATGGGTTGGTCGTCTGTCCATGTGTTGCCTTGTGATGGGTTGGCTTCCAGTAGCCACTAGCTGTGTTTGATATTGTGCCTTTAAGGCTGATATGTGTTTGATACTGTCCCTTTAATGCTGATATATGTAAATAAACATCTGATTGCATACTCTATATTTTGGCTCATTCAAAAAGCAGCCCAATCTGAAACATTTGTTATAACTTCAGAATGAATAGTTGGGGCATTCATTTTCATATCATCACAGAAATAATTAATTTAAAAAAGCCTTTTTAAGTTTATTTTCCAGACATGGACAGTATAGACTAGGGAATGAACAGTACCAAACAATTCATATATAGAAAACAGCTGAATTATTTGTTTTTTGTTCATAAAAAATCAACAGGTTTATATATCCTTCCATTCATCATAGCGCCGTCTATTATGCAGAAGTTATAAGTAGTGTTTGAGTTAAATAAATCCACACAAACATCATTAGTGGATTTAAGTCCTTTAATATAATATTATTAATTGCAATGCACTAAAGCGCATCTGTTCAAGTGCTTTCCTTTTACTGCACTCCTACTTGTAAACCAGGGACCAGTGCTAGTATAATTATTTTTTTGAATGGCAAGCAGCAGCACAGACTCACCTTCGCCTGCAGCATTGATCTTCAGAATGGTTTCATGATCAGTCTGGATCTCTTGCACACCAAATCCACAGTCCACTACAAAAAAGAGAAGGCCGAATGCATTGCAATCAGTTTATAAAAGCCTCCTAATGAGGGATTTACATCAGTTGGCACCTGAGGGCACAAAGCAACAATGTGTTCATTATTACAGGATATAATGGTCCGTTAAAGATAAGGAGCATGGATATTACTCTGGAACCAGCAAAGTCGACGACAGAGAACATGTGCAAAATGACAGCCCTCTTATTTAAGCGCTATTTCAGGGCAGCTGAGTTGACCCTGGCCTCAGGCATGGCTCTGTGTGGAACTCTCTCTCCCCATGTATAACTCCTGGTGCTCAGTCTTTTTAAGAGGCATATTTTAGAGCCATTGGCATTCCAACGACGCCCACTGAACGTGCAGAAAACAGTCACCCTCGCCTCCAAAGGGGATGCTTTCTTAACGGTTGAGTGAACACAGCCGGGTGGGACGTTCTCTCTCTCTCACACACACACACACACACAAACACAAACACACACAATAGCTGATTGAGTGGATGAGGGTCATGTGAACAGCTAAGAGTGGACAGCCCTGAGTCCCTGTGCCCTCTAAGAGTGGGGTCAGACATGCAGTACTGAGAGCTCTTGATTAATAGATAATCAAATTTAAACAAACAACTTGATTACACACACATTTCCTCAGGAAATACTTTCTTACAAAACTTGATGCCAGGTTTGTGTCAAGACACAACATGTACAAACTAGATCCAGGTTTCTATGTGGAGTATAAGCCCAAAACACGAACAACAAATCAATTGTTACTCATCATATATGTTATCCTACACACACACACACACACACACACACACATTTCTCAAAAAAAACCACTAATATTAGAATAAATACAAACGACAGTGATGCAGTAAACAGTAACTTAATGTGTCAATTTGTTTTTTGTTGCCCAGTATTACTTGTAGTTTCCATCAAATTGCTGCTTTGGGCTCAATCAGTCCTTCATTAGATGAAATCAGGTGCTGCTGATGGAGCTTCACACACATTCATGCAATGACTGGAAGCATGGGGGGGGGTAAACCTGTGTTCTTCTCACAAAATAACACTTCTTGCAAACAAATCTACATTCTTTTACTGCTTTCCTGTTTGTTTAGATTTATTCCACGGTTTACTTGTGTTTTTGCTGCAGAAAGAAACTCACTGCTCAGATAAGTGACTTTAAACTATTAACATAGGTGCCTTAAACTTTATACTCGCACACATACACATATATAAATGTGTCAAAGACATCATCTATATACATGAAGTGCAATAATAGAATGCCTCTCCTGCAGTAGAGACCAGCTCTCCATGGTGATTGGCCTCAACAAGAGAAACCTGCAGAAGCCCCTTAGGGTGTAAAAGCCACAAACCCCCACAGGGCAAATTATGAGGTCATAAAAGCTGCTCTTGAATGTTTTTTTAATCCCATTTATGTGGATGAACACAATGCTGAAGCCTAATATTTTTTAATCCTATCATTCCAGGGACTCCTTCTAGCACTGCCCATGACTACCTCATAAGAATATTTAAAAATGAGTGAACCATACAAAATCCGCCTACTGTCACAAATTAACTGAGACTGAGAGCAAGATAATCTTAATAGGTATCTCTGTAAAACACCTATTTTCATCAGTCACCGAATTCCCTGTGTATGCACAGATCCTCCAGGCACTGTATATAACAGCATATTTCATTTAAGAGCATGTAAAGAACGGACCCCATAGCAACAAATGACCCCAACTACATTTACAGCTAGTGCTATTTCCACTTGGAATTTTCATAAAGAACCATAGCCACTATACAAAGAACATGCAGGGGTCTAGAGCAGGATGGTATATGTCCAAAGGGCCATAACCGTGGATGAATTATGTATCTGATCATCTCTTTACTGTGCTGCACAGTCAGAATATATCTTCAAATCCAGTCTTAGTAACAGATGCTTCTAAATGAGCAGAAAGGCACTGAAGTCGTGACTGAGATCCCTCTTGTAACCTGCAGGAAACTTGTAAATCCTACACCAGAAGGCTTTTTCATAATCCATTTTAACTGCGCGAAGAGGCTCAGCTGCTCTGCTCCTTGGATTTATGGCATGTGTCCTATCCATGTGGAGGAAACAGGAGCCTAACATCTTAATTCAGAATCCCTGTGTGTGTCACACCTCAGCAGTCAGGAGGTTAAAAGATATTATGCAAAGGCAAGCACTGACTGAGCATATATAGACTTGTAAACTGGAGACCACCATGCACATATAATCAACAGAATGGGGGTCTCAGAAACATTATGTGTTGTTAATTTAAGCACAATTATTTTGTATATATTGAATATGTACATACATACATACACTAATTGCATGCTGTAGCTTAGTGAATGAGACCTCACAAATCCTAAAAGGAAAATGCTTATGCTGTGTGTGTATTATTGTGGTTGGACAAAAAAACTCAAGTGCAACCCTCTACACCCCAAATGGTGACTGGGAGATCATGGACTGCACACTTCTCAAACTCATTCATCAAATTAAAGACATCATGTAGAAGTTCAGAATGAACCTCAGTTAGACACACTGTGACAATCACAAATCATGGCTCAGCACCACCTTCTGCATGTACAATGCATGGTTAAGACTCTTGCATGGTTCTCATTATCATTATAAACCCCATTGCCTTATGTGTCATTGTTTCCTTTTAAATCTGCATTGAATTGTAACTATAGTGCAGCCATCTGAGCAAGGATGGACTTTATGTGAAAGTCACACAGATCTCTCTTTCTTACCTTGAGTGAGAAGGATGGCTAGAAGTAGCTGTAGCTGGCTTCTGGGGAACATTTCTGGTGACCTAAAATGAGGATCAGACATGAGACTCAACATGGAGGCGAAATTCTTTTAGCATCCACCCAATCTATGAGGGGGCAGGTTTGAAGTGGTAACCATGAAAAAGGTCCAGGGAGCACAAATGAGGGCTACAGCAGCTGTGAATGACTATGAACAGCCAGAGAAGAGTGGGAGGGAAACTCTTCTAGGAATTTAACCACATGGACAATGAGCTGGTTGCACTTAGCAGCTTACAGTAAGAAAACTGGACTCTCAGGGGTACAGACCATGCTAACAAAGGGACACTTGGCCATTTTGATGAAGTCATATACCCAGGATATTTTAGGACAATGTTGATTAATTGAATGAATGATGACATTTATACTAAGTGTGCCCTGTAGTATAACCAGTAAGGCCCATCTACTCCTGGAGAGAAAAAATTATGCTGCCAGTTTGGTGTAAAAATCTCATATCTGAAACCAAGTGGAACTTTGCCCCAGATGGTAATAGAAAGATTTTTGAAAACAACATTTAAAAAAAAAGTTTCACTTAATTAAATCTTCATTAATTCAATAATTAATGAATCAGGTGTAGGTGAAAACATTGGGTGATATCATCATATCAGGCATCTTCTCCCAAGCACAATGCAAAGCAACACCATGAAGCAAACATAAACAAAATGTTAAAGGAAGGTAGAATATTAGAAATATTAAAAACATCATGTAAATCACAGCACAGTGAAAGTTCATGACAGAAATCTCAGACAGACAGTAGGTAAGCTCAGCTCAGCCACGCTGTCACCAGAGTGGACTAATCATTTACTTTGGTCTGCTTTTAAGGAGCAGTGAAACAAAAGTAGACAAAGGAGCATGACACGGCTCATCTCAGCCTTACACACCCCCAGACGCTCCTCTGACTCTAGTCTCACTCTTACAGCTCCAGGTCAAAAGTGCATATCTTCAAGGCCTTAAGTTGTGAATCAAATTAAACACCAGTTCACCGCATTACCACACTGAAGGGGAACACAGGTTGCCTAAGGTGGTTTTCATCTCCACACTTATTTTGGCTCTCTGTTAGACTGCTGCAGTCATTTTTATGTGTTTAAGCAGTAAAACATTACACTAACCACAATGAATTATGCAATAACCACAAAATCATAGTTTAATTCTCTTACTGGCTTTAACAGAATACTTACTGAATTCATAATGTAAAGATTTGAGACTTCTAAAGATATTATCAAGAAGGAAAAATGAAAAACACATACACACACCACCACTCTAGTACAATGTGGTTCACACCATGTTATCAGCTTACCTGTATTTAGTCTCTATGGGTATAATACAACCACACTGCATTTTTATTTCACCTCTATTTAAAAATGGTACTCGGCCAAAGATAACCATCATGAAACCACGCAGTGTGCTTTTGATGTAGCTTTTGAGCAACACATTGATAAAAAGAGCATACACAGTGGGGGACACTAGTGTTATGTCTAGGCTGTGGCACTGAATGGGGAGATTCCAGGATTAAGAAGCAGCACTAGTTTCAGTTTTGGGATTCAACAAGTGATTATGGAGGTGAACCAGAACCCTAGAGTCCTCTATAGCTAGCATACAGTTTGGTCCTCTCATATGTAGTTTATCTACAGACACATAACTGTGAAATATGATTTTATACCTGTCTGTGACATCAGACACACATTAAAACATTTTATATGTTTCTTGTGATGTTCCTCACAGAATCAACAATGATGGAGTGATGGATGGTGGGAACCAAGTCTATGAACTGCTGAGGTGAAGAGCTACCTAAAGGGAAGGACTCTGAAGATAAATAGAAAATTTCTGAATGGGGAACTTGAGAGAGCTGGGGTGTAGATGTGGAAGGGAAAATGAACTGTCATCGCTGATAAGGAGGCGTATTTCCTGCTCATGAATAGATGCAGCATTAGTTCTGCTGCTCTTAGAGAATGTGGTCTGTATGACTGATTGGTATCAGAAGTCTAAGTACAGAACCACCGGTGTGAAGCCTGATATGGATGGAGCCACTTCATGATAAGCATCAGAGATCCACATTATAGCTACTTGAGCTCTTTTGAGAGGGTGGTGGGGGGTGGTGGTGGTAAGGGGCCCTTTTATCCTTGCTCGTTTTCTATAGATTTCTAACATTCTTGCCTAAAGCTAGGCTTTCCTTTAGGTGTATGTTTTGTGCATCTCCATTTCACCATACGACAATGAGTTAGTGGTGTAAGAGAAGAATCACTGATCAACCCATTCTACTGACAACCAAAGCGCAGTCTGTCAATATGACCGTAAAACACAAATACACATGCCAAATCACACACATGAACTGTGAGGCACTTTGGACAAATGGGTTGCCTAAACATCAATAAGAGCATGGCTGTATTGAAATCAGGGGCAGGACAGATAAGGTGAGGTTTTCTTTATTTGTTTTTTTTCATGCAGAGCAGGGCTGCTTCTATGATTCATACATAGATAGCTAGATAAATAAATAGATAGAGGGAGACAGACAGACAAATAAAGCAAGCAGCCGAAGAAAGAACCGCCAACACGGTTTCTCCGTTAGTCTAAAAATCTGTTCTGAAAGTGTGACATGTCAGGAGTTGTCTGTGCAGGAGGTACGTAATTAGAAAGAAAAGCCTTTGGAACCACTTCAGTCAGTCAAACTAACCTCTAGCCTCAACATTAATGGGAACAAATTCTCACTCCCTCAGACAAACCAGCAGCTTTTAACGGTCAGCTCTGTTCTGAGGGAAAAGCATGGTACTCTTTGCTTTAAAACAAGTACATAAGACCAGTGCACACTTCTGATGAGACATCAGCTGCTGTAAGTCTTCGGGGGCACAGACCCTCTGTCAGGCACGACCTTTTACACTCACGAAATACCTTTAGTTTTTGACCATCCGCGCCAAAATACACCCAAAAAGCCACCGATTTGGACAAATGAAATAAAGCTAAAACAAACAAACAAACTGCCTCGCAGCAGTGACTGCAATAAGGTCTCTTGGCATGAAGATCTGCAGCTCCCTCGCTGACAGGTTCAGGCTGCAGGTTCGCTCCCGCGCTGACGCTCGTCAACAAGGCTGCGCTCACACGAGCGAGGCTGAAACTTTCAGCGTTGAGCTGCAGTTTAACGCTGTGAAGATGAACATAAAGCAGCGACAGACATTTCTCAACATTTCTTACCTCGTTCCTGAATTGGGGCTCCGGGGTAGCGACAGCAGGTTGTTTGGAGAAGCAGAGGGCAGTAACACACCCGACTACAGCCCACACTAAACTCTCCACAGCTCATCCCAGCTCGCCCTCC
>JBBPDA010000105.1:37127343-37192936 GCA_037974385.1 Arnoldichthys spilopterus
TGGAGAAGCAGAGGGCAGTAACACACCCGACTACAGCCCACACTAAACTCTCCACAGCTCATCCCAGCTCGCCCTCCACCCTCAGCTCATCCCACCTCGCTCTCCCCCCTCAGCTCATCCCCCGGCACCTTTCAGTCCCTCCACTTAATCCAGCAGAAAGCAGTCTTGCGCTAAACTGGCGCATGCAAAACTCTCTCGCGGAAGTTCAGTTCAATTTTTTCTGCATGTTGTGTTCGTAAATACAGAAAAATGTCACCACTCTGCTTTACAGAAATCCACATCCGGACACAAAACTGCAAACAGTGGTCTCCTCGTGTGGGTCTGACCCGGATAGTGGAATCCATTGAATGTTTTTAATGAGCTGTAAATGCAACTGAGCTGCATTTCCGCTTTTATTGTTTCCTCTTCTTTTGTTTCTGTACCAAGAAAATCGAATTTTTAAAATAATCTTTAACCTCCTTATTGTCTAGAACGAACCCAGCTGCTGCTGCTGTTGTTGTTGTTAAGATGCCTTTAAGACGAATATGAAAATAATCTGATTGTCTACAGAACAGTCGCCTGGACTAAACAATAGCGGCCTTTCCCCCAAACCGCACCAACACTTCAATAGGGAGTCGCGCTATATGAAGCTGCACTTGCACGCTCCACTAATTTCTGTGAAACAACCCTCAGTTTGGCGAGCCCTCCACGAACACGGGTAAGCAGTAGTGAAGCGGACAGGGCGCGAGAACAGGGGACAGAATGAAAGGGCAACTGGCTTTCAGGGCAGTACTGGTGTAACGGTGCCCCTGGACCCTAAAGATATCAGGTTCGAATCCCAGCCCAAAACAACTACCCCTGAGCCCCCCGGGGATTGTGGTCATCGGCTGCCCACTGCTCCTACACAGATGGGTTGAATGCAGAGGTCACATTTTGTTGTGTACTGTGGTGTGTTCACAATGACTCACTTTAAGGTGAGCAGACAGATTCGCACAAACACATTCGTCTGTGACAAAAAGAATTGAGTGAGAGCGAAATCTTTACAAACTACACCAAGCTCTTATTGTCAGCAGCCCTTAAAGAAGATTAAACCCAAACGTCACAGCCATTTATAAAGTCGAGATACACACTGAACTGAGTAATACAAAGAACTTTATTAAAACTGCAACTAAAATGGGTCAAAAGGCCAATCTTGTTTCAGGAAATAATCAAGTCATGCCTTGTAAAAAAGTATACTGCTTCTCAGTAAAACAAAAACACTCCACGTGGGATCGGCATCTGGCCTGCATGTTACATTTGTAAACCATACAAATATAAATGAGACCGTACATGAAACAAACGTAAAACATTTCAATCGATTTTAACCACAACAGGTTCAATTTAACGTGAACAGTAAATATTCATTTACACCTGAAAAATAATCTGAAGGCATTACTTTTGGTTCCCTCCAGCATGCTTTATGAGCAGAAGAATCAGCTCCTCAAGTCTATCAATCTAAGGGATGAGGGGAGAGAAAAACATGTTGAAATATTTTCATTATAGACAGAAAAAAAAACAAACAAACACCACAACAAGTCAGAGAGGTAAAAGCGTCCAACCTTTTGCTTAAGGTCATCACAGCAGCATGAAGAAACTGAAGCTGGGAATATAAACAAGAACCAAAGCAGCAAATTTAACAAACACAGCCCATCTACATTATTGGAAACTGGCCTCCAAGACTGGCTTAACTCACATCGTGTTATTGATTACAAGTCAATATAATCTGTTGGATCAGGTTAATATGTTCTTGAGCAAATCAGCCCCAAGTTAACGATTTCAACAGAATTCGGGAGCGCAGCTGATACCTACCACTGCTGATGCCCTTTGAACCTGTATCGGCCTGTAGCTCCTTATTTTCCACACTGGTCATCACGGTCTTTGTTTTTTCTGAAATCAAACAAAATAAAATGTTAGAGAACTGTTTCTCTACATATGATGACAAGGCACCATACTAAATAACAGCTTTGGGGCACAGACCAATATTCCAGGTGGGACAGCACCTGTGCAATTATACTGTGTAATCGGCATTTCTATGGCAGACAGCTCACAGAATGCTCAAGTTATACCACAGCTCTAGAGTACAGCACACTCGCTTTTACTTGCAACAGTATATTCAGGGAGGTTAGCTGATTGAAAATAAATTACATAATACTTCACTCAACTGCATCAGGCTACACAAGCACCTGATAAGCCTAAATCAACACTGAAAATATACCACTTGAACCAGAAATTCATCACACCAGCACTAAATACATAAAAACACATTAACATTATCCTTAGTCAACCAAGCAATTAAACAGGTACTGTTTACTGTGCACTCCATTCATAAGCAAGAAAGCCTCTAAAAATATTGACTACAGTTTAATCAAAATCTAGTGTAATCTATGTGTATTTGCACATGTGCATGCATAAGTGAACGCAATGATTTACCATCCAGCAGGTGAAACCCACACTTAAACAATTCTTTTGCTTTTTATTTACTATTATTTGTATATAAGGATGCAGTGAGAAGCTACTGATGGAAGAGATAATTCATAAGTTTATAATGATGCATTTTAAACCCTAAAGCCAAGTTCTGCCCTGTTCCACCTTGACTCATGGACATATACCTTTATCTTCACTTTCAGGCTTGGGCTTCCTGGCGTCTGAAGAAGCGGGTCCTGATTCTATGGATGCACTGCCAGCCCGAGGATGCCCCAGATTGTGGGCCTGTGTCTCCATGGACAGCTCTTCTGTAGTAGCCTTTCCTGGAACCTTCTGCAGAGCTCCCAGTATAATGGAATTAATGCTGTTCCCACCCTGGTCTGAGTGCTGGGTCAATGTCAGCAGGTTGAAGGTGCCATCAAAGGCTTCCACAGAGGTCAGTACCTTGCCGCTCAGTTGAACCCTAAAGAGTTCCAGGACCTCAGGAGGCCAAACAGGAGGGAAGTGCTTCTTACCTACAAATAGGCACAAATAAATAAAACACTCTGGCTGATACTGACAAATCTAAACTCTAAATATCTGCCATCACTTGATGGTGCTGCAGTTCCTTTACATGACTTTAACTGAACCAACGGTTTACCGCTTACCTGAAAGAGCACACCTGGCTATCTGAAATGGATGCTTCAGAAGCTCTTTAGGGATTGGCAGGATACTAGAGATTGGAATCCTCTCACAGTTTCCGTAGTCTGCATAGATCACGTTCACATGTGTGCTTGTTGTATCCAGTACCACAGCTCTATACCAATTCTTGTCACCTGAATAAGGAACATTGAGAACATGTTTTTAATGTGTTTTAACTGTGGAGCCAATGACTATTCTACCTAGGACCAAATGCAAGCTAATAAACTTTAAAAAGTCTTAAAAGACCACTAATGGAATCAACTACTATATCAAAACAGGCAATGAACATAGAAGTTCTTTAAAAAATGCCTTCCACACTGGAATGCTTTCTGTAAATTCCTTGATCCACACTGTTTAAAGGCGATCACACACTAGAAGCATGTAATTATTTTAGGACAGACATGAAATTATTGACTAAGGCTGGAATTTCACCACTTTGTTTGTAAAATAGCATCTTTCCTGGGAGTCAGCTGATCTTTAAGAGTCACCTGGAGTTTCAAAGGAAAAACATTTCTCTCTACACAAAAATTCCTTTCCGTTTTTAAAGTAACTCCACACAAAGAAAACTGTCTCCACTGAGGCTTTTACAGAGACCATATCATTTAAAGCTCAGATAGCTCATCTTACAGGATTACTGTTAGGACTTTGTGCCTTGCTGTTAACAGTTTGGCTACAATTAAGGCAGCAGTTGATGTTTCAGTGCGAGTGACCTGAGAACTGTGCACAACAAGCTGCTCCAGGCAAAGGAACGCTCTGGTTGGTTACAGCCTGTCTGCTGCAGTACTTCATCACATCAGACATAACTGCCTGCAGCACTTCTACATTCACTGCAGAAGGGAAAGAAACAAATTTGAGATTAGTATACCATGGGGAAAAAAAATAGACACATGACTACATGGTATGAAATTAATAACAAAAAAGCTGTTTTGCTTAATACACTGTGCAAAGACCAGACTTGCACTGTTCAGCCAACAAAATTACTACTGAATAATAATAATAATAATAATAATAATAATAATAGCTTTATTTATATAGCACCTTTCATATATTTAAATACAGCTCAAACTGCTTTACACACAAAAAAAGAAAAAGTAAGAACAAGTAGCATGTATTTAAAAATAGACATTTTAAAAAGACGATAAGAGATTAACAAATAAGAGAAAAATGAACAAATTAAGAGAGCAAAGGAAATTATGTATAAAATGTCTAGTATAACAGAATTACTAAGAAAGAAAGAAAGTAATGAAGAATACATGAACAGAAACTAAGCTAAATATTGTTTTAGGCAGCTTTCAGAATTTACTGGTGAATATTAATAAGCAATGTGTTCCACAGTTTTGGGGTATAAAAGAGAAAGAAGTCTTTTAATGCTTCATTGTAGGAATAATGCTCCATTAGGAATATATTCAGTCAGGCATTTTGATATTATGATTATATTTGGACTGATATCCAACAAAATTTCCTTCTCACCATCTCTAGGATTCATCACATAGAAGAGACCTGGGCTGGTCACTGCTGCTACCTGTGGTTGGAAAGTGTCTCTACAAGGCAATTCCACGGTCTTCCAGTCCAAAGGAAAAGAAGCACCTAAATGTGACACACAAATAAAACAAATTAAAAACAAAATTGGTTAATTCTTAAACAAAACAAAAACTGCTTTTATAGCTTATCTTAGAAACATTTACAGACTTCTCCAGCATCCATTGTGGAGGACCACTGCTAACTATTTAGCTCACTATAAAACACTAAACTGTGATGTTTTCATTCAGAACTGATATTTGCGTATTGAGTTTATGGAGGATAATGTGCAATTACTTGAAAGGGTTGACTGTACTGGGCCAGCTCCTTGTTCACTAGGGTTAGTTGCCAGCTCAGTCTTAGATGGGCTCTCCGCAGGCATTGGAATCTGTGCAGGAGATGCCTCTTTTGAACAGTTTGGTTTGTTTTGTTGTGCAGTACATTTGTTCTCCTGTCCCGAAGGTTTGGCCAGCTGTTCGGAGACAAGCACAGCAGCAATGTTTTGGCCATTGTACTTCAACTCCACCCTATATCCCTGCTCAGTGATGGACAGCACTTTGCCACAGAGTTGATTTCCCACACACAAAGCCTGGAACCTCTGTATTGCAGCATCCTTCCATTGGCCTCCCACAGGCTCAACTCCTGTAGACATTATTCACACATTAGTGAAGAAGAAAACAGGAAATTAATAGATGTGTTTCGTATACAGCACAATTCATCTTGTGTGAAGACTAAGCATATAAAAGTACCTGAATAAAACACAAACGGTTCAAGAATATACCTGCAAGACAGCAGCGTATGGCCTGGAAAGGGTGTTTGAGTAAAATGGGAGTGATAGCTCGGAGATGTGTCGCCTCTACTTCACAAGAGTTCCCATAATCCACAAAGTACACTCTGGCCTTTCCATCACCCACCACACTCTGCACCATGCCCCTATACCAGCGGCAATCTCCTACACACCAGGAGGATAAATGTACTGAATACCAACAAGTCATAGTTACAAGTTTAAGCAAAATCAAGTTCACACCATTGAAACATTAACAGGTGCAGATGTAGCAAAGCCACAAGAGCTATGACTGACCACTAAAGAGAGCGCAGCAGGGTTCTCCTACAGCAGGGCTGAAAGGAGTCCTCTCAGTCTCGCAGTGCTTCATAAGTGCAGAGGATAACTCTTGTAAGGTCTTAATGTCTGTCAACCACAAAAAAATAAGAATATCTATATGACTGACTCCTCAAAGCAGAGAGAACGGCACTATAGCTCATGCATAATATGCTTTGATTGACAGAACAAACAAATGAACAACCATACCTTTCGTATTATAATTATAGCAGTAAAATTCACCAGGATTTTCTAGTACACTGATCACTAGCACCACCTCCTGGCCATCAGTAGGAAGCTCAGCACAAGACCACTCCAACTTGTCCACAGCTAAGGAGGGCATTCAGACACAAATATCGCAACACAGGAGGAGCTATTATTTCTTATATAATTTTATATAAGAAATAGAAAAGACATTGTTTAGACATACCAAGATTTTCAGAGACATTTTCTTTAGCTACTTGTTTTGTGGTTTCAAAATTTCCAATAGCAGCAAAGCCTGTAGCCACCAGCATCTCAGCTACATTAGTCTGAGGATCACTGGACTCATCAACCATGGAGACCAGTGCCATTCCATCTTGCTCTCCAAGAATTTCTACTTGGATGAAACGGTTACAAACCAACCGTTTAAGCATTACTGGCACCTCCTCTGACCATGTATCTGTAGTAGGCTTTATACCTGTAACAAGCAAAAAAAAATGATATAGGACAGATCAGGACTTTATAACGGTGCTTTCTGAAATCATTTTGAAAAAGAAGTGAGTTAACATTGTAATAATTTCCATTGTTCAGAGATCTAGACATTTCAATTAATGAGCCTTTTATGAGCACTTAAGTCAAAAAAGGTTATCCTTAAATCAAACAAACCAAATAATGTTAGTGTTAGAGAATAAAAAGCTTGTTTCCTTATTCAGTAAATGCACGCACGCACGCACGCACGCACACACACGGCTCAACCCTGCCTGCTGCAAGAATTTTATTTTGTCATTCCTTATCTTATTGTAGAGGTATGTCTTAGTTAAAATAGTAAAAGAAAAAAAAAAAAAAAAAAAAAAAACATTGCAAAAGTCATAATTTGCCCATATACAGAATGGCCAGCAAAGTGCAACACTTAACTCACGGTTTCAAAAGACAAAGAATTTGCAAAACTCCGCTTTACCTGCTAGGGCACAGGGGATTGCTTGAGTAGCCAAAGTTAACAGTTCCATACTGATGGGTCGCAAATGACTCAGCTTCACTTCTTCAGAATTCCCAAAGTCTATGTAACCCACACAAACGCGATCCTCTGATGAATATGCCAGAACTTTGGCCCTATACCATTGGTTGTCTTCTGTAATGCAAACAGGAAAAGATGTTCTCATATAACTGAATACTAATTATTGCATTAAAACTGAATATTCTAAAACATTTACTAAAACTTTACTCCAGTTCTCTAAAAATGTGCTTACACACATGTACCCACCCACAAAACAACTGCTTCTTAATTGTATTTTGCTGGTTGGGCCATGTCTCACCTGAGAAAAGAGAACAGCAGACAGTTCCAGGAGCAGGCCTGAAGTTCTCACTGGCTGGGGTCTTGGTACAATGTTCTCTTAGATTCAACTGCAACTGCTGGACGGCACCTGCATTGGCAAAACAAGTTCTTAAAGACTAATGAAAGCTACAGTACCACCACATGGCATGCACCACCTCTACTTGATGACACAATATGTTAACTGTGGTGGCTGCAAGAGTACAGCCAGCAATCATGGTCAACATCACACTAATGCTAAACTCTCTTGAAGCTGTTCGAGGTTGTGTGTCATACCATATCCCTTAAGGATTACAAAGATTCTTAATTGTGCCTAGGATCTCAGCTAATAAATCAATGACTCACTGGCATTTTCTAGCTTTTGGCAGATGATCTCTGAAGGGGACTGAAGGTGGGTTACTATTCCTGTGAATGTATCTCCCACTCCTTGGGTCTGTGGCTCTGGTGGTTGAGCGTCATTGTTCTCATTCTTGCCGACAGACAAACGCTTGAAGTTCTCAAATGATGCGGTCATTAAAGAGTCTTTACAAAAAGAATACAAATTTTTTGTTATAAAGGTGCTAAACAATTATTGAATTATGAAACAATAATAGAAAAGCATACATGACTCACTGATATCTTGCTTAGTTTTTGGTATAGTAGGGGTGTCCACTTTAATGGCATAGCCCTGGTCAATTAGGAAAGTACTCAGATTTTTACCTGTTGAACAAATTCAAAATTAATTTCTCTCAATGATACTACTTAGGTCTCATCACAACATGACCATTTCAAATGATTATGCTCTACCGAGTGTCGACAGAGGGACATCAACTGCAAACAGTGAGCCATCGTCCATGATGTCCATCACAATAAAAGTTAGATTCTTTCCTGAAACCAGCTGTCTCAATGCAATGGAGCATTCGCCTGTCCACATGCTAGTCACTGCCTTCACCCCAGCAACACAGCACTGTAAGGCCTGCCAAGTTCAGTTAACAATGTGTAACAATTTGACAACAGTTAAAAACAATTACAACCTATTCATCAGCATATATAATAATATAATATTCCACCAAGCAGAGAAGGAACAACATACACATGGTGGTGCAGGATCAATGTTCTCTGCAAAAGCACGAATCTTGTCAAACGTGACATCTTCCTCATTTCCAAAGTCTATGTAGAGTATTTTTGCAGTGTGGCGATTCAAATCAACAGACTCCACTTTACCACGGTACCACTTCTGAGAGGAGACAATACATTGTTGGAAAAAGGGGGGAAAAGAAATGCTGTAATGATCCCAAAGTGAACTGAAGAAATATTCATGTTACATCCTTTCAAGCTACAGACCTTCTTCTCTATTAGTTAGACTCAATGACATGAGTTACCTGATCAAGAGAAAATTTGACTGCACAGAGTTCCTCAACATCAGGCTTGTATTTAGCAGCATGTGAGCTGCCATAGATCTTCTGCAGCTCCAATGTGATGGCCCTCAGTGTCTCAGTAGTCTCCACTGACTGGATGTGGATGAAGAACTTTCCAGGATTTCTCAGCCCTACCACAGTTCCCTTTAAGATTATAGAATTCATTTACAGTAAAGAAAATAATTAACTTTAAAAACAATATATAAAAGAAAAAACAAAGGCTCAACTCAAATATACCTGCAGTTCATCTCCTTTCGAGAGACTATTCTTTCGTAAATCATGCAGGAAAATTCTCTTTGGCTTAACCACATCATTGTCGTGCACCTAGGAAGAAAATATTTTTAAAGCACTGCACTAAAAATGCAAGAGAATGTGTATTCAAGTATATGCAAGTAAATGTTTAAAGTAGCAACACTTAAAGGGTGATACCTTGTCCTCAAAGACACTAGGTCCACTCCCACAATGTGTGGTCAGGCCTTCTGTTGATTTGTTACTGGTTAAAAGTCAAACGTAAAATACAACATAAGTTTTTTTTTGTTTTTCTTTATTTAAAAGATGTCATGTTCTATCCTATCCCAACAACCAGCCTAGTACCTTGCATCGTTGTCTGGAGGACATGGTTTACATATGTGGCGATGGGCCTTCCAGTCCTCTGACTGACACGCTACAGAGCAGTAGCATGTCTTTTTGCAGCGTGTGCATCTAAGATTACCTAAGACATCAAACATGTCAAGCTTAGTGGCACTGTGGAAAAGGGGCATGCACATTAAGCACAAAAAACATAACAATAACCTTGCCAAAACCCTTGGAAATTGCAACATGTCAATTACAACTATGCAGGCACCTTGTTGACTGCAGTAATTACAAAGCTTCACCATCACTGGAGCAGCCAAGGGTCCATCTCTCTGTGAAAGGAACATATTTCAAATAAGCAGCACAAAGATGTAAATCACTGCTGCATTCATTGATATTCTTTTTTTTCCATTCTGAAAACAGCAAGAGATATGAACTATATATAAAAACGAAGAAAGATCATACATACAGCACTACTGTCCTGCTCTGCCACCATGTTATTCTCCTTCATGTCGGCCTCAACTTTGAAAACTAAACCAAAGTGACCAAAAGGTTAATAAACATTTGTGGTGGACTACTCTACGTGCAAAACTTTTACCCTTTTACACAGAATACCACCTAGGTCGTCGTTTGTCAGATATCCTTCTATGGGGAAACTGGCTCCCAAATCATTTGACACGGGGCTCGGAGTCCTCGTGGCCGCCAGCACCGGCCCAGTGGCAGGTCTTCTCAGCGGGAGGTTCGGCCTAACCAGCGACGGGGAAAACGCGCGGCTCATTTTGATCAGCTCTCTGAAAGCCAAAAACCCCAGGAAATAATGAAGTATTTTCTTTGACACTTAGAGAGATCCATTTAAAATGCAGAATACTAAAAATGTAATTTTCATCGACAAACAAGTTGTCTACAAAAACAGCATTTTCACCTCTGACCGTCTGTAATTTAAAAAAAAAGCATGAAACACCGATGAGGTCACATTGAAGATGAAAATAACAAAGGAATGTCTTAACTAGCGTTGATTAATATCTGTATTTCTTATTATACTATGATTTAATAAACGTGAAGAGTCTTCCGTCTAAATACGTGCACGGAAGCCGTTACACCTCTGCTAAGCTAAAACACCCGCGCTGTTACTGAACCACCAATTTTAGCCAGAAAACGTGCCATATTTTAACTAAAATAAGTATACACAAGTGATTACTAACCTAAATGTGCCTTATTGCCGCGTTTCACATCAAATGTACACCAGTCTACTAACGGGCCTTATAGTACACTGAGATAAGCTAGCTGGTTAACTAACAGCTCTGATTAGCGTGAAAAACAGACAACGCGCTACCCCAGAAAGAAACACGCTGCGAGCCCAGACAGGGCGCTGAATTCAGCTTGTAGTGTTTTTGTCGAAAGCTGCTAGTTAGGGAAGTTCATTATAATCAAATTTATTCTTAAATGTACCTTACAGGTCTTTACACACGGGCTGAAAGGGAAACGTGGTGACAACCTTGTTAACCCCTGCTAAAGAAAACGTGCTCCTGCGCAGTCCACAAGCGCTTTCCCGCAGTGTGAACTCCAAGTGCACTTGATAAAGTGTACTCTCGGGAAGAAGGCCCTAAAGAAATTTCTTTACAGACCAACGTTTATGGTGCGTTCAAATTATGTCGGTAATGCTAATTTGTAAATACTAATGTCGGAAACTGGAAATACTAAGTTGAAAGAACACACCGGTTTAAGATGGCACATTACATTACTTCGGGAGGCTTGTTAGTTCCCTTTTTCAAAGACGTGCCCGCCACACTAATATAAAGTGTGGAGGTACGGAGAATTCAGATTCTACTTCGCGAGTTTTTTTATTGATGGACATATTTTAAGGTGCGCAATACCTCACATATTGTAAACTAGAGTATAATCTCGAGTGCAAAGTTCACCACCATGTGTTAGAACGATTTGGCCCAAGTGCAGTTCACCACAACATAAAAACCACTGACAGCCGAAGTAAATAACATTGAGATTTTTTTGTGGAAACTAAGTACCTGTGCATCTCTTACCTGGGCAAGAGATGACAACTTATATAAGACGGCAAGGCAGCAGAGGCAGTTTCATGCCCTGGGTAATGTTCTGCAGCAAAACAATGTTCCCAGTCATTCATGTGGATGTTGCTTGGATGGTACACCCTTAATGGCAATAGTTTTCTTTAATAGAAGGATAATGCATCCTGTCACACAGCAAAAATCGGTCATGGATGGATTGAGTAATATGACAGAGTTCCAGGTGTTGATCCCCTAGATTTCAGTCGGATTAAGCATCTGTGGGATGTGCTGGACAAGCTTGTGCAATCCATGAAGGCCCCAGCTTTCAACTTGCAATATGAAGGATCTGCTGCTAACGCCTGGGTACCAAATACCACAGCACACTTTCAGAGGTCTTTTGGAGTTCATGCTCATGCACAGTCGGACTTACACAATATAAGACAGGTGGTTTTAATGCTATGGCTGATTGTATGTGTATTTAAGCTTGAGCTGTTTCTTATACCTGGCATTTGCTTCCATGTTTCTGAGCCAAGCTCATCTGACATTATTATTTTCTGCTTTCCACTTTTCTCTTACTTGCTGGATCACATCATCCTTAATCAAAAGCCCCTCTTTTAGCTGCCGGTTAGCACCTTCAAGGTCTTAGGTATGTACCTTTTAGGTTGAAGTGCTTCAGTTGTGCAGTATCATCTTCTGGGCACTGTTCTGAAAACATCATAAGATTTGTCCCAATAAATTCCCAAATACACTGGCACATTTTTGCATGTTGTAAATACTGCTGTAAAGATTACTTAAGGCATATAAATGCATATAAGAGGCATCTTAAACACTTTCCTGTTTCATGAAAGTTTCCTTTCATATTCCTGATCATTGTTTTCCATTTAATAGATTACTGCACTGCTGAAGTATAATAGTGGAAACTTAATTTTCTCTAACAAAATATGTAGTTTTTCCAAATAATGTCACAAATGGTCATTGTAATGTCATTACATCAGTATTTTACTCTGTATATGATCTTACTCTGGTACACATTGGGTCAAGTTCCAACCTTGTTAATGTTAGTGCAATACAGATGTTTGCAGTTGTGGACTGATCCACCCAGCATCGACCCAACTGCAGTCCAACTGAATCAATATGGAATTTTACAGTTGATTCTATTCATTGACCATTACTAAAAGGCAAATAATTATATTGTTGGTTGGTATGAGGTAAGTGGAGAGGTTGGGTTACCTTGGACTTTGGGGGCTGGTTAGTATGAGGTAAATAGAGAGGTTGGTTTACCTTGGTCACTGGGGGGCTGGTAGGTATGAGGTAGATGGAGAGATTGGGATACCTTGGTCACTGGGGGGCTGGTTGGTATGAGGTAGATGGAGAGATTGGGCTACACAGGTCACTGCGGGGGTAGGGGGGCTGGTTGGTATGAGGTAGATGGAGAGGTTGGGCTAACTTGGTAACTGGGTGGGCTGGTTAGTATAAGGTAGATGGAGGAGCTGGGTTACTTTGACCACTGGAGATGGGTTACCTTGGTCACTGTGATGTCAGAAATAAAGATAAAAGGCATCTGTTAGAAACAATAAACAGAAAAAATGTGTATGTGTGTTGGTTGCATAACATGCAAAGCTCCGTAGCAAGGGGGCCTACTCCGGTCCTGAATGACCAGTGTCCAGCACAGTTTGATAATTTCCCTGCTAAAACACACCTGGTTCACCTCATTTGTTGACTGCCAAGTTGTGTTTGAGGAGAAACACTGCCAAACAGTATAGGCTTAATGAACAAGATAGCTAGATACTAGCTGGCTAACTGGAAGAGCATAATCTATATTTATATAGATAGCTCAAGGTAAAAAAAAATCACATTATATCATCAAAGCTGGTTTACACATATATGATTTTAAATAAACCAATGTTAGCAGTAAGTCTGTTATGGAATTAAACTGGCTGGCTCCTACCAAACACAAATGCTGTCATGGAGCTCAAACGGTCTTCCATTTGCTGACATTAGCCATACAATGAACAAATAAAATCTCGCCCCGCATTTGTCAAAAATACCTTGATGACCCCCACAACTTTTGGAGTGTTTTGTAGATCGATGAGTCAGAAGTTTAATTATTCGAAAGACATGTTCTGTTACATCTGGCATAACACTAACACCAATATTTGTAGAACTGTGATGGTCTGGGGATGTTTTGCTGCCTTTGGGCCTGTGTGGCTTGCCATAAATGACAGAATAATGAATTCTGCTTTGTAACAAAAAAACCTCTGTCAGAGAATGTTGAGTCATCACTCAGTGTTCTGAAGCCCAAGTGCATGGATTAAATGCAAAGGACAAATTCAGTGTTTTTATTCAGTGTGTGTGCCACATAATCCAACTTTCACTTTTCACTTTCTTTTTCAAAGTAAATTAAGGTTTTGGAGAGGCCTTGTCAAAGTCCTGAACTATACCTCATTGAGATGCTGTGTCACGACCTTAAATAAGCAGTTCATGCTTAAAAGTTTCTAATGTGGCTGGATTAAATCACTGTTGAAAAGAACAGTGAGTCTGAATTCTCTTGAAAAGAGAATGTGAAAGACTGATATGCAGCTAAAGAAAGCATTGGGTTGCAGTTGTTGCTGCTAAATGTGGCCCAACCAATTATTAAGTTTAGGGCACAGTTTGACAGAGTGATGTGGGTGTTGCAAAACTTCTGTCTTTCAGTAAATTAAATGACCATTTGAAAGTGACTATTTGTCACTGTGAATACACCCCATAACAACACCCGCTCCACCACGAAATGTGACCTGTGCATTTAATCCATCAGCATGTGGAGCAGTGGCCAAATCTCAGATTATATCCTGGAGCTAAATCTGTCCTCCATCTGCTGACATTAGCCATATAACGAATACAGTGCCTGGGGAGCAGTGTAGCAAGATGGTACCTTGATCAACTATAACTAAGTGGTACCTGGGCTGGGACTTAAATCTGCAACTCTCACAAATCCCTAATCATTAGGCCACCACTGCCCACAATTTGACTATTTGAAAACTGTTTTGATTTTCTTTGTGTCAATTCAAAGCATGGTTCACTCTATCTGTAGTGTATTCTAAGTTTTATATGTTCTACTTATAAAATGAACCTTTTGAATGTAAGTTGGGTAATGTGATATTAGTTCACCCCTTCCTGTATGCAAAGTACTATCTGCAGATTTGTTTGGCTGGAAAAACCAGCTGTTCCACAATGTGGCAGTGAGTAGAAAAGCTGTTTTGCGGCAGGTGAACGACTTCATTTTTATGCTGTTCTCTTTTTCAGAAGTGGTAAGAAACAGATCAGTTCTTGCTTTTTGTTGGCATGTAGTTACCTTTAAACTGAGTAAAGTGTTTCAGATAAAGAGTAGTTATATAAGTTGCTGCTATACTATGTGTTTTATACAGCATAGCATTCTGTAGCACATACTGTAGGCTAGCTGCAGAGCAATGTCATTCATTTTTCTACTCTCCTATTCCTTTAAAAAAACACAGCCACATATTGGGCTTATAACTTTATCTGATATAGTGGAATAAAGATATTGCTGATTAGTGCCTTTGCAGTAATATTATGCACCTATGCAGCTGCAATTCTCATTTATTGTATGTCAAGTTGTGTACTGTTCATTAAACAGTGCTGACTAGCAGTTCTGGAATCATACTTAAAGAACATGTGTTTGATGTTGGTGGCTGGCACAGGTTTATTGCAGGGAGATTATTTGAGCAATGAGACGACTGAACCGTAAGACGGCTCTCAGTCTGGTGAGGGAGCTGGATGGCTTCCCTAAAGTACCAGAGAGCTACGTTGAGACATCAGCTTTTGGGGGAGCAGGTGAACATTATATATTCTGTCTACGGAATATATGTTTATCTTGAAAATGTTTATCCACAGAAAAGTAACAGCTCCAAAAGAGAATCTGAAAGGTTGTAAATGTTTAATGAGCTAATGACTAAATATTCTCCAATTTCCCATCTAGTGTCATTGATTGTTTTCATGTCCATGGCCCTTCTGACCATTTTTGAATTCTTGGTGTACCAACACACATGGATGAAATATGAATATGAAGTGGACAAAGATTATTCCAGGTTTGAGGACTAGAGTTCTAACGCACAAACAAAAATTATTTACAAACTCACAAACCTAATATCTTTTTTGTCCTCCATAGCAAATTGAGGATAAACATGGACATCACAGTTGCAATGGAATGCAAGTGTAAGTGTCGGTGATTTAAAATGTATACAAATGTATCTGTTTACCTGTGAGCAGATAATGAAAGTTTTTATGCTGAAAACAATATTATTGTCTCAATATTACTGTTGGAAATGTGTTAACTTTCTGTTTTCTGAACAGTCGTCGGAGTAGATGTGCTGGATAGGGCAAATACAATGATTGCTTTAACTGAGCTCAAATACGAACCTGTGAGTGGTCATTAAAAATATATATGTTAATATATATGTATATATATATATAGCTTTGAAGTATTTTCACTTGACAATTGTTATAAGAATTGCTTAATTCTTATACTTTTTATGTAGGTTAACTTTGATCTCAACCCTCAGCAAAGGCTTTGGCAAAAGTAAGGCAAACTTAGAAATAACTTACTGATAGACACTTATGTGCTTTGAGACACAGACAATTTAAAAAAAGTTGTGACCTACATTTGGATACTTAATAATTCAAGTGAGTTTTTCCCTCTGAAAAATATAATTTTAGGGCATTATTGAATGTCCAGAGTAGACTCCGAGAGGAACACTCCCTTCAAGATGTACTCTTTAAGGATGCATTAAAGGAGTTTCACTTTGCTCAAAATCTGTGGTATGTTTCTTTTGTTTGATTGTTTTAATTTATATAAGGTTTTTGTAGCTATGGAGCTGAGAAAAACATTATGCTGACATGAAACAAAATGTAATGGTAAACTTATCAGAGGAGTAATGATATCAAACCATGGTAAGAAGGACATCTTGTCAACACCAATAGGCATTCTATTTTGGGCCACTAAATAATGTTACAAAACATTAAGGGGACATTCTGTTAAGTTTATGAAAGTTACAATTTTGTGAATTAGTTTGTTACATACAGTACGGCATATAGAGGACATTCTTCAGTGTACATACTTGGTGGTTTTCTGGTCATAGCATAACACTGCAAGAACCACACACAGAGATTATTCGTTAACTTAAATATTCGTTCACTAGAAAAACATAATTTATTGAGTATTGAGACAAAGAGTGTAACTACATTTAATTTAGGTTTAAGGCATCCTAGGGCTTGAGCTAAAAAGAAGGGTGTAAACATACCATGAATCCAAAAAAAAATCTTTAGGTAAACATAAAAGGTTTGCCCATTAAATGTACACCACTAATTCTTCAACCCCTCATCATCCATTAGATGACCCTGGTTATAGAGAACTGGTTTGAGAACCAATGTGAATTTACAGAACAATGGACCTCCTTCACCAACCATTCTTAATAAGAAATTTCTCCTACTTATGCAGTTTTCAGTATTCCACATTTTTTTTATTTGGGATTTGTTCTAAGGTAAGAACATAATCTATGCACACTCAAGCATACTTATGCACATTTGAGTGCTAACATGTTTGAGCAAAATAAGCTATGAATTTGATGTATATTTTAAGGACCTTTCTCAAGAACAAATTCAAGAAACACATAAGATATTGGTGACTGAGGCTCGTTGTCCTAACTTACAAGCCTCACAATGACACTGAGAAAAAACTAAAGACATTATTTTGTTAGCAAGGAAATCAGTGGTCCATTCACTCCTTTTGATGAAATTGAAGTATATATATAGTTTGGATAAAAATAATTGTCAACTGTCTGTCTGTCCAATTTCTCAGTGCTGTTTGTTGCTTTCACAGGAGTGTTTCTTCTTCTGGACCAATTAATGCCTGCAGGATGTATGGACATGTCTATGTCAACAAAATAGAAGGAAACCTGCACTTCACACTTGGCATGTATGTGTGAAAATATGCAGTATGTGTGAGAACTGTAAACACTGAATTTGGGAGAATAAATGTTTGTGCCTCGTAGTTAAAGCGGAAAATTGTATGAATTGTATTGTATGAACACCCTGTTCAGTGTGTTTGCTTTCTTTACCTGACACCTCTGGATTCCTCACCTTACTAACATTTGCACATTCTTCAAAATACAGGGCCTTACATTATTCTGGGGGTCATTCACACATTGGAGCTTTGTTCATAAATGATGGTGAGATCTGTTATACCTACAAGTTTAAGTTGACTGTGACTGTGCAAGATATTATCTGAATTTAAGCCTTTCTTTTTAGGCTTGACTGTAATGAGAATGTGACGCATATTTGAAAATGTCCACTAGGTGGTAATATTTCCATGTGTTATGTCTAACTTTTTATTGTCTCTTTTCAAAGTATTGCACCACTTAGAATACAGCAGTTTATCATGAAAACTATGGTGAAATAATATTTCTTCTCCCTTAGTTTGGATGGGACCAACTCAAAAAAGTCTCTTGCCTTACAGTTCAAAATTTCTCTCATCGAATAGACCATCTTTCCTTTGGAGAAGCTGTCGCAGGACGCATCAATCCTCTGGACGCTACAGAGAAAATTACATTACACCGTATGTATATCTTTAACAGAGCAGTGCGTTATGTACAGTAAATATCTTTGTCAGGCACTGATTAAAGCACAGTGTTTGTGCTATTATACTATTTTATGACCTTTTTATTTTAGCTTTTATATCATATTTCGTTTCTGCAGGGAACCAGCAATTTCAATATTTTCTCACAATCGTTCCTACGGAACTGAAGACATCTGAGTTGTCTATGGACATGCACCAGTATTCTGTCACAGAGCAGGTAAATAATCTACCTGTAATTTGGCCTCGATTATTTATGAGCCTATTTTATGTGGGGTTGTATCTTTGATGTATCATCTGTAATGCAGGAACGGGTAATAAACTCTACAGCAGGCAGCCATGGTGCACCTGGAATATTTGTGAAGTACAAACTAAACCCTCTGAGGGTGAGGGTGAGTGAGGAGCACATGCCTCTAGGAACGTTCCTAGTGCGGCTATGTGGAATTATTGGCGGCATCTTTTCTACCTCAGGTATTTGTGCACACCAAAGGCGGGACATAACTAGATCCATTTGCTCAACAGCATGTAATACTTGGAATTCTGCTTTTCTGAGAATTTTCATTATACAATACTTTCACTTAAACTTTTAAATTTGATTTTTACTATTACATATGTCTTAAAATTCATTATACATTATGACCATATACATTATGCTAGTGTTAACATCTGTACTGATTTGTGATTGGTCTTACCTTGAGGTTTAGATTTTTTTAGACCAAGAGTGTCAAAAAAAAGAGATTATAAAAGCGTATATTAAAATAATAATACCTCCTAACAAACATCAGTTCCTTTGTTGATAGATGCTGGTAATACTAAGACGTTTCACTGCAGTTCATTAAGTTACTTGGCACTTAATTAATCATCTTTAATATTTTTTAACTGATACTTCTAGTTATTTTTGGAAAGATACTTTTACTTGTATCTGAGTCAATAATGGACTGAAGTGTCAGGTTTGTTTTTACTTGAGTATGTGTTTAGGCTACTCTGCACACTGCAGCACACACTTGTTATGTACTCAATATATTATATATAAATTATCTTTGACCTTAAGAACTTTTAAGAAAATAAGCTTTTGCATCTCTTCTCTCCTGTTTTAGACTTGCTCCACCGACTGGTTGGCCTCTTTGTTGACATTGTATTTTGTCGCTTTAAACTCAGTGCCTTAAGACCCAAAGAGGTGAGTTATTACAGGATAACTGATAACTCTCTCACACTTCTGTATGTATGTAGGGAGACTATAGTGTAGAAATTAATCCATGGCTGACCATTCCTGTTTCTAGAGATCCATACAAATTTTAGTTCCAGCCTTGAAACACATCAAATTAAATGAAATATGGGAATTCCAATGACTTTTCAAAATTTCGGCATGTTTTAAACTCTTTTAGAGTGGTTTGATTTAAATCGGTGCATTGTAGAGGAACTCGTCAGTTTAGATTTTAGCTTTTAGCTTTTGACTTTAGTTTTTCTACAACAGCACATTTCACATCAAACTATAATAGGTGGAATTCCACTTTAATCAAAGCCTTCAGTAGCATTTAAATATTACAGTCATTTGTGCAGGAACTAAACTTTGACCGATCCCTAGGATTAAGCACACTGTGTTAGTGTTTGCATTCAGAGCTTTATGTTTCTTACCTAATGTTGACTAAATAATATTACACTTTCTCCCTCTATAGGTCCTCCCTATAGAAGACTAACAGAGTGAAACATAATCATATATATATTTCTTTAGTTACCTGTGTAAGTTTTACAGTGCTTTGTATTTTTAGATAGCTAGATAAATGAATTTACTTGATGATAATTTGAACAATTTTCTCATTCTGATTTTAATTAGGGACCCACAGTAGTAGTTTTTCATATACTGTTCATTTACTACCAGATCTTACAGGCCAATAAACAATTTTAGGTTCTTACTGCTAAATCTGAGATCAGCTAGTTGGTGAAGATGATAACTGTACCCTTACTAGTGGCCAGAATGAAGCAAAGAAAAAGCCTTTTTATTTGACCATTTTAAAACTGCCTTTGTCAGATATTTTATTCTTAATGACAAATACTTTTGGGGAATATTCCCGAAGCACCGTAAAACAGAATTCCTGATCTTAAATTGGTTTGTGCTTTACCTGCAAGAGTTGTATGGTGCTGTGATAAATTCTGGATAATCCTTTGATCAAATCAAGTGATATTAATATATAGAGAGCTTTTTGCAGCAGCTGTTTTCATGTAGCAACTTTACCGAAATCTGAGTCCAAGCTCATTGTCAGCAAGTCAACAGTGGAAAGGAAAAATTCCTACTGAGCAGGAGAAAAAAGCTTAAGAGAAACCAAGACTTGGAGGGGGCATCCATCTCCTTGGGTCAACATCATGTAGCAAGTCAACAGTACAAGAAGCAGTTAACACTCTGATTTACAGAGTGACTAAAGAATTTGGTATTAACACTGGTAAAAGTGAAATAAAGATCACCTATAACTATACAAAGGTAAGCTAGACAGAGGAAACAAGCTATTAATGTTAGAGTCCCATAAGGAGTTTCAGTCTTTGCAAGTGAAGACGGGTTGTTGCTCATCACTTTGTGTCAAGTCTTTCACCATCTACAGTACATCATAGATTGTGAAATCTCAGTCTGTGTAGGGAAAGACCAGAAACCATCAAGCACTACATGTATTTTTTATTGACAAAATACATTAAAGTTTGTCTTTCCTTTGTATCTCTGTCGGATAAATAAAGAAAGTGAACAAATTGCATATTCTTTGCGTTTTAATTACATTTTACTACTGTCTTAACGTTTCTGGAAAATGGGCTTCTATTAAATGTCCTTGCGGTCTTTTCTAATTACTAATAAAATAGAATCTTATAAATAACAGCGTGTTTTTCCACATAGCATATCGTAAGCCCCGGTGAATTCCTCATGCGGATTAAGTGGGGAAAGAAAACATTAATCAGGCGTTAGAGCGCATGCGCAGTGACTGGACTTTCGCTGCCCCCGTATCAGTCCGTATAGCACTGTGGCCATATTTGTTGATGTGTCACATCAACAGAAGAGAGCAGTGGGCGTCCAGTGTTTTGGAAATAGTCCCTTTAACATGAAGATTATTCACCCTAAATGGATCTAACGTAACAGGTACGTTTAGTCAAATGTTACGTTAAGAATAATCCTTGTTCAACCTGACGGAATGCGCAGACCTGCGTTAGCTGACTAGCTAGCGACTAACTAGCTATCAGGTGTTTTGTAAAAGACTCGGTGTCGCTAACTATTTATACACATTTGCTTTCTAAAAATAAATGGTGCTGCCTAAAATAGATACATGACTGGTTTATGAGCGTATTCTGCGTAAGAAATATACATGTCCTTTCCTTGTTTCTTTTAGTGTTGTGAACCGGCTAGCTGCCTGGCTAGCAACCTGAAGATTTCTCAGATAAGTAGGTAGGCGAGGTAAGCTGTAACTGCTGCATACTACAGTTTATACACATGCTGCCAAGCTTCCAGCTGTTTACTTGAATAGTATAGTATAGGCTATGGGTTCTGACGATTTCTACAATGTCTAAGTCAAAAATGCTCGGATATTCGTTCTGTCAGCTGTCCAGTTATTACCAATGTTAGCTACTGACTGACTGACAGACTCAAAATGAGCACGGAAGCTATGCTAAGCATCACTTTACAGCCTTAATAGCAGCCTTGGATGCCTGAGTAATTTGTCTATCTTCGAGGCATGAAAGCAGCCCTTTTGGACTGGCTTAAGACTAATCTAAACCTCTGTTGATTGTTTGGCAGTTGTCACCAATTTCCATTAGTTGTAGCCCATGGGGCATTTTGTGCACCTACAGTATCATCAGAATCTAATTGTAGCTGTGTGCAAGGAAAGAGGACCATGTTTCAGTTCTGATCCAAAATAGCTCTAAAGGAAGTTGTGACCCAGGATGTCATTACAAGTTGTTCTACGTATGTAATATTCTTAGTTTTTATGTTTTCGCTGGATCTTTTGGTAAACTGTGATACTATGCATTGCTAGTCCACTCTCTGAAACCGCAGTAGTGCATTTATTTCTAAAACACGTTTACTTCTTTTGCATAAAATACCTATAAATCTTTTTGTTATGTTGTACTAACATGATCACTCAGAGAAGTGTTCAAGTTGACTGGTTAGGTCAGTTATTAGTTGAATGTTAGTTGACCTTTAGATTTGGTACAATTTAATTTTGTTTGTGTTTGTTACTGTTTAGTTATATTTTAGCACGTCTTAGACATTAAGTTCTTTTGTGCATTTTGAATTCTGCAAGTAGTACCAAACTTCCACTTTATTATGACTTAGGGCAACTGTACAGTAAACCGTACCTGGCTTCAAAGTGGACCGCTCAAAGTTCATTTCTTTTGCCCTTTTGCACTCTTACTTTCTCACATTGTTTCACTAAGGAAGAAAAGGGGTCTGATGCATATTTGTGTACAATTTTATTACTTGATTTGTTTTCTCAATTAAATGTGTATTTGCAGCAATGACCAAGTGAAACCAAAACCTTATCAGTGTTTATATATGTTGGATAAACTCCTTTATTATGAATACTAACTTATCTAATTTTCAAATGCTCTGAATCGTGGAAAAAGGCTGCTGATGTGTACACACTCTTTGGATAGTGTATAGGGACTTCGCTTAAGAGCTAATGTCAGAGGAAGAAGGAAATGACTGTCACTTTCACTTTGGCTGTGTTACTGTCCAAATTTTAAGAACGATGATCATGTAAAACAGCTCTGTGTTGATGTCACTTTGTTTTGACTACCTTCTAGAGAGAGCCTGTGAGCCAAATAGTGTAGTATTATTTTGCTCTGTTTTTAACATAAATGTAGCCAACTGGCTGATATACTTTACTATCCTCTCCTTTGTGTTCCTAATTGCTTGGTTGTGTGATATCCCTTTCAGGTCCAGAGATTTGGGAGAGTATGGAGGAGTCTGAGTGCCAAGGAGATGAGCACTCAGCCTCTGATACTCCTCAGCATTCAGAAGTCAGCTCAATAACGGAGGAATTACCACAGATCAGCGGTGATGGTGGTGGGCATGAGTTGGCAAATGTGAAGGGAAATAGTTCTGCAAATGATGGTGAAGCTGAGCAGGACAGTGCAGAAATGGATAGCATGCAGTCCAATGGTGCAGATAGATTGGAGCTGAGACTTGAGCTGGACCACACTCAGGATCGAGATGGAGCAGCTGGGGAGGACGGGCAGGGGGATGGGAACATCAGCTGTGACAGTGGAACAGCTTCTTTGGACGATGGCAGGACTCCGACAGTTCATCACAATGGGCTCGTAGAGTCATTACCTGCAGTTCTGAATGGGACAGTAGAGGTTTTGCCAAGCACCCTTGAGGAGCCTAAAGAATCTTCGTCTTCTGTTCCAAAAGAGGTGTCTGTAAATAGAGAAACAGAATGTCTACCTTCTGATTTGGACCACTCCTCCTCAGTTAAATTAAACACATCAGAGGATACCTCTGAACCTCAGACTGGTACAGTCACAAGCTCAGATGCTGCGGGTTTACCACAGACTATGGAAACTCAGCAATCACACTCAGCGACCAGCTTAAACCTGTATGATACAGAGTGCAGCCGAAAGTTGATGTCTGAGATCCAGCGTTCCATATCTCAGGAGTCTCTGCTGGATGAACTGGAGTCAGAGCTGTTGAACTGTCAGCTGCAAGAGCAGGGCAGCTGCAGAGCAAGCCCTCCAAACGGCATGCCTAACGATCAGGGCTCTATGGTTGTCTTTGAGAAATGTGTCCAGTACAAGTACTCTCAACAGGAGAAGGCCATCAAAAGGTGAAAGCATTTTTCTGCTTCCCACCCATGTGTTAAATTTGGTGAAAAGCTGCCACTGAGAACATACTGTATTTGCAGTGCCACCATATTGGAGTAACACATTTGTATTTGCAAAACTTTATATATTTTTGCAAAACTTTATACATTTTATCACTTGGTTTGTT
This sequence comes from Arnoldichthys spilopterus, assembly GCA_037974385.1. NCBI lineage: Eukaryota > Metazoa > Chordata > Actinopteri > Characiformes > Lepidarchidae > Arnoldichthys > Arnoldichthys spilopterus. The sequence continues at coordinate 37,151,196 of JBBPDA010000105.1, forward strand.
AAGTATAATATCATATTATCATATCATATCATCTGCTTATGCGCATTCCTGGTTTTAGTTTTCTCATTTTCATAAAGACGCCTGCTTTGCCTAGAAACTGGAACTGGTCCAGGCCTCTGCTCTGGTGTGATACTGTTAAAGAAAAGTGATGATCAATGGACACCTGTACTTTGACCGCTGTATCAGAGAGATTGTTTTTTTTTAAGGGATCAGCCGTTTGATGAAAATAATTCTCAAGTTGTCTTGAAGAAGTAATTCATGACCGAATGAAACTTTGATGGCATCTTGTGAAGCTCTTAAAATAACGGATACTGCTTATTTGTCAGGTTGCTGGAGGAGAATAAGAAGCACCAGGAGCTTATCCTAGGCATCTGCTCTGAGAAAGACAACATGAGAGAGGAGCTCAAGAAAAGGATGGAAACTGAGAGGCAACACCTTTGCAGCATTAAGAAGGTAAAGAGAACCGTTTGGCTCTTGGTTAAGAAATATGCAATATTTATTTTCTCCATAATTAGGAAGCCTGTGGGCAAGATAAACATGATGCAGTTGCGCTCTTCGTAGATTGCTTTTGATTACCATGCCTCCTATCTAGTTTTACAAAATATCCAATGCCCCATTTGACATCTGGTTAATGTGAAGGCTAGTAATAGCAATTGTTAAGTCAGACCTGCTATGTGTTTAGCTGAATGAGCCTGTTCATGGTAGCCGAAATGGCTCCTCAGCACCCAAATGGCCAGTTCAGGCTGTCCTTGTTGATTATCGTGTGCTTGTTTACTGAAGAGGCTACATCTGGTGCTGGGTAAGCATGCTTGTTTGAGGCCAGCCATAGGCTTGGGGACATTGCAGTCTAATTCAATTCAAAAGGGGCCCTTGTCAAAGAGGGTAATAACACAAATCAAACAGAGCAGTGTAGGAGGTCGCCTTTCTGTGAAGGGCAGTAATCTGGTACCATGGAAATGGCAGGAAACAGTTGTGTGTGTATTATGCAGTCACAGATTCTCATCAGGGTTGAATAAAAAGGGGTTATCATGCCTACACAGCCTCTTCAGACTCACCCATTTTTTACAAAGAGATAACTCTTGTTCACCACTCTGTGGTTCATCCAGTGCCATGAGAGAAACAAAACTCCTTCTCCTGGCTTTGACTGACTGGGCAATTTAGTTTCTTAGATGACCGACAGCTTTTACTGAAATTATTTCTGTCATATAAATTTTGACCTGAAGGCTGTTTGGGGATAGTTACCCATGACATATGAAGCAAATATAAAGTTCTGCCTTTGTTGTGATTGATTGTGTAGCACATTTGCTGCCTTTGTTTAGATCGGTCGGTGACCTGATTTCTCCTGTCCAGCACTATATCAGTCATCTATCTGATCTTTTTGTTCTGGGTTCCATTTACTGACTCTTAACAGTCACTTTAGCTCAGTATGTTTGGTCCACAATCATATACTAGTGTATTATTTTTAGCAAAGCATTTTGAATCTTACATATCTGATCACTTAAAGCAGGAAAAACCTGTTTTGATCTGGTCATACTGTTGTTTAGATTTGTCAAAGGAACATAGGTAAAAAGCTCCTTTTGTACTATCCAAGTAAATGTGTCTCCAAAATCACATATCTTGTGTAGTTTCAAATAGTAAATGCAGCCTAAATATAAATATTGAATCAGTCATAAAAGAATGACTAATTTGAAGCTATGTTAGATATTTTGTGTGTTTTGTAGTGCATATTGTGCATTAGCAAACCCCAATGACCTTTGGTATTTACTCTTAACTAGGTGGGTGTCATAACGCTATTCCTAGGTGTGTCATTTCCTCTGTGTCTTTGAATAGCTTTGCCCAGCCAGACCTGCTTTAGTGTCGTCATACAGGGAGTATTCATGATTAGCCTTGCCCCAGACTTTTCCAAGCACGAGGGCAGCAACTTTTAAATGAAACCGTCTCTTCTTGTTTGACCAGTTTGAGAACAGGACGGAAGAGCTACTGAAAGAGCTAAAAGACTCCAAGGACAAACTTGTTCACCAGGACCAAGCTGCTAAAAATGCCATTCAGCAGATGCAAAGGGAGATGGCCTACCGCCTGGAGCAGGTGAGGAGGTCATCACTATGACCACTGTATCTAGTGCCATGGAAACAATCCTTAAAGACTACTATGTGTCATCCACCCCCTGCTTTTCCAGACACAAAGCTCTTTTTCTTCCATAGTGGATCAATTACACCCAAACAATGACTGGACTGTGGTCTTCAGGCTCAGTGAGGCAAAGCATATCCCTCAGTGTTTTTTTTTTTTTTTTTTTTGGTTAAATTTCCCCCATCCTCCACATCTCAATTTCCATTAGAATGTAGCTAGAGCTAGCTACCAGACATCAAGGTCTAGGATTTAGCCTTAAGTATTTTAAGACCACTCCTGGCTCTCACAACAGTGCTAAAGTCTCATAGCAGTGTCTGTGCTCTTTTTTCCTTCTTTAAACAAGCCCATTAAATAATACACCAGTATTTATATACCTTCAGTGCTGAGATTGGCACAGTAGTGTGAACTCCCCGGTTCTCTTGAAATGTCTTCCAAAGACAAATCCAAAGCTTCTTGCATGCTCTGAATGCTGTATTCAGTTTCTTTCTTTATGTCATTTCGGTCACTTTCGGTTGCTCCTCTTAGGCTGGTAAGAAGTGTGAGGAGGCACGACAGGAGAAGGAGACTATGGTTATGAAATATGTGCGAGGGGAAAAGGAGGCGCTGGACCTGCGCAGGGAGAAGGAGCAGTTGGAGAGAAAGCTCAGGGAAGCAACAGCAGAGGTGGACAAACAGGCCAGAAGGGGAAATCAGCTTGCACAGGAGAAAGGACGACTTCAGCAGCTACATGATGCCAAGGTAAAACATACTTGAACTTACTTCAAGGTTACAGAACACAAATTGCTGGATGTCCCATTAAACGTCGGACTTCTGAGTGCAATTTGAAGTCACACAAAGCTTCTATTGATAGATAAGATGCTCACACACTCATAAAGAGAGTTTTGTTTTTTTATTATTATTCTTTTTTTATTGTTTTATATGTTCCTAAGACAATAATTGCACAGTTCAGATTGTTAAACTTCATGCATTCAGCAAGAAACATTCATAAAGGGGTAGAGTTGCCACCATTCCATCTCTTACAGAATCAACACAACAGACTATTTGTCCAGTATTTTTGAGCACAGAACTGTTAGTATAATAATGGGTTCTTCACCTACATCCATATCAAGTTGATGGAGCTTTGGCTCTACTTAAGGCCAGATGAAACCAGAGCCAGTCACATGTAATAAAGAAAGGGCAAAGCTAATCCTGTAACAGTTCTAGATTAGGGAGTCAGAACTCGTTTTAGAGAATAAGATTTGTTAACCGTTTGTGTTCCCAACACTGAGAGAAAACAGTGGTCAGCATGGCTGTGCAGTGGTTAGCACTGTCGCTGCACAGCAAGAAGGTCCTGGGTTTGATTCCCCGGTCGGCCACAGATGCCTTTCTGTGCGAAGTTTGCAAACCCTCCCCATGTAAGTGTGGGTTTCCTCCGGGTGCTCTGTTTTTCTCCAAGTGTCTGAAGGCTAGCAGTTTAGGTTTATTGGACACTCTTAATTGCCTGTAGGTGTGAGTGTGTGTGAGTGGTTGTCTGTCTTTGTGTTGACCTACGATGGCTTGGCCTCCTGTCATGGGTGTATCCTACCTTGGGCGCATAGTCAGTTGGGATTGACTTTAGCGATGGTTTAAAAGTGGTTTGGATAATGAATGAATAAATGAATGAATGAATATTTTTTTTAATGATTTTTTTTATATAGATATTCATAGGGACATGTTCTGTCATTGTTAGAAGTGAATGTGTGTTTGATCCTTATTTCTGCAGGAGAACGAAATGGCCAGGTTGTCCCGGGAGCTGGAGAAAGTTAAGGACGAGATCAACTCCCATGTTATCAAAGTGAAGTGGGCACAGAACAAACTAAAGAGCGAAACAGATGCTCATAAGGTCAGATAAACCTTGTCATGCACATATCCAAACGCTCACTCCTTCATCTTCACCAGGATTTTCTCCTGTAAAAATAGAAATGACACCTGCTGATACATTATCAAACGTAATGAACGAATTACTCGTGATTAGCGATTAGATGACAGAAAAAAGTTAGTCACCACTGAGAATTTAGAAAGCTTCTGTATATAAATAGAGCATTATATTGTACACATCAGAAAGAAAGATCCCATTCATATATTTTTGCAAGGCTATTCCTTTAATGCTGCTAACTGCAGGGACGTTTTGAGTCAAGGTTTTAGTTAGTAGTAGGGAGATATGTTTAGGGTGGCAAAACAGTACCCAAACACACACTTATTAAGATTTATTAACATTGTCAGAGGACAAGTGTATGTTCACTGGTCATTTTGAATAGCATTAGTAGTGTTGATTTTGAAATACTAAACTGACCCATTTTGAAAAATCAGCAGATCTTTTCATATCGGCTTTTTGCCTTTATAGTGAACCAATCGAGAAAATTCAATGTGCATCAGTGAGTAAGAATATTGGTTGGCAGCATTTAGAATTAAAGTTAATAAAGACAGAATTAATTGTTTTTCAGTCTGTTGAATCTGCTAGTAATATTTTCGAATCATTTTTATTTGTTATTTTTTTTAACACAGGTTTTTACACAATGAAAGAATTTAGTGCAGGCCCCTCTGTTTAAAGATTGGTTTGATAAAATAATAGTCTGTTCAATTAACATAATGTTGATTTTAATAGTAACCCGTTTTGTGTGTGAATATAATAATGATCTGTTCTCTCTTTTCTTTTTCTGATCATTATTGTCCCACAATAAAAAAAGGAAACAAAAGACAAGTTAAAAGAAACCGCTGCAAAGCTAACCCAGGCTAAAGAGGAAACGGAACAGATCCGCAAGAATTGCCAGGACATGATTCGCACATATCAGGTATGTCTGCATGGATGTGCAATGGAAATTGTATTTTAAATGAGAAGGCCACATTCTAATGTCCACTAGAGGGCACAAAAGGCTCTTTTGTCTGGTGTAGATGCTCTTGAGAATGTTGCCAGTGCTGTTATATTTTTCATAGTTTGAACAAATGGAACTGCTGAATTTGAATGACTGCACTGTTCAGGTTATAGTTTTTGTAACACTGTTACAACAAATCATAGAAACCGGTTGTTGGAAAAAATGATCTTGAAGAGAAAGTGCACAATATAGCCGAAGCGGCAATGAGATCATTGTTTTAGGGGAAATGGGTTATTTTCCTGATGCTTCATGGACATAATGTGCAATATTATTACTCTGTCTGTCTCTCTAGGAGTCAGAGGAAATTAAGTCTAATGAGTTGGATGCGAAGCTGCGGGAGACAAAAGGAGAGCTAGAGAAGCACAAGCAGGAACAGACAGACCAGCTGGAGGTGAAACTCTCATTGCTTTGTTCACACCTATCTCTCACCACACAACACACATGTTTTTTAGACAAACTGTCCTGAAAACATTAAAAACAGCAGTGTCCTTTAAACAATCTTTTGCTGCTACTGATAACATAGCCCTCGCATATGTTTAATATCCTTGGCTGTGTTTGCACTGTGACGTGTTGCAATCAAGAGGCAAGCAACCATGTTGCAGTGTCATCTTGTGCTCTCGGCTCATACAGCGAGGTATTTCACAGCCTGCTCTTTTAAAAACAAAGCAGTAACTAACTAACTAACTAACTAACTAACTAACTAATTAATTTTGGGAGCAGAAGTGAAGCATTTGATGGCAGAAACATGATCACCTAATAAATATTATTAGCATTTTCACTACCTTTATTAAACCCTGTCAGCATTGGCTGGAAGGCTCTTTCTGCCACCTCTGTTCATTGTGTAACACTGGAAGAGGTTTATTTGCATTGGTCAAATGCTTCATGTTGTGACTGACAGATGCACCGAGCCAAGATTAAGGAACTGGATGATCTGAAAAGGAATTTCAAAGAAGGCATGGATGAGCTTACCACTCTTAGAACTAAGGTGAGAAAATATATTATTTTCATATATACTTCATATGCATTTACTGTACATAGTTGATCAGTATGAAGGAAATCTATATTATATGTAAGGAGAGAAAAGTAGACACACTTTACAGAATCGTTTATACATACTCGTGTCAGAGGATTCTCTTTGTATGTTTTTCCTGTAGGTGAAGTGTCTGGAAGATGAGAGGCCTCGCTGGGAGGATGAGCTGTGTAAATATAGAGAAATCATTAACAGACAGAAGTCAGAGATCCAAAACCAGCGGGAAAAGCTGGGTGCCATCCAAAGACTAGAGGAGCAACATCAGAGGTAAGGGATGCACCCCAATACCACTTTTAGCTACTCTGCTGAGATACCAGTGATCCTGTCCCATTCCGCTGTCTGGACCAGCCTGACCCACCCTGATACCCTATTTCTGGTTGAAGTTTTTATGGCTTTTAACCCACTCTCACTCTGAGAAGAGGCCATAGAAACAGCCGTATTCTTCAAAGAACTGATCGAAAGTCATCGCAGCACCTGTACACAAGGAACTGCTGCCGCCTATTTCAACTGAGACTATATATATATATATATATATAGCGCCAAGGTTTCTTCTTACAGCTTAAAGAGTTTTTCCATGCCTCTGTTGCCTTTGACTTGCTCATTGAGAGCTCGGACACAGAGTCTGTAAAGCTGCTTTGTGACCACATCAGTTGTAAAATCTCTAAAAATAAACTTGACTTGACTTCATCCACACACACATGTATCATAATATTCATTTCAACCTTAATGACCCAAAAACAGGCCCTCGCCACTTTTTCTGTTACAAGAGACCGTTCAATCCATGCTGCGTTTGGCCCACCCCATCGAGAGTTTCTAAAATTGGTATCATGTCTTAAGTGTTTCACTGGGTCTTTAAATGAAACAGTCTTGTAGAGTGTGAGGACAGTGATGCATTTCGGACCGACGGGTCAAGCTGTTTATAAACTATGCTCTGTGTCATATCAGAATCTGTATCTGATGATGGTGATTCAGTTGAGAATGCCTGGATATCAGTAATGTAACCTGTCCCTCAGTTGGATCCCAGCAGTGGGTGCATCCCTGCTGATCAAGTGTTGTGACTTTGGCTATGTGCTCCAGCGAACAGAATAATTTATGTGTGCATGTTTCTCTCGGGAGGTAACTCGTTGCTGGAACATGTCACAAGTGACTGTGATGTTTTGTGACACCATTTGTGACAGACTAGCTTCAGGAATTGTTGAATCGCTCCATTCACAGTTTGTGTGGCAGTAAATATTCTTAAGTGTTTTATACACAATGGCACTGTGACAGCACGCCCTCTACGGTGTTGTGGGTCGCTCGTTAGAGTAAGAAATGTATGAACATCGTTTAAGGTCAAAAACTGAACTTCAAAGTAATACATTGAGTAAATGCATCCCAAATGCTACAGTGGTGCATGTTCACTGTATCGTCTTACTCTCGTGTGTGTCTTGATTGACAGAGATGAAGAGGTAATGGCATCTTTGCGGGAGGAAGTGGAAAGTCTGAACTTGCAGATCACAGACCTTCAGAAGGACGTTCAGGGTGGCAGAGTCCGAGAGGCCGAACTGCTAGGCTTCACAGAGAGGCTAACCAGTAAAAATGCTCAGTTGCAGTCTGAGAGCAACGGCCTGCAGGCCCAACTGGATCGCTTGGCCACCAGCTCCAGAGAGCTCGAGAGCAGGCTGGAAGAAACGGAAAGATCCCTTTCAGACATGGTGGGTTTACATGTGGAAGCAGATAATGCTTTGTCAGCTGTATTATATGCTTCACTATGATCATCAACCATTTTCCTTTCTTGATTGCTAAATAAAGGCCATAGGTAGTACAGTGCAAGACGGAGGCATCATGTTATAAGTGTTGTTAATATATCTGATGTTTCAAAGCTAGATGTATTTAGACGTTTCTGGTTTTGTTGATTCATAAGTTCTGTTCATAAGCTTTCTGAGTGGTGCAGAACTTTTGACTGCAGTTGATGGATGACCGTGTAGACGAAACCAGTGAGACGAAAGCATGGAGTTACAAATTGCCCTAGCACACTGGAAAGATCTATGGATCAATTGTACTTGGTAGTCTCTAATTCAGCATGGAGAAGGCAATTGAAAATATTACATTAACAAATGTTCAGCTGCAGAGGATTTCCCATGTTCTTTTGTTTGGGGGTCCTTAGCCAAGTTCTAGGTGCTTCACATCAGGTTACTACCTGGATTTCAAAAAATTTCATTTATTACGTTTGTAACTATTAGGCAATACCAGGCCAGGTAAATATGGCCTGGTGTTATTTAAGTTATTTGTATATATTCAGTATATTGTTTTAATTGTCATATTTATCTGCGGTGGGATTAAACTGTTTAAATTGTTGCTGTTTTGAAAATCAAGCAGTGCTTTAGTACTTACAATTTTAGAAAAGTACAGTCCTTTATCTCTGTTTTGAGTATATATTGTGTTTGAATGCATGTGTATTCAGACGGCCAGGCTAAAGAGAGAGGAGCAGCAGAAGCAGGAGGAAGTACAGGCTCTGCAGGCAGAGAGGACTGTTCTGCAAACAGAGACTTCTCAGCTGAAGACACGTGTAGAGGAGCTCAGAGATGAGCTGGTCACACAGAAGAGGAAGCAGGCAGCCAACATTAAGGATCTAACCAAACAGCTCATGCAAGGTGGGAGACAGATCTCTGAGAAATTGTTGCCTCTCACTGGAATTGAATTGTTGGTACTGTAGTTAAGCCCTTATGTTTGATTAACTGGTGAACTCTAGCACACCATGAAGGTCACGGGAAGACGAAACAACAAAATTCCTTACAGTTAGTGGGGAATCCAATTCAATTGAACTGTTTCCCCTTTGCGTACCCACTCAGAGTTGCTTTATTCTCTTAATAGCTCAGTGAAATTGTGTGATTTAATCTAACTTATGCTGCTCTGTTTGCGTTTATTCCCTGTGCTTTATTCTCAACGTTAATATCTGAAAGCTGTCATATATCAAATATAGCCTGTTTCTATTCTGTCCTTTGTGTTTACACTCACTTGTTGTTTATAAAAGGATTTGTATTCATAATGTGGGCACCTGAGGGATTTCCGAGGGAATTGGGGAGAGAACCTGTTGAAAGTAAATTGATTGTAGTGAGTGAGAGGCTCTAAGGCCAGAGCACCTGTTAATCAAGCAAAAACATAAGAAAGAGTCTGAAAAACATAAGCAAGTCTATTTGAATGTCTATGCCGTTCACATTGTGCATCAAGGCTTTTTTGAAAGGTGCTTTATTCAATATTTTAATGGGACGTTAGCATCTCTCTCGCAGTCCTTAGCTCCCTGAGGCACTGTTGGTAATTATAAAGCCATATTGGAGCTCTCAGGGGGCTTGCAGAGGGGCTATGAAGCAGGAGCAGACAGATTGAGGTAATGTGTTCATGCCTCACTATAGATCCGCCAAAAGCTGGGTTAGACCATAGGGTGATTTCATGCCATTTTTGTTAAGAGTGAGAGAAATATAAAGTGAGATGAGAGAGAAAGCGTGTGTCAGGGGACTTATTCCTACAGAGGAGGTGTAGAGAACACGAAGATATTTTAAAGTAGCTCTATTTCTGCCCTTTCTCTCTGGTCGACTCTTTTTTTTTTCTTCTCCCACCTCAAGGACCAGTCCTTGAATGTGAAGCCTTTTAATTGAATGTATTTGACGTGCAGTGAGGAAGTGCCCCATGGGGGGGGGGGAGGGTTTTATTCTCAGCTGAAGGCTCTGACCAGCAGCATGGAATGTGATTCAGAGCAGGAAAGTGTCTCTCTCCCCTGATGGTTGGTGTGTTTGTTGAAGAGTGAGAGGGTATTCTTGCAATGTCTGGGCCTGAAAAGGCTGTAAATTGTCTGCTGTGATGCTAATGTGTGTGTGTGTGTGTGTGTTTCTCTCTTTGATAGCTCGTAAGAAGCTGGAACAGCTGGAGAATGGAGGCTGTGATCGAGAGGGCAGCAGTATGGGCAGTCGCTCCAGTTCCTCAGGTACACATTCTTTTTCCACCACCAGGGTATTGTACCTTACAGCACCATCTTCGTGGACCCACTGATCTTGAGTTCTCCTGCTTGTCCAAAAATTGTCATCCTGTCTCCAAAGATTCTTTTTTGATTTGTCAATATTAAGACCACTTGAGGAAAACTTAATTCATTCTCTTTTGCCATGTGTTGCAAGTAGGTGTGCCATGGTCTTGGAATTTTAGCTGAGGATTAATTGGCATATACATAATTCCAATCCAATATTTTCAAGCTACAGACCTAAAGTGGTCAGATTTACTCATTACTTATTTTGCTTTTGATGCTGCCTTCTTAAGGTGTCACTGTAATAACTTGCCACTTTGATTTTGTAAGTTTGGTAGTTGAAATCCCAATTAACATTGTTTGTAGGGATGTAAACTACAGACGATAACTGAGATCAGCACAAATATAATTGCTATCAATCAGGTATGTAATTGTGCCAGGCATAGAGGAATAAAATGCAGTTCTTTTTAACCACAGTGCTGTATATGAGGATGAAATCCCAGCAAACAAGTAAGTAAGGTTTCAACAGTGTGTAAGTCGATTAATACATTAAGTAGACAATAAACTACTTACTACAATAAACTGTAGCAGCAGTAACTATTGTAGAAATATTATAATAAACTATGATATAATAACATTGTAATATAAGCTTAGTTCTAGCACTGTTCAAGTTCAAGTTTGGTTTATTGATCATATGTATGTTAATGTTGGATCAACAGTCAGAATACAGACAATCCTCAAAAATGTCTTGTGCATATGAGAAAAATGTCATCAGCCATAAATCTTAGTGTCTGTATCTTTCATCTATCTGTTGATTGATCTTGGTCTTTTATTTGTGTTTTGAGTGATGGCTATCTGCTCTGAAGGTCTGAATTTCACTCTCTATTTCATGTGACTGATACTTCAGTGCATCATGTGAGCATGCACTCTTTGCACATATTTTTGTGCTCTTTACTTTAGGTCTTTCCCCTCATTATTTCTGTCTTAGGCTCTTTAAATGCACGAGGCAGCAGCACAGATGACCGTTCTCCTGAGAACCAGTCAGGGCCATCTGTGGTGGTTGTGGACAGCTTTCCAGAGGTGGACAAGGCCGTGCTGGTGGAGCGCATTGTGCGGCTGCAGAAAGCCCATGCCCGCAAGAATGAAAAAATCGAATTCTTGGAGGACCACATCAAACAGCTAGTGGAGGAGATCAGGAAAAAGACAAAGTGAGTGAGAGAGCAAGGCTGTGAAAAGGGAAGTATAGGAAATCTCGGACATTACTGAGTTGGACTAGGTCTGGTCAGTATTGTCAATACTGTGCATTAAACATCAACTTAGCAGTGTCTAATAAGATCCCAGAAACATTATTTGGTTTTAGAAGATCTGGACAGTGCTGCTTGGCCTTTTCCTGCCTACTTATCATACCTCTTTGTCTGATACAGGCTTACTGGGGAATGTTTGCTGGGCATTGTCCCTTTTGCATTTGTTAGTTTTCCTTGTGCTTATTTTCCTTTATTTTTTAAAATAAACCCTTTCTGACAAGACTCACATCTTGTTTATCAGACTTTAGTCAGACAATGGGATTTGGCAGTCACTGACCCCTCTCACAGATATTTGTCCACGCATATACACAGAAGCAGGACAGATCTGCCCTGTGCTCTTGGCAGTTCCATATTGTTATTTATAGTTGCCAGTTCTGGAGGAATGATGCATCATTGAGGTTTTCTAATGATGTCTGATGCATATTCATGTACCTGCCAAATACAGAAAATCAGGCCATAACTGGTCACACAGACATGGAACAGAAGGTTCAGTTGATTTTGTCGGTCAGTGTCTTAAAGAGAGGATCTACTGGCTAAGTTTCCAGTTATCATGACTCTTGTACTCTTGACTAGTGATAGTCTTGAAGGAAGCTGTCTGTACTAGTTTGCATTCATTCAGAGAATCAGAGATGATTCCCACACTGTCTTTTATGCTGTGCAGTCTTCTAGCTCACTGTTAGGTGAATAAAAATAATTCCTAATATATCAGTAACTGCCTCAATCTGGCGGTGCTTTATTTTTCGAGACCAGTGTTTCCCTTGGTCATTGTTTGTTTGTTCTTTGGTCCTTGAGCGCCACTTGCATTTTGGTGTTTTCCCTGCTCGTATATGACCTCATCCAATTGTTCTGGCCTGAGTTTCCCAAAAGCAGGAGCTAAGATGGTCTAAATATGAAGGTGTATTTGGTAAACCAGGCCCACCTCAGTAAAACCGTCAAGAGTCGATACGAGTGGGTTTGTTAAAGCAGGAACATCACCTGAAAGGGGAACCTAGGAGTTAGATTTGAAAACACTGCTAGGTGTTAAACTCTAACGTTCTTAAAATATGTTTGTCAAGGGTGTGCTCTATTAACTGGTGACTGTTAAGAAAAGCATGATTATTTTTTGTTGTTGTTTGTGAGGATTACATTGATTTCTGCCACATTTATTTTTTTACACATTTTTACACATTTACCATTTTGGCTCTTTCTGGTTCAGTTGTAGTTTGATTGTGGTCAGTCACAGAGCCAAATGGAGCTCACACAATCTCCGATAATGAAACTGAAACCAAAATTGACCAAGTATACTCAACCTGAGTTAGAGTTTAACAGTAATAGGGCTGACGTGTTAATCAAGCTACAACTAATGTGTGTTTTGTGCAAGTTTCTGAAACGCATGCATGTCTTTCTGGCCAGCCTGCTGCTGTCTTTGCTTTCTCGCTGCTGCTCTTATTGCTACAGCAGAGAATTAGGCCATGCCATCCTGCCCTGGCTATAGCTTAATATAGTAACAGAAAATCAAATAATTTCAGGACACGCTACCACTGCTGTGGTTCTGAACTAGCTTCAGAAAGTTGCATTACCAGATGTCAAAATAGCGATGTAGTGGGTGATAACCCCATTACTCTAAACTTTAATTAGCTTCTCCCAAGACAACATGAGCAGTTTTCTGTAGATTCTGATTTCAAACACATCTGCCTGTGGCCCTCCCTTTCGCATGCAAGTTGCTAAATACGGAGGCATCATTTAATTTCTTTTTATTTCATTCTGTTATTACTATCGTGATGGAAATCGGGTCCAAATGGACCTAAGATAAGTGCAAGGTAAGTCAATTCGCTTTTGTGGTTGTGATTTTATTTGAGTGTGTGCATTGTTTCTCATTTCTATCTAGTTGTGTAGTCGCATACCTTCCAGAACTGAGTTGAATCTCTCTTCCCATTTCTATCTTCCACTATGGATTGTACTATTCGTAGTGCTTTCCCTCTCACTGTTTCACATAGCTGGTGACCAAGGTGTTCAGCAGTCAAAATTTCAAGAAAAATCTAAAAGGCTCCAATATTTTCAATTTGTCCTTTGGTACCGATTTTTAAAAATCAGACACGACAGGTTCATAAGACAACTGTTTATACCACTCAGGCAGGGACATTTTTTAAGTTTAGCCTCCAATATCTTTGTCTCAATCAGTCTGAACGTAGCATTAAAATCGAATTGGCCTTTATGTGGGCCGTGCGTCATCGTGGTTAAAAAAGGTTTGGAATAGGGCTGACGGGAGAGAAAAGTATCTCTTGGAAATGATCGAATTGAAGGTTTTGTGCTACCATCCATATCTCCTAAATAAGAGAGAACCACTTAGGTGTTCTTTTTTCATCTTTGTTTTTTCCGCTTTTTAAAAAGAGAGACCGCAATAATGACCGAGACAATAATGATTTCAGATTTCCATCAGCGCCGTGCCGCTGTCTATTCCGTTTCAAACAGAGCCATTCAAAGACAAATTACTTTCATTCAGTTTTTTTGGGTACAATTCAATCAGATTTTAGCACATTATTAACATGTAGTTAGAAGATGTGGTGCTTCTTTTTTTTTCCTCTTGGTTTTCTCTTTCTCTCTCCCTCTCTCTCAGCTTACAGCAAAGCAATGAGAATCATTCTCCCATCCCGGCTTCTAGGCATTGTTACCCCCAGACACACACACCCATCCTCACGGTCACACACTCTGGGAATATGCACACAGTAGACAAGAATTTAATTCTGGTCTACACAAACAAAAAAAGATACCTTGGTTTCCTGCTAACACGCAACTTAAACCCACAACCATATGTACATTAATTTCTTATGAAGGTCACTCTCATAACTTGATTTTATCATGACAGTAAAGACTCTGTGGCATCTGATCCTTCCATGCTATAAAGGTACTTCATTGCTGCCAGTCACATTACACAGGTTTCTCTGGCTAGAGTGAGGTAGAGATGAAACAAGGTGATTTGTTGTAATGGTGTGTGGCTTGTGCCCTTTGCTTTCTACTGGTTCATTAGTGGCTTAACATTTATTCTTTTCCCTGATGACTGTAGTTGCTCAGTGACAATTTTGGGGCTTTTCCAGGACTTTACTGTAGCTTAACGTTTGTGTGTGTGTGTGTGTGTGTCCTGGTTGTAATGGAAACGAACATGTGATGTGTACTGCCTGTATGTTTTATCCTGCAGAATTATCCAGAGCTATGTACTGAGGGAGGAGTCTGGTGCTCTCTCGTCCGAGGCTTCAGACTTTAACAAAGCCAATCTCAGCAGAAGGGGGGGCATCATGGCCTCTCTGTACACCTCACACCCAGCTGACAGCGGCCTCACCCTCGACCTCTCACTAGAGATCAATCGTAAGCTCCAGGCAGTGCTAGAGGACACGCTGCTCAAGAACATTACACTCAAGGTATTGTGGCTTGACTTTTGCCCACATGCTAATTGCATGTACTTACAGCCATAATCATGTCTTATCTCTTATCTACTTGTTTCTCCTATGTTTTGTTTTGCCTTATTAATCAGTACATGTGGTAATTCAACCATATATGGTACTCCTGTGAAATGGTATAGCACAGTTGCCTCTCAGCAAGTTCTGCTGATGTAATCGCAGCATTTAAGTGACTGGGATTTGTAGTGATGGCTATCAGAAATAAAGCACACTCAGCGGTGATTGATGACCGAGGCATTATAAGTACATTCCCACACTGGGCAAGCTTGCCAGGCTTCTATGAAGAAGGCCATCCTCCATTACACACAAAAGATTCAGGATCGAGGGGGGAGGGGTGTACATGGGAATGTATCAGCAGGAAGATTGAGGGAAAATTAAGTGGGATTCATGCAAGGACAGAGTGCTTAGTGAGCAGAGAGCTGCATTTGTACTATGTCTGAAGGATTAGAGATATTCGGAAGAGATGCTAAAGCAATCAAACTGACTTACAGCAAAGCAATGAGAAATCACTTGTCCACCCTGCTTCTAAGCACTGTTACCACAAAAACTCTCTCTCTCTCTCTCTCCCTTTTCTTTTATTCTCTTCCTTCTTTTTTTGCTTTCTGTCCTTTGTGCTTCTCTTTCTGACTTCATGCAGAGACTGGACTGTTGGGTAGCACAATAAAGACTCACTGTTGTCTGATTTGTTTCCCTCCCAGGAGAATCTTCAAACCCTTGGTTCAGAGATTGAAAGATTGATTAAACAGCAGAGGCCACATGAACACACTGTCAGCAGAAAGTGACTGCTCCAAGTGGAGATGTGGGCACACACAAGAGGAGGTGAAGCGACACCAGATTGGGGATCAAGTTTACCAAGAGTTCAGGTGCTCTGAAGGACCAATCTGTGTGGTTATTAGCTAACAGACACACACACACACACACACACACACACACACACACACACACCTATACATACATATCTAAAACATGCTTCCACATTCTGCATGACGAACTGAAAAAAGGGAGAGGTCTAGCAGCCACAATGTGACGGACCTCTTGGAGGACTCTAATTTTCCTCCATCTTCTTGGTGTCATGCCTACGTCCTGTCTGGCTGATTATTTACTCCACGTGGGTTTAATTTTGCTCACGCACACAATTCGCACAAAATGTCCGGCGTGAGCCGCTCTGTGGAATGTAACTGCTGCACCTGCCCCTTGATGCCTGAGCCAGTCTCTCAAGCCTGCAGCAGAAATGTACAATCTTCTACCCAATGACACGTAAGACATAAAGCTCAGAAGGTGAATGAAAGGATGAATTAATTAATGTCTCAATGAATGGACGTCCTGATGAAGGTTCCATTTTCCTTTGAAGAATTGAAATTGCTTGACCCTGCTAATGGAGTCCTGTTGGAAAAGGGGGTTTCAGTGGGTAATGGCACATTTTAGAAGCAGAAAACTGCTCCAGACCCTCTCGTCTTTATTATCTTGCTGCACAGAGGCGAAAGCTTTTTTCCTCACCCATGATGTATACGTGCCAATTACTGAATGTGTTGCATAACGAGCAGACCCTAATGCACACTCCCACATGTTCTAGCCTGAGAAAGAGGGCACATTGTTTTCCACAAGGTTCTCTTCCATCCGGGTTTTCACTCCGCAGCCCCTGTGAAGCACTTAAGCGAGGAAGGCCATACCAAAAAATACAGTGCCTGCACTTTGCCCATATTAAGTGTCTTGTTACAGAATAATGCATATTAATCATAATAACTACATCTGGAATAGTGGGGTAGTCTAAGACTGGTCTTTAGTAAATAAGTTTGTTTTTTGTCTTTTTTTTCTGGTCTAAATGAATTTATTTCTTCTTAAATCAGTGTCATCTTTTGTTTGTCCTGTTTGCTGAGAGGAATTCTGCCTCTGCCTCTTGTCCTTTCTCCAAACTGCCACAATTTATATTGCACTCACTCTCTTTCCCCTCTAATGCTGTTTGTGTTTCCTTGTACGAAGCTGTTGTAAGGCTGAATTAAAGAGGCAGTTACTCATTTAGCTGTGCTTTAAAGGGATAAGTGAGGAAAGCCCAGTTAACTGAATGAGACATTGTAAATATTGAGGGCATAAGTGCAATTCTATTTATCCCTGCGGTATTTGGCTGGGAGGGTGACTTGTTCTTTCCATGGAACCCTCCTGAGCTGTGATCATCACAGCTACTCTCCAGTTAAAGGACCCAAAAAGAATTGATGTGTGTCAATGTACTTCCTGGTTGAACTCCAAACACACTGAATTCTGCAGGGTTTATTCTGCCTAACTCGAGAATCGTGCCCTGTGAAACCCTGTCGTACCCACACTGAAAAAAACATGGAAACCAATTCCTCATTGGCTGCTGCTTACAGACTTTTTTTCCATTCATCTTTATTCTTTTTATGTGGAAGTATGAAGGATTATTTGGATTGAGCATGACCACCTCATGCCAACCACAAAGAGAATTTAATACCCGCACAGAAACTTGAGCTCATTCAAGTCCGCGTGCTTTTTCGAAATGCACTGTCTGCATCTTTTCTCTTTACACTCCATCAGCTCTAAAACACGCCAGAGACATTCCCTGCAAAAGAAAAGAAGAAGAAAAATGAAAATATTAATGCAATGTTAAGATAACAAATATCTACAGGGAGCCTCAAACTCCAGGACAAACACTGTCAAACCTGTCAATAATTCTTCAAGGGCCAGTTTCTTCATTTATGAATTTTCCCACTGAATTCTGTTGACAAGCATTCTCTCATAAAGTGTGTATGTATGTGAATAGTGAATTGTAATGGATGAAGAGACAAAGGAAAGCTGTTAATTCTGTTTGCTGGTCTGTCATCTATGCTCTGTTCGATTGAGTAGTCAGTCAAACTGTGATCATAAATTTGTAGATATTATGTCGTACGATGGTCTAATGTTTTTAAAGCTATGATTCTTGATTCCTTTCTGTATATATGGTGCTTATGGGGAATTAAAGAAATGGTCATATCCAATGAAACCGTTTTGATTTGGGGTGTTTTACATTTGGCATCACCGCTACAGAATGTTACTCTAAAGCCTGATGGCATCTACATAAAAGCCTGGGGTGTTTACCTGGTGTTTGAAAACCTCACTGATACTTTAGGGTAAATTTCAAGGTCGGGGGATACAAGGTTGTGCACGTCAGCTTTTTATTACCAGCCAATATTCACATTTAACAGAGGAGGAAGGTCAGAAGGTTAGAGGTGCACATTGTAAGGTTGATGATCGATGCTGGTTGGAACTGCCACCAAAGACAGATTTTATCAGTGTTTCCTAACCTTCCCCTGCAGTGCTTATTTTAGTCTTTTTCCTGCTCCCAGCACTCCTGACTCGGCTCATCTAATTAACAAGCCCTTTGTAAGGTTAACATGGGTGTGTTGGGGCGAAGGAAACATTAAAATGTAAAATGTGCAGTGGAAAGCGGGAGGATGTGCATTTATAAGCCGTCTGTGTTTTTGTAAACTTGTGAATATAGCAAATAGGGTGACATTCAGAACAAACACGCTGCTCTACCCCTCGTCCCTTAGCATAATATTAAAACACCTGCATGGTGTGTGCTCTTGCTGAGTTACACTGGCTTTGTGACCCTGACACAAGGTCAGTAAAACCGGTAGGGCCAGAGCAGCTGTTAGTCTCGTGCATTTACACCAGTCTGATAGGAACCATAGTCCAGCCATTTTTCCCTATAGTTTGCTCATGTTGGCTCAATGAAAAGGTGGGAAAACGCCTCCCGTTAAGATCAATGTCCATTTCCTTAAGCTAAACTATATCTGTGCATGAATAAGATGATGATACATAATGAAGGCACATACAAACACTAAGGAGAAATAACCTGGAATATCACAGATACATTTTTGTTTTTAAAACACATAAATAAAATAAAAGTTCAGTCAAATCAAAACACAAGTTTTTTTTTTTTAATCTAACATTTAATCTTACTTTTTAAATTTGATCCAGCAATATGTCAACGATTCTGATTAATTACACAATAATTTGCATATGTATTTTGTTATTTTTATTGCTGAAACAAAAATAATCACAATAAACAAGGCCCATTATGTTGGTTATATATTTTAGTATATATTGGTAGAAGTAGTATATTTTAAAAGTATGTTTTTATATATTTTATTTTAGTAAAAGTGTTATTGTGAAATAGAAAAAAACTATACTCTTAAAAGACTATACTGTAAAAGTAAAGGTTCCTAAAAGGTTCCTGGCTGGGATATGCAGGTTCTATAAAAGACCTTTAATCACTGCTGTATCGTCATATTATGCTTAGGTTCTTCACGATCGCGTATCTCCTACAAAACCGTGTTTAAAGAACTATTCATTGGTGGCTCTTCCCTCATTTTCCAATTTTGACAGCTTTTGGCATCATTCCATTTGGGAAGAGAAGTCTTTTCCTCGTGAGCAGATGCAGTCAGTGACATCCCACTAGTATAGCGGAGACACAGTCCAGACTCAGCTTCTGGTGCTGCCCTGCTTTCCAGTGCTTTGACTGGGCTCAGAATGTCTTTTAGTCGGGGTTGGAGTTCCTGCAACTATGCAAACTGCTGTTCTACTCAGCGAAAGTACAACAGGATATTGAAGCCTTGTTCTTCGCTCATTTTAAGCTGTAATTTCGGTGACGTGTTTCCTGTGAGCTAGTAGCCCGCACTAATAATAGTTATGTTTACCCAAGTGGCTGAATAAGTGTGGAAGACAGAGAGACTGTCACAATAGCAAACATTATATGAGTCTGCTCCAGCTGGGGAATCGCTTGCCTAAACAGAAATATGTCCAGAGGAGTGCTGCATTGTAAGGGATGGGACATATGGATGTTCCCAAAATGCTCTGTTTAGATCACAGTCAGCAAGTCACACTCAAGTTTTGTTCAGACTGAGCAGTTTCAGTGACGAGCAGAATTTCCATTCAGTGACTGATAAAATAAGAACGTTTATCCCTCAAATCAACAGAAACAAAGCACTGATCACAGCCTCGATTTCTTTCTCTCTCTCTCTCATTAACACACATTGCTTCTTTAGCACAGCAGGAAAGAAAGTATCCTGGAAATTCAGCTCACCTGTGTGACATTTGGGTGGCTGTTTGAGGTAGAGGGGGTGAAATATGCCAGGTTAAGATATTCTGTCTCTGCTGACGATGCCAGTGGGCCATTGCATGAACCCAGCTGCCGGGCTATTTTTAGTTCCTGCCAAAAAGGAGCTCGGAAACTCATCAGCTTCGAGGACCTCCAGTGAATTCATAAGCCTCGGTTAATGTCTACCACCAGCACGGTTATCTTGTCAGTGATGACGGCACTCTCACAGATGATTAAACTGGTACACACTACTAATATGTCTCTGCACCTCAAGAAGTACATTAAATAGGGAAAGTTAAACAATCAAATCTAATAATATACACTTCTATACTTTAATAGAACTTTTAGATGTTTTATTCAGCATTTGGTGAGAAGTAGACAAATAGTAAAGAATGTAACATTTTATCTTTGCCAGGGACTGACCAGCGCATGTTAACAGCTCAATAGCTTCATGAATATTACAATGATTAGAATAAAAACGTTTTATTGAATACATTGAACAGTGGTGTATATACATGGAACATGTGTGACAGTCTGCAGAAACCTCGACCTCTGTTTTATAGAAAAGTCAAAAATGAAAAGAAAAAATAAACATGAAAAAAACTAAATATTTCTCAGTGATGGTAAACACTTAAAATTCAGCCTTTTACTGTAATTCAGAAGTTTATCAACATGTTTTAACACAAAAACATAAGTTTAAACCAGTTATTATGGCATATAATTAATGTCAGAAATAATAGTGAATAGTTGTTTTGTGAATAAACAATCAATTTCTGTAAATGATCTGTGGTGGAAAATTTTTTTTTATTTACAATCATTTAGCCATTTTATAATGGACATTTAATATTAAGTAATTCTAACCATAAAAACACATTTTACAATATTAATTAGGTTTAGGTAATTAGGTCATTTTGTAGCTTCTGAGACTGTGATTTAAAAGGATTAAAATGTACAGAGCAAATCATCTGTATTTATGGGGAAAAGATACAAAAATGTTTATAGTGCTTATGTCAGAAAACAGTTCAGTTCTGTTTTTACTTCCTGTGGTTCTAACTGTGTTATAACACTTGACTGACCTTCAACATGAAGCTGCAAGTAAAATGTTATTCATAGGTGTTCAGTTAAACAACAAACCAGCATAGTGGCATAGCAGAGACAATAACATGCTGTTGTTATTTATTATGCATGATAAATATTATAAATGATTTATGTATGACTATTGGTGGAGTTTACATGAGGCAGTGTCTATAGGTGTTGATGCAATCTTTTGATAAATGCAGTAAATCATTGTTTGGACTGTAAACATTTAATTCTTTCAGTTTTGTTTTTTGAGAGGTGGACAACTTTTGAGCGTGAACTTGGTTGTTCACTACAATATCTTATCGTTTAAATAGTAAAACGTCTGTGAGAGTTTTAAAGTCAAAATTTCACCATGTCAGGGGTTTCTACAGGCCTCCACTCACATACAGCATGTCCCTTATCCACAACGTCAGGACAGGTCAGTCAGTACTGAACTAACACATCTTTATTTAGTGAGCACGAATGTGAGCTTCTGATAATGCAGTACAGTGACATGGTCATTTTATCCATTACATAACACCGCTCATTATCTCTTAAGGAAGTGGTGCTTGACCAGTACCCTGTGGCCATGCCAATGAATGGAAACTCAGACACATCTAGGAATGCATGGACTCCAGCCAGACATGCAGGTACACACACTACATGCCGGCCCATCAGCAGCCCATCAGACAGCTGCACAGTGATGGTAGGCCACCGGTCAGTGTAAGGAGGAAAATCACAGGGGTCTTATCTCTGCAATGTGCTAATGGCAGCCAGCGGCTGACATAAAAAATGTGTGTAGAGATTGGTGAAGGTCTGGGCAAGGTAATTATAGCCATGTAATGTAAGTTCTTTTTATGCCTGATCTTTTGAATGTGCCTTTCTGCAGCTATTAATAACCTGTTGTCATCTTTAATCCAAGTGACTGACTCTTTGAGGGGCAAAGCAATACATTTAGTGGCGCCAAATCGTGTTTAACTATAAAATATCCACCAAAGTGTGAATTATTTCTACATCAGTAAACTCCACTTCAATCGTTTTAGTTCCTTCAGGCTACATTTTTTTAAAAAACCAGTACCTACCGAGCAGCCAACACAGCATGTCCGTGACGTTGCATGCTCCAGGCAGATGGCCATAACAAATATATGCCAAGATGACGATGACGTGTTCGTTTTTGTGCAGGTGTTTAATGCAAAGCATATCACACATATGTGTTCATACCATAAGGGCCCTTGTCTGTTAGGTCTCCCTGCCATCAGGCCGGATACAGGCTCCTGCCAAAGAAATTATTACTAATAACATGGTGGGACGGTGCCAGCAGCATGCTGATGATGTAGGTGGGGCTGTTATTGTTTTTGTTTCTTTAAATCTCGCATTGCTGTATCAGAACGGGTAATCACATTCAAATAAGGTTCATTAGTTAAATCAGGCTGGCCATATTCCACTCAGCCTTTCTAGAGTGGTTTTAAATCTGCATGGGGCCTCTGGGGACAGTTCAGAACGCTAATGCATTTTAAAGCATCCAATCCTGCCATGATTAATAGCACACAGCTGTGGACTCAAATAAAATGTTTCCCTTATGAGCCAATTTCAAACGGCAGGCCTTTATACCTGCTTATGCCTAGATTTTCACAGCAGCATCACATGGTCCATAGTCTAGGGGTGGGTAAGGAGATTGCTCCCATTCATATTTTACACCCTGAACTCCCCCTTACCCTTTACAACACGTCCATCATGTGTCCAGTAATTTGTGTGTCTGTCCTAATGGGTCATTTCATTTGCTGGGTGATGGAGAAGCAGCCCATAACAAAAGAAAACAGAGAGGCTTTTATAGTTTTAAAGGAATACTCCAACATTTTTTCAGCCTAATCTATAATGAGCATCTGTTGCATTGTGACAAAAATTCCCTGTATTTTGTAATGGAAAACTCATTGACTGAAAATACACTTAGAACATATGTCAACAAGAAGCTGCCTTATCACCAGTGTTTTCCAGTCACTGTTCTTATGCTAAGAGACGAGATGTGGGTTAAAGTTATTGTTTTTAATAATCAGCCATGTCCAACAGACAGAGTACAGCAGGTTGAGATTTTTCTGGAGTATTCCTTAAAGAGGCAAATATCAAATATTTTTCTAAAATTAAACAAAAAGCAATTCTGTAGTATTACACTGTAAAATTTTGAAAATATACTATTCAAACATAAACTGATCAGCCATAACATTAACACCACCTGTCTATTATTAAGTAGGTCCCTCATGCTGCTGAAACAGCTCTGACCAGACAAGCAACTCCCCACATGCATCAGTGAACCTTGGGTGTCTGTGATCCCATTCCCGATTCACCAGTTTTCCATCCTTGGATCACTTTTGGCAGGTACTAACTACTTCACACCTGGAACACTCCACATGACATGTTGTTTTGGAGATGCTCTGACTCGTCTAGCCATCACAGTACGGCTCTTTGTAACGTGGCTCAGATCCTTACCCTCGCCCATTTTTCCTCCTTCTAGCACATCAACTTCAAGAACTGACTGTTCACTTGCTGTCTGAAATAATTCATTCAAATATTCAGCATTATTCACCTGTCAGTGGTGTAATTGTTATTGGTAATTGGTGTATACGGAAACTAAGCTGCAAAAACAGCAGAATTCACTGCTTTTTATGATTTCATTAAAAAACCAACACACACACACACACACACATGTTCAGCCTACAGCAGCTTAGCACGACACATTCACACCGTAGGTCTAAGCAGCTTTTCAATCTGGTCTGCTTCTCAAGTGAGGCACACTGTAGGACAATCAAAGCAAACATCATTTACAGTTATTAGCCTTAAAAGCACAGCAACAAAAACAGCCTGTTTACTTTTTCTTAGGGAGAAAGAGGGAATAAATGACCATGTAAAAATAAATAAAGCCTGTTGTAAGTGAGCCTCAGGGGGCAAAAATAAAATTCAAGAACAATGTAGGATACAGGCCCTTTAACAGCCCTGAGTGACACATCCTTCAGTTCAAAAACCTTTCAAACCCAGAAATCACCTCTTGCAGCTAAACCTTGTGTTGCATCAGAGCAGACTGAATTTGGACCTTCGGAAATATTAAAATGACTTTCTTCATTGTTTTTCGGGGGGACCTTGTTCTTTTCAGTGTGGACCAGTGTTCAGGTGTGAGGTAGAAGAGCATCGTTGCACCTTTTAAGCACAGAAACATATCTACTATCATGCCACACGAAATCATCTCAATCAAATGAGATGTAGGCTGCTTTCTTCTGAATGCCCCCTTCATTTAGGATGCAAAGTCTGTCAAAATTAGATCAATAAACATGAATATTTAATAAATGTAGTAATGGCTGCCAGCCGGCAGACTGGACATTCGGTGGACTTTGGAATGGGAGTCTGTTTCAATTTTTAATCATGTAGATCACAGCTATTCAAATATAGATGTTTCATAAAAGGTTTGAACTCTCTCAGATTTCCTAATTCCAGCTTGGAAGGTTAGAAATAAGAGGCTTTATTTTTTAAAGTCATCACAAAGATGATGCAAAAGCAAGGAAATGAAAGGCAAGGTGTCCTTCAAACAGGCTACCTGAATTTAATTATGTGCAAGAACAAAGAGCTGAGGGGATTCATGCACTGCGTTTCCAATAGGACACTTTATTCCACACTCGTAAACATGAAGACCTTTTACAATACATGAGGCATTGATACATGAAGTACTAATGTATATATACGGCACTGGGCAGTAAAACGGACTAAATAAAATAGAACCAGACTTATTTGTGCGTCAATGAATGAAATACTGAGCCTCCATTTCATAATTAGGCAAACTGATGTAATAAAATATTAAATATTAATATGACATTAAGAGAGAAAAGAAGCAGCTCACATTAGACAAAATATACAGTGCAAACATAGCAATGAATCACAGTTCCCTTTATATGATCATCGTCCTGACAGTTCATCACGCTCACTCCGTCAGCTATAGCCTACTTGGTACCCAATAAATACTGTAGTTTGACAAGGTTGTTTAATATAAACAATTTTCTTTCGTACAATTTGCACATTTCTAAGGTATGAGGTAAAGTAAGGCTGTAAAAAGGAGATTTTTTCTTAAAATGTCACATTCCTATGTACAGTATGAAAGTTGACAGTGATAACTGCATTCAAAAATGAAAAGGCCCATATTAGTGTAAGTGCTCGGAACATGTCAGAACTAATGGACAGGGTTGCCAGCTTGGACTAATTCCTATTGTGTGGGCAAAAATTAACATTGCGAATTTTAAAAAGTGCCCATTTTTTGAGCTACTTTTCTTTTTGCAAACAGCTCAACTGCTGCCAGTCACACAAACTGATTTAGCTGCGGGGCTGCTCACACTCTGCCAGCAATGGACGAAAAGTGTAGAACCCTATCAGCTGTTAGACAATCACCTGACAGTGCTGCAGAAGAAAAGCAAAGGCCTGAAATGACCGTGCATTAAATCACTGAGTACACAAAGGCACCTTTCCGTGCCATGTAAAAATCAACCCAAGCTCAGCATTTAGACTCCCATAGCCTAATACAAAAAAAACAGGCCTGAAGAAACAAGCAACAGTAAATTGTTTGTGGTCGGTTGCATTTATTTTTCTTTAAAGGCGGAGGAGGATGTTCCTACGTTTACTTTTTCTTTTTCACAGTGACCAATCTAGAACGTGCAAGGGCATAGTTGTGTTGACGGGGGGGGGACGCAACTGCACATGCGTGACAAACTTTAAAACTATATCACAGCAATTTTATCAGAGTCCTCTCAGTAACTGCAGATATTTGCTTGAAAACTTTCAGAATTAGACAGATGTTTACATTAAACTGATATTTCCAAAGAGATGTTTGTTATTTTGCATTGATTACACTCTGGGAGAGCAGGTTTAGGCAATGTTGGAAGAACATGCTAAAATACTTTGACTTTTTTTTACCTAATTTTTAAGAATGTAGAAATAAATGTAATTAGTTTTCTAATCGAGCTGGCTGTAGTCCCAATTTTTACATTTAAAACGTTTCTGCATTGCTATGGCCACTGGCAGATATGTACATGAAAACTTGAATATTAGCATCTGGCTACAACGCCCACATTAGTGCATTCCTAACAAAAAAAAAGGGCAGAAAAGCTGGCAACCCTTCCAAGTTGACGTTTTACATTTGGTTTTCCACATAATTACTGCATTGTGTGGGGATTTCAGGTATTATGAGGGAAAACTACATTCATAAATCATAAAGTCGTGTTTGTAATTTAGTTTCTACTGAACAATGATGTTTGTAATAGAATAAATCAGCTTCTTCATTTGCTCGATTACGGCTAAAGGCATCAGCTAAAACTGCAGTGAGCAAGATCTCCTGCGTAAGCCCATGTCCTGTAATACCCAAGTCTATGGCTGCGCTGAGTAGGCTTTATGTATGTCAAGTGTTTGGTCTATTTTTGGGCTCGTCGTAGCCTGATTTAGGCTGTAAAAGTGGCAGAAGATTTGGCAACCCAACCAAATGGAAAGTTCTACATTCTTTCAGTCCTCCACTCAGTCGCTGCACGTTTATGGCTGCAGTAAGCGGGCTATTTGTACGTCAAATGGTAAAAAAGTTAAAACACACGTCTTCACTTCAAACTGACGCATCGCCGCACAGTCATATCCTGACACCCCACCCCACCCCCCCGGGCGGGTCATCTATACTCCTCAGCCCGGTCAGTCAGCGGTCCGCCTCGGCATCCTCAGCACCGGGTCGTGGTGCTGCCCTCGTCGCACCGCGAGCACGTGGCGAACGCGCTGGGCTCAGGGGAGCTGACTGCGTGGCGCCACGGGTCTCGCGCGCCGGCCCCGGAGCTCCGTTCGCATCGCACGAGCGCCCTGAAAGCGCGCCGGAAGTCCGGGCTGCGGCAGTAGATGAGCGGGTTGAAGGCCGAGTTGGCGTAGCCGAGCCAGTTGAGGAAGACGAAGAGGCCGTCGTCGACGGCTCGCGCACGAAACACGCGCACCACGTTGGCCACGAAGAACGGCAGCCAGCAGAGCGTGAACGTGCCCATGATGAGGCCGAGCGTCCGCAGCGCCTTCTGCTCCTTGGCGCCCAGCACCTTGGCGCCGCCGCCGTTGTGGAAGCGGCCCTCGCAGCGGTCGATCTTCCTCGACTGCTTCTTCGCCTCGCCGTAGACGCGCGCGTACACGAAGGCCATGACGGCCAGCGGCAGGTAAAACGAGATGACGGACGAGGCGACGGTGTACGCGCCGTTCGTGACGAAGTCGCAGCACTGCGGGTCATCGTAGCACGCCGTGTCCTCCGCGCGCCGCGACCAGTGCAGCAGGATGGGCGGGAAGGAGACAAGCGCCGACACGAGCCACACGGCGCACACGGCTGCCTTGGCGCGCGCCTTGGTCAGCAGGCTCTGGTAGCGGAAGGGCCGCGTGACGGCCACGTAGCGGTCCACGGCGATCACGCACAGCGTGTCGATGCTCGCCGTGACGCACAGCACGTCCAGCGCGATCCACAGCTCGCACAGGAAGGAGCCGTAGAGCCACGCGCCGCGCACCTGCAGCGCGGCGCCGAACGGCACCACCAGCGAGCCCATGATGAGGTCGGCGCTCGCCAGCGACACGATGAACACGTTGGTGAGCGTCTGCAGGCGGTGCGTGCGCGCTATCGCCACGATCACCAGCGCGTTGCCCGCCACCGTCACCAGCACGATGAGTGCCATAACCGCGGCCATGCCCACCGCCCACTGTTCCGACGGTCCCGGGGGCAGCTCCGCGCGCCCGCGCCTCGAGCCGTTGCCGTAGTCGCCCATGCTGGGGCCGGGCGCTCCGCGTCCCGATCTCACGCTGTCCGCCGAGCACGCGCTCCCGTGTGGCGCGCCATCCTCGCCGCCGCGCTCCATCCGTCCTGCACTCGAAGCGCAAGCCACGGAGGGAGAGCGGGACAGCGTCGGGAGGGGGGGTGGGGGGTGGGTGGGTAGAAGGAGGCTGTGACGTCGCACCGCGAATCCACCAATCGCAGTTCAGCTCCTGCCCCAAAATAGGCGGAGGATCTGTCCGTGAAGTGGCCGAAGCCGGTGCGTTTTTACGCACAGTGGGAAAGAGGGAGAGCTTCCACCCGAAGGACATAATGAAGAGATATTCATGGGCTTATCAGCGCTGTGTAAACTAACACTACAACTCAAAGCACATTCACTTCCGGTTGAAATTATTTTGATATATGTAGCTTTGTTGAGGAATAATTATTTTATTACTGTATTTGTTTAATGTTTTTAATGTATATCTTTTTTTGAATAATTATTCAGAGTTATGCCCATTACAATATATATTACAAGTACTTTTTTGTAATTGTTCAATTACATTTAATTCTTTGAAGTTTCCATGATTTGCCTATTTTTGTGGTGCGGATATCCTCATTAACATTACCACTATAGTGCACTGCTGGGCACAATGTGCTACAAAGTAATGTGTTACTGCAGTTCCACTACTTTTGGTGTAATCCATAACCAGTTCCATTATCAGGTTAAATAATGTGGTTAAAAAAACTTAAAACAAACAAAAGATGATGTTAAATTATTCCACCTAAAGAAAGACAAAGATTCACAACATTGGAATTTCTTTTTTTTTCTGCATTATATTTATAATACCAATGACAGCTTCATCACCACAGCTGAGGTTCCACAATTTTTCTGTTTATTCTGACCAAAATCGGAAGTATTCCCAAACGAGGCTTTGTTAGATTGGTTGGAGTTCAAATCCTCTCAGTAACCCAGTCGGGATGTGAAGTCTCTGCCGTCAGTACTGCATGGACATTGTGAAATTTTCTGCTCATTTTAGCTTGAAAGTAAAGGTAATGTTGTCCAGCACATTCGGTGCAGTGGCCAAGGCCCAGGCCCAGGTGAGGCAGGAAGCCTGCCCCCATGCTGTTTTTTTTGGGGGGGAAAAAATAACTAATTACTAATTTTCAGTAACTTACACAGCACTGTTATTATATCTAACAAATCTAATCGTTTGGATGTGGGTGAAGCATGTG
The DNA here is from genome assembly GCA_037974385.1 of Arnoldichthys spilopterus. NCBI lineage: Eukaryota > Metazoa > Chordata > Actinopteri > Characiformes > Lepidarchidae > Arnoldichthys > Arnoldichthys spilopterus. Next base: position 37,180,147 of record JBBPDA010000105.1, read on the forward strand.
CAAAGATCACATAAATCTCCTTTTAACTGTTATCTGCTGATGTTCTTCAGCTGGCAATTAAGGTCAGATGTGCTTTATCATCAGCAATAGCAGTTTAGCGCACACAACACTGCAATGAGGAAAGGTCAGACCTTGTAAAAGAATAGAATCTATCCCAGTGCCAGCGCACTGATAAGCTCATCTGGATAAAAAACCTGCACATAGTTTTCGGTTATCCAGAGACAACACTGCAACATTGCTGCAATATTTGCACTGAAACCCTTTACACGTGTGAACCTGTATGAGGATATAAATAAATACTGGAATATTAATTGAGGTTAATGAAAGTGACCTGCTTCTGGAGTCCTACACACTGAGGCAAACTTAGAGCATACAGAGCAACATAATGAGGAGCATATTCCACCATGTGGGGCCTGACAGAACAAAGTCATTACTGAGCCTTTGGACAGATAGGGCACAACCCTGCAAACTTCACAATGCTCGATTCAGCTGACCGTAATTTCAACCATGCCCCAGTACTTTCCCAAGATAAATCGCCACTAGCCAAACTATAAAAAGGCTGCTTACTTTCTTTATGAAACCTAAACAGTCCTGCGGGAAATGATTTTTTTTTGCCAGCAGTAGGAAGCTGTTACTGTAGATAAGATCATAATTACCCCTCCTTATAGCCAGGGAGCAGGCCAGGCAGATTGGGCCAGCAGTGCGGTCATGGATAATGTCTTTCTCACATCTACATTCCAGCACTGGGGCCCAGCGGTGTGTATCTCGGACCACAGACAGCCCTAAACCCCCTCTGAGCATGAACACTGTGCCAGCTGCCCCAACCAACTGTACTACAATAGGACTGCACAGTTTTTGCAGGGGAATGCAGGTCCTTTCTTTAAAATAGATGCATGACACCATGTAGTACTGCATTACCCCTCTCTTAGACTTACATAATGCAACAGCAACAAGACTGTTATGTCACTGTTTTGATCTAATAAATCCTGAGACTCCTGTGACCGGAAGAGCAGCTGCTCCTAATGGGAAGTTTACCAGTCATGAAGCCTGGCTGTGGGTGTGGCTGTATAAGTGATGCTAACAAACAAGATGAAGTTTTAAAAGTTCCTTAAAGAGGCCCTATGTATTATCATTAGGTATTATATTCACTTATGATGTTTGTGTGGTTTTATGCAGCTTTTTTCAACCTCTCTTCATCCCTTAACAGGCTGATTTTGTTACATTGTTTTTAAGACTGATATATATTGCAAGCTTTCAGTCAAAAGGACATAAACGACATTTTACAGGAGAACAAAAACTCATTTCAGACATACTTTGGCCTGTCCGTGTTAGTACCATTTATCATTACAACTGAATAAAAATATTGCTGAGGCATTACATTGATCAGTGCACCTTTTGTCTTACCCTGACACACCCACTTTCTGAGATGAGCTGATTGGTTGTGTTGTGGCCGGGTGAAATTAAAATAGAGAATTTATTCAGTAAACACTGAATTTGATCATGTCAGTAGTTTTAATTTAATGTGTTTAATTAGTAGTAGTAATTATTAGTTTAATTTAACTGTTTTTTGGCCAAAATGCCACTGGTTCAGAGCCCTAGATTTAAATGACCAGTATTCTGACTGGCCAGTGCCATCACAAAAAGTTAGTATCTTTAGTATCTATATATAAAATGCACAGCTTGCGGAGTGAATGGTACGTTTTAAAAACTTAACATTGAATATGTGCTATATCAAACTATTTTACTTTTGAAAAAAAATGTGAACAGTTCTGCCATGACTTTGGCCCTTTAATATCACTGATGACTATGCTTCAGAGAGTAAAACAGAAGAAGGTGCATCAGTGTTGGCACAGGTTTGATGGCTTCGGGGGAGACGTGTGAGGTGCACTGCACTACGTCTGGTGGAGGACCTGTTGCCTGGTGTTGACACTGGCATGGAGGCTATGGCAAAGGCCAAATAGTACTTCATCATCCTTAAGTGACAGCTTCCTGTTTATGGACTCAGTGTTTCGGGAGCAGAGCTTTGAGGGACAAGATGTGAAAATGAGGGAAATGCCTTAAATTACTTCAGGGATTTCTGATGAAGTGAGACGGTGAATAGTTCTCTCTTCCTCTCTGTGCTAACTTACAGTGGTACTTGAATGTTTGTGAAGCCTTTATAACTTTATTTCTGCATAGATATGCACTAAACATCCTTAGATTTTCACACCTTAAAGTGCTAAAAGTAGATAATGAAAACCCAAATAAATAAAGGAGAGAAAATATTTGGCCATTTATTTACTGAGGAAAATGATCCAATTTTGCATGTCTGTGAGTGGCAAAAAAAATGTAAATCTTGTTTTCAGTATTTGTTGTGACCCCCCTTGTGCAGGAATAACTTTCCTCACATTAACTGGTCACTGTCCTTTGTGAACATTTCATTTGGGTTAAAGTCAGGGCTTTGATTTGACCAGTTCATAACACTACATTTATTCTTCTTTAACCTTTCTTTTTTGATACAACTTGTGTCCTTAGTGCCGTTGCCTTGCTGATTGAGCTTTTTTTTCCTTTTCTTTTCTCTATTGTAAGTTCTATTTTGGTATCTGTCCACTGAACTTGTTTTGCCTCCTTGGCTTTTTCAGGTGTACACAATATGTCTGCCTGTGGATTGGTGGAGTTCAACATCTGAGATGGATTTGTACCAACCTGATGTTTTCCAGCCTGATGAGCATCAACAATTATTTTTTTGAGGTCCTGAGAAATCTCCTTTGTTTGTGCCATGATACACGTCCACAAATGAACTTTGTTAGATGTTTGTTTTTTTTTAGTTTTTTTTTTTTTAATTAAAACAGGATTGGCCACTCATGCCTCTAATTTCCCCCTTAAATCAACTACTAATCCTAGAGGTTCACATACTTTTGCCACTCACAGGTATGCAATATTGGATAATTTCCCTCAATAAATAAATGACCAAGTATAATTTATTTTTTGTCTCATTTGTTTAATTTTGTTCTATTTATCTTATTTTACAACTGATTAGATTGAAATCGGAGGATGATTTATGCAAACATTCTAAAAAGTTCATAAACTTTAAAACATTACTATTACTAGGATTCGGTATTTAATCTCAGAACAAATAACTAAAGTTACTGTTTTTGTCAAAGTATTGATTCAAGGTACATTAGTTTTAGGTTTAAAAAGTAAATGGTAATTTAGATGTAATATGCTGTTACTGTCATGAATGTTCACATATACATTGCACTTTAGTCTCTGGGGCAAGAAGCAAACAGCAGCATTATAGCAAATGGAAACCTTGTAAATCCATCCACAACAGTCTCATTACTTCAGGTTCATGCCATTTTAATGAAAGCCATGAAGCCAAAATCAAGAAACAGCTGAATGTCTCCAGAATGTAAAGTAGTGTTTTCATTTTCCTCTTCACTTCTTTCCATTACTGTGCTACTGCAGACTTCATTATTTATCTGGTTTTCCTCTCTCATTCCCAGTCAGGAACACCCATTCTTATCACTGTGAATAACTGAATAAATAATACATTCAGAGCTAAGGTGGGATAAAAGACAATTGAAAGGTATTTTGTAAATATGCCTTGCATTTGATTCAATTGTTTTCTTTTATTTTATTAAGGTCTATTTATGTTCACTTTTCCAGCCTGATTTTACTGATTTTATAGCTTAATTTACACATTTGGACTGGGAAGTGAACGGTGCTCTTTAAACACTGTTTACCTACTACCACTACATTTTCTATTCTCTCCCATTTCAAAAATGTCTCTGGACAACAGGCATGTGTTAGCAGGGGAACACAGGTCTCCCGATTTTTACCCTTGAACCATTACCATTGAAAACATGTGTTCGTTCTGTACACTTCACGTACAGCAGGCAAACATACACAAACAGATGGCCAAAGGTCTAGTGTGGTAAGTGCACACAGTAAATATTTCCCTTAGCATATGGCGTTAGCTCTGCTGTGTCTTTCCTAGAGGCGACAGTCCGTTAAGTCTGGTCAGGTCCCCAGCTGCTCTATTAAAAACACATTCACATTACGGCATGCTATAATCATCACCCTGCCTGGCATCAGCACCAACGTGAAAGTCCAATTAACACAACACATAATCCGCCTTTACACCCTCTACGGAGGAATTCACCTCACACACACAGTGAAACCAATGCTTCTCTACATGCTGATGTGAAACACACACCACACTTGACAGTGAATTTAAAACCTCCCAGACTTTCACGGAGACGTTCGACTGGCATGAGACTGTGTATCAGATTCGCACCTGGTAAGTGTGTAGTGGACAACGAGCAGGCATTTGCAGCACATTAGGGAGGCACACTTTAAAAATAAAGACCTGAAACAACAGAGATTAATATCATTTCTTTAGTGCTATAATACTTAAATTTTCTGTCTTTTAATAATCTAGAACATTTCAGCACCGTGAAAAGGGTCAAAAGGAAAAGATGCATAATACTAGAATAAAATCCATGGGTTTAGTCACAAAAAGCTGTTTTTAACAAAAATAATGCCAGAATCAAGAAACTTAATTTCAGCTCTAACGGTCAAACATGTAAAAAAGTTAAGAACATGTGAAATTTCTTAGTTCCATCAATGACAGTGCAGTTAGCTGAACTAAACTGGAGTATAAACAAGTGATAGGCCTAACAGAAATGACCTATTAGCAAAACATTTTAGTTTAACTAAACAAGAACATCTACATGGACTGTTGCTTTAACGTACAGACTGAAACTTTCATCCTTGAAATAAAGTATTATATAAGTTATAGCTGTATGATTATGACAGGAATTCTATAGACTGTAGATATGAGGCCTACCATTTGAAGGATTTTTTACATATCACATTAAAAAAATAAATATTTGTTTTCCTTCATATATCAGCTTTTCCACTTTCCAAAAACCTCATTATATCCAAAATTGTTACAAATGTATATACGGCATTTTGGAATGAAACTCATTTCTTTTTGAAAAGCCTCGGCCTGCTGGGCAGGAGCTGCAGGAGGGACACAGCACTGATGTGAGACTAGATACGGCACTGCCTGCAAGCCAAATGTAGCAAAGTGAAGAGGGGCACTGAAGGGTGTTTATAGTGATGAGAAAGCCACACACACATACACACACACTACGATGATATCAACAAAGCTCAGCATGAAAGGTTGCCCTTATCAGCTAAGCTTAAAATCTCTCTCCTTTTTCCTTCTAACTCGTTCCAGATTTACTTTAAAGTAGTTTGGTGATCTTGCTCTCAAAACATTACGTCATATTTCCTGAACTGGGCAAAAAAGTTGGTGCCGATGTGATGCCCATTGTGAGTGTTTTCCATCATACTTTGCACTTTTCAGTCATACTCACTCAACCTGACAAAAGCCATTTCTCCCTTGGAGAAGCCAAGCAGCATATTAATCAAAACAGCACTTGGTTACTCGGTCGCATTATGCAGTACACACATTTCAATGAATTCTTGTTTTTACCACAAGCCTGTACTACATAAAAACATGTTTGTGTTTTACGGTCTTTAAAAAAAAAAAAGTTTAAAAAGAAACCGCCAAAGAAGAACCACTTTTGCTTCCCTTACCCTTTCGGTGAATGATCCTCTAAAGCAGGGATGGGCAACTTTAGGCCTGGAGAGTCGGTGTCCAGGAATGTTTGGTAGTTCTCCTCCGCAAACACACACACTAAACCTGGCAATTAACGGTCGAGTTGAACTAGGTGTGTTTGAGCAGGGAGAGCACTAAACTGTGTTCGACACAAGGCCTCCCAAGACCACTCCCAGAGTTGCCCAGTTTTAATGACATGTATGTATGTTGAAAGGGTACAATCCATGGAAACATTAAAGCCAAGAACAAGATGCAGTCAAACATTTAACCCTCTTTGATACAGTGACCACAGACAAAGGCCATGTTCTACGTACTGACACATGAAACTGACATTTTATGTAAACATATATTTATATACACAAACACACACACAGTTATAACATTTAAACCACCTAATATTGTGTAGGCCCCCTCTTGCTGCCAAAACATCTGTGACCTCTAGGCATGTTCTCCACAATACCTCTCAAAGTGTGCTGTGGTAGCAACAGATCCTTTAAGTCCTGTAATTTGTGAGGTGGGGCCTCTATAGATTGGACTAGTTTGTCCAGTACATCCCACAGATGCTTGGATTAAGATCTAGGGAAACTGGAGGCAGAGTCAGCACCTTTAACTCTTTGCTATGTTCCTCAAACCATTCCAGAACAAATTTTGCAGTTTGGCAGAGCACACAGACCTACTGAAACAGGCCACTGTCATTAGGGAACACTGCTGCCATGCAGAGGTGTACTAGGTCTTGGTCGGGAACAAAAACTTAAACTGGGGAAGAGATCAAACATAAAAATCCTACAGTCTGCAACAATGTTTAGGTAGGTGATGATATGAGTTCCAGGACCCAAGGTTCCCCAGCAGAACATTGCCCAGAGCATCAAACTGCCTCAGAAGGCTTGCCCTCTTCCCATTGCACACTCTGTTGTCACACATGGGCATCTACATAATGTAACAGAAACCATGACTCATCAGAGCAGCCCACTTTCATTCATTGCTTCACAGTCTAGTTCTTAATGCTTAAATGCCATTTATTGCCGCTTTCAGCACTGGACAGGGTCCATCCTTGGCACTTAGGTCTCTGGCACCTTTCTCTCAAAGCCAGCATAAATGTTTTCAGCAGACGGTTCTACAGTAGCTCGTCTGCAGGCTTAGACCACACAGGTTGGTTTTGCTCTTCACACCATGTGCATTAGGGAGTGGTCAGTTTACCCGCGGTCCTTCCTTGCACAGCTTTTCCTAGGTGTTAATCACTGCATACCAAGACCTGTGATACTTAGCTTTCACAATTTGGCCAGCCATAATATTAACACCACTTGATTAATACTAAATTACTGGGTAGGTTCTCCTCATGCTCTGATTGCAGTGCACTGGGTGTTCTGACACCATTCTATCAGAGTCAGCATTCACTTTTCACGCATTCACTCACATAAGCTCACTGGTTGCTTTGAGTAATAAATAAAATTGCTACATTTGTTTTGTAGTCACTGTGACTCTTGTTTCTTATCACCATTACTGTAAAAAAAATCTGTCCGTGGGTTTCTCTACAAAGAACCGTTAAACATCAAAGCATTCCGAATGACTTTATCTACATTTCAACAATCAAATTATGGAAACATTTTGAAAAATCTGTGGAATGTTCCTTTAACAAAAAGAAGCTGCATAGTTACTTACTTTCTACAGGTTTTTTTTTTTTAGCAAAGCAGGAACTCACATGATCAACTGTTTGAAGACTTAGACTTAGAGTTCCTGCTTGTCTGGAAAGAAAATCTACAGCCATACCTTTGCCCCTGGAGATCCCTGAAGTATCACATAAAAACAGATACACAAAAGATACAACAGTCATCAGACACTGAAATGAACAGTTGAATATTAAAATAATGTTTATTATATTAATTGCTTCAAACAGTCTGTTAAAGTGCAGAATTTAGAGGCTATATAAACAGAGCTGCCTTTGAAAGAGAAAGTCCACCGGGTAAGAAACACCAGTCCATGCGTGACATTAATAAGAGCGAAGTATAATGATGTAAAGGTAACTGCCAGCTTTAACTCATGTTTACAAATTGTTGAACATCATATTTGGGTTTTGCCACAATTCCTTATCACATCCTCCTGAAAAACTCCCCAAAGTTAAAAAAATATTCCTGCTTGAAATAAAGTACATTACAAATTGTATACTATGTAACCTTTTTAAGGGCACTTTGACCTTGTAAACAATCATGGTATTTATGACAAGTAAAGTATCGATGATTGCTCGGTTATTCAGCAGTAACATTGCTGTGCTGAAAGACAGTACATCCCCGGGTCAAACCCGGGAATAATAGTCTTATGAAAAGCCTGGCACCACCTTTAGAACTGCTTCTATGCTCATTCCGATCACTTGGCTATGTTTTGTGCATCAAAATGAAGATGACTAATCATGAATGACATTCTAATACACTCAGATATAATAAAATAAAGCTTGTCATAACTTGATGTATGAAGACATTATATTGACTTATTCATGGCTCATTTCAAACAAAATCAGCTATACTGTTACTCAGGACAGTGAAATGCTGCAAACGTTTGTCTTCTTTACCTTTTCAGATTGTTGGTTTAGACATGCTATTGGCATGGCTCGCTGTTTGCTGTAATGGTGCTGTGTTTCAAAGGAATAAACAAACAATAGTCATCTGCTATTCAGACTTCACTGAAAAGATAAGGTACATCAGATAAGAGGGAAAAAATAGATCTGGCTGACCATACAAAGCCTTGAAACACAGCCAAAGCATCTATGTAATATGCAAATACTTCTATGAAAAGGGAACTTTGTTCTGAATTTTATGGTTCTTTTTAAGATGGAACAAAGATGGAACAGATTCTATCAGTGGACATGTGCTCACTCTAAATAACACTACGACTTTCAAATCATATGCACAGTGACTTAAATATGGATACATATATAAATTATTTGCTTTCTGCGTTACACAATACAGTTTCACAATAGTGGTCCTGTAGTACCCCCAGTGTCCCAGTTGAGTGTGTTAGAGCAGACAAAATATGCATATAGCTGTACTTCAGAAACAGGCCTGGGATTCTCTGCATTACAGTATTTGTAAGCTACATGGTGAGCCTACTAAAGACAAAATACGCACCCATCGCTCTGAACATTGAGCACTCGAGTATTAGAGTATACTTGAGTATTAGAAGGCATGCGCCAGGGTCACAGCAAGAGTGCCACTCTTTGGCGCATGGTCAATAAGCAGGGGCTGCGTAAAGGCCACTGCCTTCATCATGCAGGTTCCTCCCTCTGAGAGGCAGAAGTAGACCCAGGAACTGAGGGTTAGTACGGGGTCTGTAGACAGAGGCTGAGCCGGGACAGAGAAGGAGATGGAGAGAGGCCGGGATAAATCAGCGATGTCACCCATCACAGCCTGTCCTTCCAGTAACCACTCATTACCTGCAGAGGACAAGAACACAGTGAACTCCGTCATAAGTCAACAGCAATTTCTGTAAATCCACTGACTGAAGATTCTTAAAAAAAAAACAAAAAACACTACTGTGAATGGTGTGTGTGTGTAAATGTAGTGGAATATTTCTGTTCCAGCTGGTACAGTTGGTCAGCATGCACACAGACAGGCTTGTGATGGGGTGAACAACTTTTCATATCACAAGGTACCACCCTTATTTAACAAGGCTGCTGATGTAGTCTGAACCAAGTGAGGCCACTGTACTGAGACTGCTGTGTGTATGTATGTATGTGCGCTACTGGCCTTGTACCAAGGGCATGCTAGAAAGACAAGTGCCAAACTGAATTAGGACAGCTTCCAATCAAACATACACCCTAAACACACAAGGGAAAAGAGAGGGAGCAGGCCTGGCTAAACACACACACATAGTAAAGTCTGCAGTGCATTTTATACCATGATTGTATTTGGCAGAATTTCCTCTTTAAAAACATGCCCTTTTAAAAGAGGTGCACTTTAACACATAGCTAAGAAAACACACACTGGTGAAATACTGTTAAGACTTGCTGCTACTGGTAAAAATCTCTTCATGAACATCATTGCAATCATGACCAACTATCTTTAGGGACCATTCCAGCTCTACCTTTCTGAAAGAGTTACATGCAGTTGAGTCAATGAAATTACTTGCAAGTACCTGTTTGCCCAACATTTTTGATTTAATAAATCAAAAAATCATTAGTAGAGAGTATGTCCCCACCTCCACAGCTTCACAGCACAGTGCTGAGGGGGCTTTAGACCCCTCCAGTCAACATTTGGCATTGGAAATGGTGACCACAGGCTCGTGTGCATCTGCTACAGACCACCCCATTCTATTAATAATGCTATTCTACTGAGATTATACAAGCTGTGTGTGCAGTTAAACACCTACTTCAAAAATGGGTGCATCTTAACGTAACTGAATTTACGAAGTAGAAGGGTCTGGATACGTAGTAGTTATATGCTGCTGTAATTATTGTTTTTAACAATTCTTCAAAGACTGCCCCCACCCATTCATGCTTTCTGCTTTACCTGACATAGCTTGCATTTTTGTTAACTCCCCCCTTTACACATACCATTTTAATGACTAGAGTGGTCTTTGACTTTGCATGTTTCTCCCATTTGTACAGTAGCATCAGTAGAAATAATCTCAAAGCGCCTTTTACGTATCACTAGCATTGTTTGATTTTGTTATTTAACGGGGTCTGGCAAACCGCTGGTGCATTACCCCCACCTTCTTGCTGTAGTAATTTTACTGGTGATACTAACATGGGAAAAAAACTTAGGAAAACATCTTAAATACAAAATAATAGCTGCACAAACTACTAATTTTTTTAAAAAATGAACAACTATTTGAAACTTATGACCCATTTAGAAAAGTTAAGTAATTTTTCTTAAGAAAAATGTGGGTTTTATCTTAAATATTGCTTTGACAGTGAGTGAGGGAAAGGAGAATCTGCAAAAGTGACAAAATGATAAGAGATATAAAAAATAAGGAGGGAGAAGGTAAGGGAAGGAGATACAGAGAGCATTCTTGTGCGTTTTGAGGCACAGAGGAATCGTTCATTTTTTCCTTGGACTCTTTCCCAGTGTGGCCGGCTGGTCCCTGCAGCCTGGCGCAAATGTGTGAACAAAGCACTCCAACAAACAGCTCCTTACAGCAATGCTTAAACCCAAGGCTTTCCAGTTCCCTTGAGATGATTTTACAATGGAAGAAAAATCAATAAATCTACTTAATATTGTGTATGTGGTTTTCTTATCCTTGTATTTCTATTATTGGACAAAGAATGTAAATGCAAAGAGAAGTATACGATCAGTACCTTCAGCAGACAGACTCCAGCAACTAGGGGCCTCTTTGGTCAGTTTACTCCCAACAGGTAAAGTCAGGCTAAGGTGTACACTGACAGTCTGTCCTGCGGTAACAGGCAGTGCAGCCATATTGAGGACAGGGGCTGATTTGGGGAGCTTGAGAACCTTTCTGGCTGTTGTAATTGAAGCAGTGGTGACAGAAAGAGCATCCACTTCCTCCAGTGAAATAGGCAACTGGAGAAAGACATGAGAAAAGGAGCACAGAGAAGACAGGAGTGAATAACCCAGCAAAAAATATAACACTCGCCAACATTCTCAAAGCATGTATTGCATGTCAAATTTCATTCTTCTGAGGTTTGATAAGCTGGAACAGACAACATGTTGGGACTGTAACAATATATCAAAATACCATAATGCAAAAAATGTGACAATATGCATTGTGAACATGTGACAGTGCATCATGAATAAAGATTCTATTAATGATGATATCTGATGGAACTGCAATACATACTGGAACTGGAGTTCAACCAGTCCCAATTAACAGCTCAGTCGAGCACATTCATCACTCTACCTCTGCCTTCCAGCTCTAGTTTGATTAATAAATTGTGCCACACCTGAAAACAGTCATTAAGTATTGTGAGAATACTCAGTATTGAGAATCAAAATGAATCATTACACTCACAGAGCCTGCAGAAAAAGAGAAAATTGCCTTTTTTTTGTAAAATGTACATACCTAAGAAAAAATAAACAAAAACTATGATTTTGTCTATATATATGATATAGTCTTACTTTGTACAATATACCACAAGTGTATCAAACATTGAGCCCCGAACCATTTATCAAACTAAATTATGGGATCACTCCAGCAAAACAGTTGTGCAACACATTTAAAAAACACAGTCATGTGACAAAAAATAAGCACAGTTCCCAGAAATCATTGGTTTAATTGTTGACTGATGAATATTTGAATGGGCTTGAAAATCTATTCCATCTTTCCAAACCATTCCTTGGTGGATTTGCTAGTGTGATTAGGATCATAATCTTATTGAAAGGTCCACTTCTGGTTCAACTTCTATTAAAATCCATACACATGGTACTGTTACTGTTGTAAAACAACTCTATCTAAACTATTCCAGAATGCCAGGTCTTTGACTGTAGGTTTGCAGGCAAACTAGTCTTGCTTTATTATTCTATTTCAAGAGCAAATGGTTTTTCCCATGCAGGTCAAATCTGTCTAATCCCTTTCTGATTGTATACTTGACTCTCACACAAACAGTTGCAAGAGCTACCTTGCAAGAGAGATCAGATTTGCTTGGGTCAATCTGTATAAGCTGAATTTGCTTGGGCAGCCAGTTCTTGACTAATTAGCAGTCATTTGAAATCTAGGTGTCTTGTAGATAATTGTCTTTACAGGAAAATGTTTTATTTTAAATAACATTGAGATTTTTTAAAGCCCTTGCCAGACTCAGGCTGCCACAGCCTTTTTTTCCTGAAAGAGTTCTTTAGATCTTGGCATGATGTCACCACACATCAATAGCAAAGAAGATTCTAGATGTCAAGTTTAAAAAAAGAAGTTTATTATTATTTTATACAATAACCTTTATCTGTATGCACTGTAAAAAGCATGAAATGTTTGCATGTTCAAATATAAATTTTTACAGGACTGTATGTTAAATGAGTACATCGGTTTTCTGTTAAAACTTAATTCATTGGGTTTTAACTCGCATTCTCTTGAAACTAAGAAGGGAACGTCATCTCTTTTTAATGAAACATGCAGTTGGTCTGTTTTAACTTCTGACTATATCTAGTATTGTCAGTACAGTAGTGTGGGCAGTGGTGGCCTAGTGGTTAGGACACTGCCTTTGAGACCGGAAGGTCGCAGGTTCGAGTCCCAGCCCGGGCA
>JBBPDA010000105.1:37194092-37207700 GCA_037974385.1 Arnoldichthys spilopterus
GATGGGTTAAATGCAGAGGTCACATTTCGTTGTGGTGCTTGAGTGTGTTCACAATGACAAATAGTCACTTTCACAGTATGTTTAGAAAAGCTTACTGTAAAGTCATTTATCAGTGAAAACAATACCATATGACCAGGTTACCCACCCTTAAGAGAAAAATAGAGAGCATGGGAGATAATAAATGAGACTAAAGAAAAGCATTAGAGATTAAGAATGAAACAGCAAATACATACATTTATACACAAAACCATCACTCTAATGCCACTTACCAGGGAGACAGTTTTGGTCTCCAGGTCCAGCACTTTGATGTGATGGTTGTTGGTGTCTGCTACATACAGCAGCTTGCCCTCCTCAGCCACACACATGCCTCCAGGCTCGTTGAAGCTGGATTCTGTGAAGCTTGGGCCAAACACATCGCTGGCTTCTCCACTGCCTGCCAGCACCCTGCACTGCTTAGTCTTAGGGTCCACTACTTTGATCTGGAACAGAAAGCCATGCTTTGTAATATCCCTGAAAGGCATCTGTGCCTGCTCACAGCATGACAAATGTGAACAAATACAGCGAGAAACTTGTGAAATGGGTGTCACTGAAAGGAAATGAAGTTCCAGAGAGTATAACTTTATCTTAGCAGACAGACCTTGTGGTTATAAGAGTCAGCCACATACAGAAGGTTGCTGCTGGCATCCCAAGCCACTCCTAATGGATGCTGGAGCTTAGCATCTACACCTTTACCATCCACATCACCAAAGGCAAAAAGATTCTGTTGAAAAAGAGAAAAAAATCAGGTTTTTAAATGGTCAGGTTCCCTATATTTCCCTAAAGAAAAATGACCTTTGCATTGGTTTATGTACTAAAATAGTTTAAATTAATGTTTAACACAAACGTTTTTTAACCTCTCTATATATCCTACAGTTGAACATTTACATGTATACATGCATATATATGAAGTGTAATAATTCCAAAAGGAGTTCAAATATTACTTCTATTTATGTATTTTTTAATGATATATTGTTGACAGTTGGACTCCACACATGATGACAATCCAAGATGGTCACTGTTCAGCCATAACACTAAAACCACCTGCTTAATAGTGTATTAATTAATTCATTATTGTCAAAAGTTTGTCATGTTTATGTCTACGCCTGATCCTTTTTGCAGTAGATGATTACACAGCTTATGTGATTGTTTAAAATTAGTGCACATTTATTTTTTTAATCTATTGTGCGTTTTTCAGAAACCAACACATGGTCATAATTATACACACAGGGTCAAAATACAGCACAGCACAGCCCACATTATATCTGCTTAAATGTGAATAGCATGACTGCTCTTCTTGGCAGAATTGATCAAATTCAACCAAATGTTTGCAGTGCTTGGCACGGACGAGTCTTTTAATCACAGTCCACATATTTTTAATCCCATTCCATTTTAAATTTCCTGTCTAAATGCTTAATGTTAGTCTGATTTAGCCATTCCAAAACCAGCTCTGATGTATGTTTCTGGTCCTTTTGGTATAGCCAAATATGTAAGTTTTAAACTTCAGATGATGACTTGAGGTTATGTTGAAGAACTTTGAGATAATCTTTCTTCTTCACTATTCCATACACTTTGTAAACTGCACCGCAAAACAGCCCCTGGGCATGATGCTACTGCCACCTTGAAATTGAATTGACCTTCCAGTTCAGTGCAGACCTGTATCTTAGTGTTCTCAATAGAGGATGACAATTTTGGTCTTCTTTCATACCTTGGCAAAGTGACTACAGCTTCATGACTGAGTCTGAAGACAAGACATTCCTGACTTCTGTAAGTCTACGATCCTCTTTTTCAGATTCGCATTGAGCTCCTTGCGCTTGCTCATTGTAATAGGAGTTGGTCAATTCAATTAGTGACATCAAATTAGCACTTTTTATGTTGGCACAGAAGAGTTAACAGCTGTAGTCAATCATGGTCACTAACAGGCAGTTAAGTGGGCCTGGCACCAAGTTAAAAGACATTTTGGAACGGTCAGCACCACTAAATGAATCATCCAAGTAGGTGAGTTTGTATTTTTAACCCTGTACGTATAGTTTTTAGTTTTTTCTTGCGTTAGAAAAAGAATTAGATTCTCTTATCTAGCACATCCCACTGACGAGATCGAACAAGACCATTCCTTAACAATTTTAACAGTGTGGCAGTGCACATTATCTTGCTGAAAGAGAGCACTGCAATTAGAAAATACTGTTGGCGGGCGAAGGGGGATACTTTGTCTGCAGCAATATTACAGTAAGTGTTGCATATAAAAATGACATCCACATAAATGATGCAAGGTTTCCCGGTAGAACATTCACCAGAGCATCACAGTGCCTCTGCTGGCTTGCCTTCTTCCCATGGCAAATCCAGGTGCCATCTCTTCCATGTGGGGGGAAAAAAGTTATTCATCAGACCAGGCCATCTTATTCTACTGCTCCAGGGGCTGTTTCTGATGTTCACATGCATACTGTAGACACTTTTGGCAATAGACAGTGTACCTTTCGGTCATAAACAGCATTAGGTTTTTTTCTTTTTTCTTTTTAGCATTTTGTGATTGCCCTTCTGTGGAATAAGACTACATGGGCTAGCCTTCCTTCACCATTGACATCAGTGAGCCTTGGGTACCAGTTCATCAGTTGTTCTTCCTCACACCATTTTTGAAAGGTACTCATCACTGTATACTGGGAACACTCCAGACTTGCCATTTTGGAAATGGTCATCAATTTATCACAACTTTTCCCCTTAGCAAAGTTGCTCAGATCCCAATGCTTGCCCAATATATCCCGCAACTTAACAGGGTCCACTATAACAATGTTATTATTGCTATTCCCTTCACCAGTCAGTGGGTATATTATATTAATACCACTGACAAGTTAAGTAAATAATAACAACTACCCTGTAATAATAATAATTTATGTTGTTATAGCTGATCACAATATATTAGCATGTTGTTTTGGTGACATCACAAAAACAACGTTTTACACATATTTCAAGGGCACCAGGTATGAACTCTGAATGCCTGGCAGTGGTGTTGTCTTTCTGAGCAAGAGAACTTGCAGGAGCACTGAATAGGAGGAAACCACAGCACATCACAGTGGGGTCATGCTGCAATGCGTCAACGAGCAGGGTAAATTAGAAACGAGCTTCTCCACTGGAGTCACCAATTCACCAATCATATCATGTAACGAGGCAGGAAAGAACATAATTACACACAAATCCAGCTTCTAAACACAGAGCAACATAATCCATTCTCATTGCCTGCCAATGCAAAAGGAAGTCTGTGGGATAGAAATCTCACACATCTGAAAAATGTCTTCATTTTGGAATGGAACTCAGTGAAATATTTCTTCGTCTAGGTCGTCTTGGTTTAGTACATGATCATAATTGCTCCCCAGCTTCATTTATTAAATGTCTCTTCATATTACAGAGCAGTTTAAGAGACCGGCATTTCGGCCAGAGCAAGCTTGTAAAATGTAAAACTGCACAGTGTAACAATGCCTTCAAATCTGACACGTAATTGCTGCGATAATTTATGATCCCATTAAAATTTAAGTCTGTCCACGTGAGCATTTTTAAATACTTTTCTGGATTACAGAGGGACTTTTCTCTCTTTAAGAGCTATTTCCAGACTCTCCCGCTGAGGGGAAGACAAAGTACTGTAAGGCAGGGAACACAAACTGATGCTGATTAGAAAACAAAACAGAACGACTACGACTAGCAGCAGTGCCAACAAGTCAGGCCCAGAGCTGATCACGTTGCTCTCATAGGACCACCCTTCAAAGCAACCCTATATGGAAGATAGAGAACCTCAAGTCCCCTCAGAATGAGTTTAACATACTATGGAGGATGTAATAGGAAACATGCCATAACAATAAAAACAACAACAATAATAGTAAAGCTCATTTTTAATGACAGTGTCAATGAAATTTCTATGTTCTGGTGAATTCAGACACTCGTGCCGAGGTCCCTTAAAACTTTAGGTCATCTTGACCACATTCAAACTAAGATGATTTCAAAATACACATCTTTTCTGCGCGTAATCATCAACCAAAGCCAGATTACATTGACGCCAATGACAAAAATTAACTGAAATGATTAAACACACACACACATAGTGATGATAAACATGCATGTATCGCATTAGCTCAACTTTACTCTATTTTCCTAAGGTTCATCTCTTATCAACGATACTTCTGTCAGAATCCAGACTTTTTGAGGTCACAACTGGTTGAAATATGTTTGCTATAAAATGTACTTTCATTTGTGAGCATTTAGATTCATTGAGAGGCTCGGACTTGCTCTGAGGCTCAGTGAGTCTGCCTGCTTTCTCTCTCTCCGTTTCTGTGGGACGTCCTAAATCTTTTGAAGGACACTTTTTCCAGATGAGATTCTCTCTCTCACTCTCTCTCTCTCTGTTAAATAAAACCTTTAAAATTACTTTACGGTGTAATTCTGACCTCTCCTTGAAGACACTAATACAAGTAAACACAAAAACATATAAAGAAAAAGCAAATTAAATAGGTGATAAGACGATAAAATGAAACATCCACACCCCGGAACTACGAAACGGCAAAGCGTGCAGGTTGTGTAAATAAGAAAAAAGACAGCTCCTGTTTCCACAACATTATGAAGGATCAAGGCTAAACATATATATTGATTTTTTTCCTTTGGTCCATAAAAAGCCCACTAGAGACTCTTAATACCAGCTCAATTTTTTAACAGACTTAACAGTGTTTTAAAAGCATCAGTGAGGCACACACAGCAGCATTAAAAAAAGCTAATGTTCAGACTCACCAAAGGGTCTCTCTCACCTCCCACCACATGCTTAACGGCCCCGTCACTCAGAGACAAGCTACGGATGGTGCTGCTCTCACTGTCTGCAATGAAGAGACAGTCCCACGGCTGGCCAGGGGCAAGGGCAAGGCCTGAAGGCTGAGCCAGGCCAGCTTTATGAGGGTATGCATTATTCCTGTTCTCTTCATTCCCACTGCCTGCAAAACGCACACACGTGCCCTTTCCATACTCACTGCAAGCACACAATGAGAAAAATGAGAAATTTAAATGCAGGTCTTTATTTCAGCAACTGTATAAAACAAATAAAAATTTTAGAAGGATAAATGTTATATAGTCTTTCATAACTGATAAAGAAAAGATATGAAAGTGAGTGATTATTTGTCACTATGAACAGAGCACAGTACACAGTGCACTTTAACAAAAATGCAACCTCGGCATCTGACCCATTCATGTAGGAGCAGTGGGCAGCTGACATGGGAAGTGCCTGGGGAGCAGTGCTTGGGGACAGTACCTTGCTCAGAGGTACATCAGTACCTCAACTCCCTAACCATCACATCACTACTGCCCCGGTCATCATTTATTAAAAATAATAAAAATAAATGAATAAAAAAGCACTAAATTAGGCACTAATAAAGTATTTTAGAACTGGCTGTTCTAAAGAATTTCTAATATGGAATGTATACACAAGCTAAGATAAATAAAATTAAAAATAAATAATAAAATAATAATAAAAATATAAAATATAAATATAATAATATATAATATAGAAATACTAAATAAAAAACAAACAATCAATTTCATCCAATGTCAAAGGAGGTGGTTACCTAGAGAATGACATCATTCTGGTGGTCTCAATGTGTGTGCATGCATAGGCAAACACTGAAAGCTCTGGGGAAGATCTCACCTTCCTTTGGGCAGTTTGCCATCCTCCAGGAACACTGCCCAGACTTGGTGTGTCCCTGCCATGGCAATCCACAACACGTTATCTTCCATACCACCTGAACCAGAAACATACATAAAGTACTGTACACAAGTCTTACGCATTCAGGAAAAGGATACATAAAGCTTTTTATGCATATAAGCTCTTTCTTTGTATGTATATATAAGAATGCATACAAAGAAAACATTGTTATATTGTTAGTTTTACCAGTTCCTAACCTCTCCTCATGACAGCCCAGTATTTTTCATTATCATCCAAAATCTAATTCCACTATACTAAGATTAAATTAAATCAGGTCAGCTGCTGATGGAATTTCAAGCAAAGGTCAGACTCCGCTGAGAAATCAAACCTAAACTGCATTCTTCCCACAGCGAGATAAATAACTTTCTTATAAAACTATTTTCTTACATTCTACTATATTTATTTGTATTTATTCTAATACAGAGTTTTTAAATGTGACTTCTGGTTTGAACCCATCTGTGTAGAAGCAGTGGGCACTGGACGTGGGTGGCGCCTGGGGAGCAGTGCTTGGGGTTGAATCCCCAGTGGTACTTGTTCTGGTCTTGGATTTGAACGGGTGACTTTCAGGTTCGACCGCTTCTCTAAACTGGTCTAAAGAACAAGATATGAAGAAATGTTAAATGTTTTGAATTCTAAGGTTTGATAGTGTGCTCATTGTGTTTTTAATACTGTACAAGACTGGTGAGCATAATGTCTCAACTTGGTCTTTAGGGCTGTGTGAACAGTATCTTCATTAAAGAATAAAAACACTCAATTTGAAGTCTGCCCTTCAGCCTTTTCAACAAACCTCTCTTCAATTACATTAAATGAGCGCATTACATGTTTGAAGCTGTCCAGCTCCTCCGGCCAGATATTGACTGTCGGGTCTCGGAGAGAAATGAAGAATAATCACTAGGACAATCACAGACTTGAGTGGGTTCAATTATTTAGCCCATGCCCATTAATATACAATGAGTGGGTGCATCTGTGTGTGTGTACTGCAGTGCCCAATGCGAACAAGCACAGTCCAGACTGCCATTTAATTCCATTTCAATTAAACCTTAGCTAAGCCCTGATGGGAGTGTGTGTGTGTGTGTGTGTTATGAGAGGAATGGAGAATAAGGGCTATTGCACTTATGTCTAACAATAGCTGGCTAATGGTACCATGCTTATCTGAGACAATTTCAGTTGGCCTGAGGCCCTTCAACATGAAAATGAGGCCCTTCGATGGAAGAAAAGAAAATGGAGAGCTTTTCAAAAGTATTCTTTTTTTAAATAAAGGAAAGGTGAAATGAGATTTCAGAAGAAGGATGAATTATAAGCTTGTAGCTTAAAAACTTTGAAATAAATCTCAATGTCAAATTCACTACATAAATGAGAATATGCAGAAGATATTTTATACAGGACAAAGCATTCTAATATTGCATCTCACAGAAATGTAATATAGAATCATTTTCCTCAATAAATAAATGACAAGTATACCATTTTGGTGGTGTGGTGGTGCGTAGGTTCTGCAGTGGTTTGGACTCAGCAGAACATATGCACTTTGATTGACAGTTTAAACCGATATCTGACTGTGCATTTACTTATTTAAAATAAACCTGCTACAAGCAACTGCATCATTTCATCAAAGTGCCACAGAGTGTTACATTTTAGATTTTATATAGATATATATGCATCAGCAAGCAGATGAACCCACTGCTCCCACCCTAGTGCATCTCCAGCATATAATATTTCATATTTTGTAAGTAAAATTAAATATATTTATGTTGTGTAATTGAAATCTCATTCACCACCAAAGAAGTGTGTGCCTTGAGAATCATGTTGCTTGCTTAAGCAGAATGATTACAAGGGGCTCAATAAAATCGCACCACTAACGCAAAGTGAAAAGAATCACTGAAGTAGGAACAGGGGGTGGAAAAATGGAGCAGTACTGTTTACCCAGCAGGTCAGATTGAAGCTAAGGACCTGCTGAATGAGGAGGAGGCAAGAGTGCCAGGCTGGCCTGAGAATAGTCACTACAGAGATCAACAATGTGCTCATCGTAGGTGCCCAACCTAATTTTTCTGCTTCTGATGACCATATCCATTATGCATTCATTAGATGTTTATGGGAACAGTATGACTGAATCACCAAAGCCCACAACAGATTTCTGATTGCGTAAAATAAGAGCTGGAGGTTCCACTTAAGATTCATTTGTTTTGAAATTACACCAGATCAGTCGGTCCGGATTTATGTAAAGTCATCTCATCCTATGTGTCATACATTTTGCATGTCAAACACATTTCTAAAGCAAGATGAAAAACATTTTGCTTAGTATTTCATGTTATATTAGCTGTCCAAGATAAACGTTAAAAATGCCATGTGGACCAATAGGTTTAGACAAGCCAAACACATCAGGCAATTTGTGCAAGACGGCTGTATTAGTTCTTCAAGTGGCCTAGCCCTGTTTGAAGCAACAGCTCATCTGGGAGTGTTTTTGATCTTCTCATCATCTGAGCTCAGCCCAGACAGCCCAAATGCATTCACCACAATGTCTGTAGCTAACAACCAATAGACTTAGTTGTTTGCTCCTGTGCTGCTCAAACAAGAGACTATTCTATGAGAACAAAGCTCCACTTTGGCCAGTCATACCCCTTTCTCTGGAAAATGAAGTTCAGAATCTACAAAGAGAGCTACAAAGACAACTTCTAAGAACTTCAAATGGGAACAGTGATTAGAAGAGGCTAAGATAGATGGGAATGATAGGGAGACAATGTTGCTGTGAATAAGAACATAAAATTGCTCCTGGCAGAATAATAAACTGAGACTTTATATCAGACATTAAATTTTATGAGTAAGACTGAAAGGAAAAAGATTAAATGACCCTAATTCCGATGCAAGAAGGAAGTACACAAATGAGAAGAAATATTAAGACAGAGAAGGCAAGGTGCCAACCAAGAGCTGAGTTTTAATCAATATTTGCACACGACTTACTGTTCTGCTTCCTCCAGAGCCCCTCATGAGCCTCTCATATGACGTATAGCATGATTTGCTCATGGTTAGCCTGGCTTTAATCTCGTATAACATAAGGTTAATTCTGTGTTTCATGATGGCAACTCAGCATCTCAGATTTCAGATTTTTTGATGAACGCTTATGGAATGTGTAAGCAGATAAGACCGACGAAATATTACATTTCATGTAGGACGGTCCACTTTAGGTGTCATTGGGAAATTTAGCCAGAGAACATAAAGGCTGTGCTTACTTTAAAAGGTCAAAGTAGTGCATGCCTATAATTTAATCTTCATCTTTCACATACTTAGAATTGCTTTAACGCTTGTTTCTGCACAAAGTGAGGTCCATAGAGAAATAGCCTGCCAAGCCTGGTGTGGAACAACTTGGCATGCCCGCACAGAGCCCTGATCTCAAACCCAAAGAACACCTTTGGGAAAACTTGGAATGCTGACTGCAGACCTTATCTTCTAACATCTATGCCCGACATCACTAACAAAAGATTAGAAAGTCTTGTGGCAAAATGTTAACATATAAATTATTACCAAAATTCACTAACCATCACACATCACACAGTGCATAAAGGTACTTTGGCTTGTCAGAGGTAGTGGACAACCACACAGAGGTCAGAGTCACAATTTAAAAAAAGTGATACCAGTGTTTGCATGAGTTGAGATTTTCCTCCTGATTGAATATATAATTCTTTGAGCAAACTCATTATACTCATAACAGACTGTTAATTTAATGCCTGTATTTGTTAGTGATGGTGGGAAAGTCTTTACCTGTGGTACCAAGGGCTACATCCCAGGGGGAGCTGATTGGCTGCTGCAGTCCCATTGCCCCACCCTCCTTGTCTGTGCCCTGGACTCCAGTGCCAGCTAATGTTGTGACTCTTTTCTCCAAAAGGTCAATCTGATGGAAGATAATGAGTTTTACTGCTTTAAACTATAGACACATGATAGCACATTAAGCATCATTCAGAGAAGTAGGTCAAAGCCCAGGGGTGCAGTGCAGAGCTGCCCTGATTCCTCATTTACCTTCCTGATACGATGATTCTCTGTGTCAGCCACAAAAACGGTGTCTCCCTTTATGAACACACCTTGAGGAGAGTTAAACAATGCCTCAGACAAGTTCCCATCCTTCCATCCACTTCCAGACCCTACAATAATAAACAAGAATCAACAAAGAATCGCATCCTCTGACATTAGAAAATGTCTGTGTTGGATCAGTAAAGTGAAATAGTGGCAGAGAATGTTGAAGGTAAAAATAAAACCTCTAATATTTGCACAGATTTTTAAATTCTTATTATTATTATTACTTTATAATTTATATCATGTAAACTTCTCAAAGATTTATGGCAATGTCTTATTTTTCCATTTGGTTTCACACATTAAGGAACTGAAGTATTTAACAAGTGACGTAGTAGTGATTACTGAAGCCCATCTATAGTGAAGACTAGTATGTCCTACCTCCTATACTGTGCAGGACTCTTCCAGTATTGGAGACCACTAGAACTCTATGGTGTCCTGTATCTGCAATTGCCAGTTTCTTGCTGTTGGGATCCACTGCTACCTTTCCAGGGAAGGAAAGAATGGATGGTGGTAATGAGTCCCTGAAGAGCTTCATTCCCACAGTGTGGTCTCGGAGTAGATCCTGTTCTGCATAGTGTTTGAGAGCAGCCTCAGTGAACAAAAAGAGGTTTTCTCGATGGCCTTCACCCACCAGAGAGAAGAGCAGATTTCCCCTGGGGCCTAAAATCACCAAGGTGGGCCAACATGCAACCTCCAACTCTTGCCATAGCCGCGCATCACTGTCGTTCACCACTGGGTGAGTGATGCCATACCTCAGTACAGCACTGCAGATATTCTGTAGAACCTTTTCATTGGGGAACTTAGCTGAGTGAACACCTATCACAACCAGGCCATCTAAGAAAGGGGGAGAGAGAGGGTGTGAAATAGTGAGAGAGCACAAATGAATCAATGAGCAACCGAGCAGGCAGACCGGTGTAAAGATGAAAATAAAAAAGAAACATCTGGCAAAATGGTCAACACCCACCACCCAATTTTCAATATTTTAGACAGTCGACATGTCAAATTATATTAAAAAAACAACAAATCCATAAACAAGAGTTAAACTGTGGTATTTTTCCCCCAGCACCCAACACAGATACTTAAACTATGTAATCAGCAAAGTGTTTTATCTACCAAAGAAAAACAAGGTAAAGGCAAAAACAATTTCCCTATCAATGCCTGTAGGTTCAATAAGCTATATTAAAGTCATCAGGTGTATCTGGATCTCCAAAGTATTGAAAGGGGTCTTTTAGTGACATGAAAGTGACTCTTTGTCATTGTGAACACACTCAAACACCACAACAAAATCCTCTGCATTTAACCCATCACACGTGCATACGTGGAGAAGGCAGCTATCAACAGCGCACGGGGAGCAGTGTAGCGGGACTGTACCTTGCTTAAGGGTACCTCAGTAGTGCCCGGGCTAGGACTTGTACCTTCAGGTCCCAAGGGCAATGTCCTAACCACTAGGCCACCACTGCACCAGAAAGTTAAAATTAGATCCCAAATCAAATAAGAAAAAAAGTACTGTACCATCGTCTTTGAAGCTTACTAAGCAGAGCAATTTTTTCTTTATAAAGAAGAGGAATTCAGGGCTATATAAAGTACCCTCCTGCTTATCAAACAATGCATGGATGTGTGACTGACATGTTGGTGAATGTTTTATTCAGGCTTTGGATGAATACATCCTGTTTGTCAGAGTTGTCAAATTGCTGCCTTTGTTGATGGTTTCTGAAATGGCTTTTTGTCTTCATGAATTTCAAGTTTTCTCGTCATTCAAGACCTGTCCATATTTCAGACGTGTATAAAACATAAGACAAAAACGTCTAGTCCTTCTTAACGACAAAAGTTAGAGACGAGACAAGATGCAGTTATTCTCACGCCATCCAAAACTTTTAACACTGCATTCAATACGATTCTTTTGCTTCATTCAAGTTTTTTTTTTTTTCATTATTTTACTTAGTAATTACTTGATGAGGCAAAATCATTAAGCATTTCTTTCATGTTTTGATGAATAAAGCCGATGGGGTGCCTTCATATCAAATAGAAGAGCAAATCCCATCAATGATGAACAAGACGTTTAATAAAATGCCCATGCAACCCTCAGGCTGCCCATTATTACCAAGGTGCTGCTTTACATCAGCTTTCCGAGTTTATTTCCCTTCAGTCACTTCTCCGTTTCTACTGCCGTACCGCTCAGCCTACCTTTTGTCTAATTCAAGTGAAATGTCAGGAGAAGTACTCTGCCTCGTCACTAGATGTGACATTCTTCCATTCTGTATCCTCGGGGTGTGAAACACAGCCACTGATGAATGAAACAGAGAGCTGGCGGTTTCGACATTCCAGCTTCAGTCGTCCATCAAAATATTAAAATGTATAGCTTCAGCAGAAAAGAAATGCAGACCTCGCTTAGGGAGAAACTGAGGTAATTTTGCTATGTTTTTTCCTTTTTAACCCATCAATGAATTTGAAATGCCCAGAACACCTGAATACACAACATGCGGATATAATTATAGTTTCTCTCTTGTCCGTGCTCTAGAATCCTAAGCTAACTCAGCCCCAGAAGGAATCACAAGTCAAGCACTGTTATAACCACCACCTCGGCAATGAGATGCAGAAACACTCCAAAATGCCCACACAGAGATTTAAGTATATGCACTGCAACATTTAACCCCTTCGACTAATAATATAAAAGATGGCTATCTGCTCTGCATGACTTATGTTAAAACTATGGTAAGGTTGATGGCAAATTAAACTAAAGCAAAAGAACACTACAAATATGAAAACATCATCCAACAAGTTAAAAAAACAGTGTGACCTAATTAAGTCACTGCTTTTTTAAAATAAATTCACTATAATAAAGTATGGCGTAGGAGTAGAAGCGACTTGTGTATGCTCTGTTGTACAGTAACAGAATGTACCGAAATCTGTGCCAGAAGAGGCCTTTGTAACTTTTGAGATAGGACAGCGAGTGGGCTGAGGGCTAACTGGGCTCGCCTGTTTCCTTAGATGATCCTACTAAGGGGATAATGACAACTACTAACGCTACCAGCTAGAGCGGAGAGGACGTTTTTCGTATGGCTGCTATAATAAGCCACTACCCACGAAAATCTGTGGAAATGTGGTCATTATGTTTCAGAAAAGTGTTTTAGAACCTCAGCCCTGGGGATTTACATATTTCACGTCAAGAAGCCCAACACAACTCATCAAGTAATTATCAAGCTGTTTATAAGCTAAATCGAGTAAGTGAAAGACAACTACTGTACTCAACACAGAATTAGATTCGTTCTTGTTTTACATGTGAGTGACCTTTTTGAACATTAGTAACACGCAATGTGGGACACACCTTTCAAAATAGTAGATCATTAAGAAGGCGGCAGCAGTTACATGATATCAGTTTTATTAGTTTAGATAAGGATCTGATCTTTTATTAAAAACGTAGAAGCTACGTCATTCTGACCATAGCTTTAACTATAGCAACTGACTATCACAATTCAACATTTCACATTTTCTCAAAATATTTTAAAAACCTTATGGAGGTACTTTGTTCTCTTTGGCAGTACATACATATATATATATATATATACACACACACACAGTGGGTTCGGAAAGTATTCAGACCCTTTTCAATTTTTACTCTGTCATATTGCAGCCATTTGCTAAAATCATTTAAATAATTTTCCCCTCATTAATGTACACACAGCACCTCATATTGACAGACAATTTTTTTTGCATATTTATTAAAAAAGAAAAACTGAAATATCACATGGTCCTAAGTATTCAGACCCTTTGCTCAGTATTTA
>JBBPDA010000105.1:37207800-37233367 GCA_037974385.1 Arnoldichthys spilopterus
ATTTTGTGAAGGGTTCACAAAATTTCAAGCATCAATGTATAGGTTTTGTTCTTTTTCTTTTTTACTATTTACTTGCACTTGTGGCTGCAGCGACAAACTGCTCACAGACAATGGTTTCAGGAGTGTTCTTGATTCTGTGCCTTTAGTGTCACTTGGGGGCCTGAAGATCATCATCCATTGATGATTTTGAGCCTTGTTCCTTGCATACAAAGACTCCTCTGGATTCTCTTAATCTTGTAATGATATGTGCCATACAAAAATCTCAAAATTCCTTGCATTTTGTTGAGGAACATTACGCTTAAATTGTTGCGCTAGATTCCTGTGCAGTCTTTCACAGACTGGTGAACCTCTTCCTGTTTTTACTTCTTTAAGACTCTGCCTCTCTGGGATGCTTTTTTTTTATTATAGCCAAACAAACAGGTTACTGACCTGTTGCTAATAAACATAAACCTAATAAAACCTAATGTTCCACCAGGTTTTTTTAGCAACAACTTTTCCATTTTTTTCATTTTTTTTCAATACGTGTTACTGGGATCAAAATGAGAATGTTAACATATTTCTCATTAAAGAAAATCTCAGTTTCAATTCATGTTCTCTATTTTTAATTAAATATGATTTTACATGATTTGCAAATCATCACAACTACTTCATAATGTTCCTGTATTTTTAAGATTTACATACATAAAATTACTTATGGAATTGTGTTGTGCTTCATTTAAAAAGCAGTATGTGCTGAAACACCCATCATAAAGTCAATTTAAGCAGGCAGGTCTAAACTACTGTAGGGTTCTGTAGGCTGAATAGGTAAAAGTGAAAATGTTGGTTTCCGTGATATAACGAAAGACTTCTGCAACTAAATTTGACCATATGGACTGTGTGGATGGGGAGAAAATTGTAGGTTTTGAGAATATAAATATTTAACTCAACCTCTTTTAATAAAAAACACATTTAATGTTTGATGCAGATAAAACATAGACCCTTTATAGGCTTTTTAACAACAAAAAAATGGCCAATGTCTGCCTCTTCACCTACGTTGTGGAGACCCAATGACAGAACAGAAGAAAATGTGTGTATACCTTTAACAGTGTAAAGTTGTTCAAGTTGGTGTAGGTCTGGCAGTAGGTGCATGCAGTTGATACAGCAGTAGGTAAAGAAGTCCAGAACTACCACTTTCCCGGCCAGCTCCTTTTGCAGAGACAGAGGACCTTCTGTGTTTAGCCATTCCAGTCCTGCAGAACAACACTGGAGTTAGACTGCACACCAAAACCACAGAGATGATTAACTGACTGCTGTCTCTAAAAAGGTTGTACTGTGTTTAAAAATGGCAATAAGCAAACAACCACTAAGCATGTTACGGTTTCAGAGCAAAACTCTTTATCTTTAATGCATAACTGAGGACACTGTGAATATTGTATAAAATGAAAGTGCACAAAACTAAATGGTTAATATAAATTCTCTGACAAACACAGTTCTCTATGAAGAACACAAGTTACATATTGTGAGTTCAATTTCTCGGCAATTGCCAAAAATATTAAGACTCCATACTGCTGAGATCAAATTTAATTATGTGAAGACTAGCGTAGAAACAAAATTCATCACACAATTTTGGTACAGGCCGAATTTTTTCAATAGTATTAGGACTGTGACTATCAGTTATATTAAATAACATTACTAATTATTTATCAATTAATTACACAATCACATACATCCAATTTATAACAGTAAATTTTAATTTTACTTTATATAGATTACATGGAAACTATAAACATAAGTGCATTAATGAAAGCCTGCTGGTGCTGGTTTCTTCTCTTTCAGTGATAAAGACATGTTAGTGCTAATGGTGCCTGATGGAGAACAATCAGACTGCTGAACACAACATTATAATGACGTGTGGAGACAAAGCTTTTCATTAAAAAAAAAATCAATAAATTACCAACCTTATAGAAAATATAGGTTTGAATCATTTTACTCAATTATTGAATTTCCAAAATTGAGAAATTAATCTCCTAATTGTAAGGTGCCTACTGAATATCAAAAAGTTCTGTGATGTTCAATGGGGTGGGAGATCGGATGATCTCATGACCAGTATTAACCCTATAAGCCAAACGTATCATATCTGATACACAAATTTTTAAGACCTCTCCATCTGTAGTATGAATACAGCTTTCCCTAAAAGCCTGTTGTATACGATCAGGTACATGTCTTTTGTCCTCTGCTACAATGCATGGCAAAAATGTTGCAAAATAGTTGAATGTTTGAATGTTTTTAAATACTCTACATTTAAGTGTGCCAAGTGTTTTCAAAAATACAGACAAAATGCATATTTATGGTTAACAAAACTGGATTAATACATGACCTGAAATGCCTGATGTATCAAATATGATACAAAAAAATTATAAGTAAGATAATTTTTCCAATTTCTTCTTGTCAAAAGGATCCGGTAAACAGTTCAATCTTTAAAAAAAAATAGAATTTTTTTGGCTTTGGCTATTATTTCATATAGCAGGCTTTAAAGGGTTAAAACATCCAAATCGATCATCGTTTTTATATCTTCCTACTGTTCCCAAACTTTACATAAGACTTTGATGGTTAGTAAAAATTGTGTATCAATGCTCTATTTTCAGTCCAACAGAACGACTGGCTACTAGACGGCCGTGCAGACTGGTCAAATTATATCACGTCTCTATACATAGGATTTAATTTATAAATTATTTATACCAAAATAATTTAGTGCAAGTGGTGCAAAAAAAAGAAACACCAATAGCATGTTAGTGGTTTGTCTGTAATGTTCATTTTTAAAGAAGTGTCTTTAAAGCAATGTTGTGTTTTAAATGATCCATATGCTTGATCACATTTACATTTTATT
The DNA here is from genome assembly GCA_037974385.1 of Arnoldichthys spilopterus. NCBI lineage: Eukaryota > Metazoa > Chordata > Actinopteri > Characiformes > Lepidarchidae > Arnoldichthys > Arnoldichthys spilopterus. The sequence continues at coordinate 37,210,667 of JBBPDA010000105.1, forward strand.
TACAATACAGTCAAATCTGAGAAGAAATACTGTAATTCAAATTGTGGATCCTGACTCTGTGTTTGTGATTATTTTGTAGACTGCCCAGTGTTCAATACCAAAGTTCAGTTTAACTGAACCTTCTTTCACAAATACAAGTACAAATACAAAGAGTAGCACTGAACACCCCAGAACAAGCTTTAATCTTTAAAATATGTGAACCATGCTATAACTGGAACCTTCGGAACAAATGTTTATAACCAACTTAAAAAATAATTTTAAATATTTTACCACACTGAAATGTTGAACACATATCATGGTTAAGGCATCATTTCCTGAAAGTTCCCTTTTCTTTTGGTGCAGTAGTACCAGCAAACCTGGGATCAATAATCTGTCTGTCTATCGATATATCACTTTAAAGGGTCTCTTTACTCAGAGACCGCTCTGCTCACTCAGTGACCACTCTTTAGTTAGAGACAGCTCTGCTCACTCAGAGACCACTCTGCCCACTCAGAGACCACTCTTTACTCAGAGACCACCCTGCTCACTCAGAGACCACTCCTTACTCAGAGACCATTCTGCTCACTCAGAGACCACTCCTTTCTCAGAGACCACTCTTTACTCAGATATCACTCTGCTCACTCAGAGACTGCTCTGCTCACTCAGAGACCACTCCTTTCTCAGAGACCATTCTGCTCACTCAGAGACCGCTCTGCTTACTCAGAGACCATTCTGCTCACTCAGAGACCGCTCTACTTACTCAGAGACCGCTCTGCTCACTCAGAGACCACTCTTTACTCAGATATCACTCTGCTCACTCAGAGACCACTCCTTACTCAGAGACCACTCTGCTCACTCAAGAGACCACTCCTTCATTCCCACTCGAACCTTGTTCAAAATCCGGAACTTTTAAGTCTTCATTTTCGTCCAGTTTTTCCAGGTATTGTAAAATGAGCGTCTCCTTCTCCGCGCGCGTAGTCGCACCCTCCAGGTCACAGTCTAACTGACTCTGCAGTGGGTAGAGAGTCGAAAGATTGCAGTAAGTCGCCATGTTCCCAAACAGGCAGAAGGTAAATCCATTCAGAATTCGGGATTAGCACATTCTACATTTACACGAATCACACTGTATAAAACCATGTAATGTGAAAGCTCAAAATATTTGTACAAACATATCTATATGTGATGAATACATTGTTACATTTTGTTTAGATATAACATTTCTGAGAATTAATTACAAACGAAACGTTGTTTGGAAAGTGCTTATTGCGAATGTTTTGGGGTGCGTTCTTCTCATTGGCGGTAAGTCCGTACAGTGCAGGACTGGCATAATTGGAGACATTCTTGTAAACAAATGTATTATATATGATTTTTTTGTTGTTGCACGAAATGTTTTTAAACGGGAATGAATGCCGAACTAATGGGTTTACGAAACCATTGTTTTTGGTGTTCTGTGTCTAAATTATGAGCGTGAAACAAAAAGAAGAGGCGCTTTTGCTTATGGATGGTGTGTTTATCTGGCGTCTGTGCTGCCGCTGCTGCTGTGCGAAATGTCACAGAGCAGCTCAGAAAGTGACATCTGGGATTACAAATCTCTTAAGAAAACGAAAAGACGAGATAAGTCATCGCATTCCAGTGAACATGCAGCAAAGAGACGGCGGGTGGACGAACAAGGGACATCGAAGAAAAGGCCAGGGCAGAACATAGGGGAGAACGGAGTGAGTGAAATAAGCTCTGGTGCAGAGTCCAGCACCTTCACTTCATCATTCACCAGACCTCAACCACCTAGCGGATCTGTCCGAGCTGTTGTAAATAAACCACAGACCAGTTCGTCTCATCCACTGCCCACAGTGTCAAAAGAATTACATGATCTTGTTTCTCTTGGGAGTAGTGCAGAAAAGGACCGTACAACAGGGGGTTTCTGTCCTGTCTGTCAAATGCCATTTTCTATTTTGATGGTGCAGTCTCAACGATGGCATGTTTCTGAATGTTTGGATACCCCAGGAGAAACTGATAAAGGTATGCCTTTACACACAAGGTTCAGTGATTAACAGCAGTTTGTAGTGGTCTCTAGTGTAATCACTCAAAACAAAACTTTTTTCAAAATCCTGCAACACTTGTTGAGCCATAAACAGTAATTCAGAGTGGTTTGGTGTGAAAAGGTTTGTTGAAGGCTTTGTTGATTTCTTTATGTGGTGGTAATACAAACTAGGGATCATAATGTTTACAGTGCAGATATGCTGATTATATTTACTATGTTAGACCACTATTGAACCTACATGTGTGAGCTTTGGGTGTAATGTTCAGAATGTTACAGTAAAGGTAATTATGAAAAATTGAAAATAAGTATGCCTTTCTTCCATGGATGGGTTTAAAAACATTTTTAGGCCAACATGTCTCTCAAAGTCCCAAAGATTTAATGTAATGGCTTTCTGTAATGTAAATTTAGAGGCATTAAACCAGGGGTGCACAAAGCCAGTGGTGGAGGACTATTGTCCAGTAGTAAGTTTGGGGATTTCCCTTTTTAGACACACCTGATTCAACTTATTTGTTAACTGGTTTAATAGATGCATTTGAGTTGGGAAACTACCACACTTTCCTGGACACTAGCCTTCCAGTACTGGAGTTGTGCACCCTTACATTAAACTATTTAGGTATCTGGTTCATATCATCACCCATGTCAAAAATTCTAACTTGGAAAGTTTCTTTAAATAGAGCATAACACATCAAGCCATAAAACTGAATGACCATGTACATCTTAATGATTTAATCATGCAGAAATTTAGCAAAATCAAATCAAAGCTTAACTCATTATAATCATTTAACTCATCATAATACTTCTATTCATTTCAACGACCAACAAAACCCTTGTAATCCATACTGTTTTTCTGTTTTTTCTGAACATCACAGAATGTCCAGATGGTCTCCAGTGTTCTTCATCCATTCCAAATCACTACAAGAGATTTAACCACTCACTTTTAGCACATAGCCGAGCAGTAATTAGCACTGATAGTTCGGCTTCAGCAATAGGCCCCACAGCCAGATCACATCTGGAGCAGAAATTGGTTAATGGCGATGCCACAGTCCTTAGTAAAGAGACTTTTGTGGATAGTGCCATGAATCTGTCATCTGTGTCCAGCCAGAGTGCCTCTCCTAGTCATGGATCCACGGAACCTAACACACCTGTTCGTCCGAATGCCTTTCTGCTCTTAAGGTCACCAGCTCCTGAGGACATTAAGAAAAAAAAAGGCTGGTCTCCATCTGCCAAAGGACCTAGACCTCAAGCTACATCCCAAGAAGCAAAAATTAAGAATTCTACCCCAGTCAAAGCAGAAAATGTTGCAAAGACAGATGAAATTAAAAAGGAGTTCTCTGCTTTAAATGATGATGATTATATCTCCTATTCCCCCCTTTCTGAGCTCCCTGTTGAAATTGATGTGACCCAAACTAAGAAAAACTTGTTTCACAGTACTACGTTAGAAGGAGTAGGCGAAAAAGATGAAGATTCACTAATGCTGTTTGATGATACTGTGAGTGATGATGGCATGCTCTCTGATATCTTGGACCAATATGAGACTGAGAAAACCAGAAGCCAAGCCGCTTCGGTCATTATGGAATCTCTGTACACCTGTGACCAATTAGAGTCCTTAGAACCACATGAACATTTGACGACTTCAAGCTCTGCAGGTGCTGCTGATGGACCATGTCAGTTCAGTTCCCCTGTTACTCTCTCAGAAGATGAGCATTTGGTGAAAGGCTGTGAACATAGCAGTGGTAAGCCTCTAAAACAGTCTTCTGGAAGTTTAGTATTAGAACAGCTTCGCGAACATCTGTCTAACCCAGCAGATTTTAACATTCTTGGCTCTTATTCTGAAGATAACACTGTTTCTGTGAAACAATCTTTCATTCAAGCAGCCATGCCTGTCACCCAGAACAATTCCTCCTCCATTACCCCCAGGACAGCCCAGATCAAAGCTTCAGGGTTAAAGCAAACTGATATTGGAGTGTTTTTTGGACTGAAGCCATTAAGTAAGCAGGCTGAAGTAGTAGTTAATGCAGCATCTGGGAAGAACACTACTCCTGGGAACAGCTTAGCTCCTGCAGAGAAAAATGCTAAGCGGCAGGGTAGGCAGCACAGGAAGAGTACTGCCGCATCTAAAGAATCCTCAGCAATGGTGGCAGCAGAAGAAGGAGTTGCTCAGCCCACACAAACAGAAGGAGGCAGAGGAGTGAGGGCAGGGGGGAGGAAGAGGTGGAACAGAGGAAGAACGACAGATGGAGGACCAGAGGAGCCCAAACGTTGCCCGTTCTACAAAAAAATCCCTGGTTGGTTGGCTTGTTAATGCTTGCTTGTTTGGTGTATGTTTTTCATTTCACTATATTCTTTTCATCTTTTTATTTGTGAAATGCCACTTAGTTAAAATTTGGCAAGTATGATTATACATACAAGTAATTTTTCAGTTACACACTAGCTCACAAAGTATCTCATGTATACACAGTATTGCAGGTATAGACATTCATTCCTGTCAGCATACAGTCTCCAATCCTTTTCATAAATAAAATGAATTTTGTAAAATGTGCAGTAAAAATAAAAAGCCAAAGTTAGAAAATCTCTTTAGTGTTAGTAATAAAGATAACTCATGCATTAATTATTCATGAGTGTAATGACCTATTTAATTTTTTTTTTTTTTTATTTGGTTGGTTGTTGAGTCTGTATAAGGCTGAAGTGCCTGTCTGAGGGGAGTAGATCTAGAAATGGCATGATTGCCAAGTCACTGAGTTGGTGCGACCAGTATGTTTTGTGAACTCATGAGAAAGATCGAGGACATTAGATAATCACATTTGTCCACTTTCACTGATGTTGTAAATCAGTATTAGACATAAAGCTGAAATGATGTTCTGTCAAGTTAAATTTGTCTGTCTTTGCTCAGGAACTGGCTTTGCTGTGGATGCTTTTCAGTATGGGACTATTGAGGGCATCACAGCCTATTTTCTCACACACTTCCACTCTGATCACTATGGTGGACTAACCAAAAAGTCAGCAATCCCTGTCTATTGCAATAAAGTAAGACTCTTTTTGGATTATCAGTGTTTAACAACTAGGCTCATTGAGCTGTTTTCTCTTGTCTTGGCTGAAATATTTTCCTCTGAGAACATTAAAAAGTAGATAAATTGGAAGCTCTCTTTAGTCAGACAATGGTTTCCTATTTCTAAAGGAGTAGTTTAAAATCCTTGTTGTAGAGTACCCAAGTTTTTTAATGAAGGCCTTGATAAAGAGAAGTTGAATTAGGTATGTTGGTGCAGAACCACTGTGCTAAAGTGTTATGTGAGAGTTGACTGATGGGTTTCTTTCATTGTAGGTCACAGGTAACCTAGTGAAAAGTAAGCTGAAAGTGGATGAGCAATATATCCACATTCTTCCAATGAACACTGAGTGTACTGTGGATGGTGTGAAGGTCATCTTGTTGGATGCTAATCAGTGAGTGTTAAGTCTTTATACTCTTGTATGTATTTATCTGGTTGTTAATGGATCTTTGTTTTTTAAAATTATTCTGTGACCGTCAGACATTTAGCCATAAGGAATTGTTCTCTGTCCAGCTGTCCAGGGTCGGCAATGTTGCTGTTCCTTCTGCCAGATGGCCAGACTGTGCTCCACACAGGTGACTTCCGGGCTGATCCATCCATGGAGCGCTACCCAGAGCTGCAGGGTTTCAAGATTCAGACACTGTATCTGGACACCACGTGAGTTGTGTGTGTGAAATGCCATTCAAAGAACAAAACTAACTATTAATGCTTTGTCTGTCTATACCAAGTTATTTAAACATTTACATTTACATTTATAAGTTATTTAAACAGCACAGAAGAACTGTGGCTTGATTCTTGCTGATTATGTGCTCTATAAAAACTTTCAGAACTCATTGTTTTTGCTTGTATTTCTTATTTTTTCTGTTTTTGTCTGGAATAGGTACTGCAGCCCTGAATATGCATTTCCCACCCAGCAGGAGGTGATAAACTTAGCTGCTAACACAGCCTTTGAGCTGGTCACACTCAACCCTCGAACGCTTGTGGTGTGTGGCACTTATGCTGTGGGGAAAGAGAAGGTTTTCTTAGGTTAGTGACCTCTTCCTGCTATTCGAGGACCTTTTTTCCTCCATGTTCACACAGGGCTTCAGCACTTTCCAGTAGAGAAAGAAAATCCTCTTTAGTGAAGAGTGGCAAGCAGACACAGTGGAGGGATTAAAGAAAAATGTCAAAGATAATTCTCTCCAGATGAGCTGTTGGTTTGAATCTGTCTATACATCCATTTCTGGTTATTTCAGGCATCTTTAAGTGTGAAAACTTTCTCCTGTGGGCAGCCATGTATACATTTGGTTAAGTTAATTTTGCTTTCACATGATGCACCTTTTGTCCTGTCATTAGCACATGAACTGAGAACACATTGACATTGCCTTTGAATTGGAAAAAAAATAATGTATAGATTAATTTAACTGATACCAAATATACTGATATTATGGCATCATATTCTTAAAAGTTATTATTGGTGATGATGGGACAACTTCCCGTATTTGATTGGAACCATTCAAAACATGTTTTTAAACTGCAAATGAACCGACCAAATAAAAAAATATATATATATAATTTTTATTCTCTTTACCATCCTTCTTTAGCTATATCTCAGGTACTGGGATCTAAGGTGTACATGTCCAGGGATAGGTACAACACCATGTGTTGTCTGGATTCAGAACTGATCTGCCAGTGTATCACCACAGACCAGAAGGCAGCTCAGATCCACATTCTCCCCATGATGCAACTCAATTTCAAGGTGAGTGCTGTGATCTCATTTTTGTTTCTTTGTTTGCTACCTTGATCCTTTTAAGTCTTGACTCCAAACTTGTTTGCCAGATATGTTCCTGACTCAGTTGTCACTTTTCACATGTTTCGATCAATTTCTATGGGATAGAGCTCACGTTCCCAAACCTGGTCCTGGAGGACCCACTGCCTGTTTTGCCCATTTAATATTTCTGTTTTGCCCATTTAATATTTCTGTTTTTATGCTTACACCCATGTCCGCTCAGGAAAGGCTTATTAATTAGCTAATTAGTTGGATTAGATTTTTTTTTTGGGGGGGGGGGTGCTAATGCGGGCTAGCAGTGGGGCTTTAGTACCTTGTGAACCACTAGTTTAGAGTATATATTGGAGTGGATAGGTGTAGTCTGATGGTGGCTACCTTCTGTGTATAATGTAGGGTCTCAAAATGGTAGTGGTGGATATGTACCCATTTTTATTACCATTGTGTTTAATTTTACCACCAACTTTAAAAGACTTACAGACTGAATATGCTAATGTGTGCAAAATTCAAACAAAATGATTAAAGTACTAATTACAGCTGCAGAGTGCAGGTCCAGCAGCTCTGGCACATATTCATTCTGGCCAGTGTTTTTATCTTCTCTGCAGACAAGGGGCTTGCTTTTTTTTATAAGTATAAAATCTCTAGTGTACTGCTGTTCATACTCTAGCCAGAGTAGTGAAAGTTGAATTATGAATTGATAAATTTTTCTTTGAAGTGGCATGGCAACAGAGAGAGTGTTCTCCGTGTCTGTGTGTGTGTGTGCCATTCTAAATATCAATCTAAATATGTGAAGAAAATTAGGCAAGTTGCATTAGGGCTGTTAATTGCTGCTATTTTAATTTGTGGTATTTAAAAAAAAAATACATGTAGCATATCTTATTGTACTCAACAAGTATTAAATGAGTTGCAACCCTTACTCACCCCTTTTTTTGGCCTTTTTGGCCTAGTACTTAAAAAAGTGGATTTTCTTGTTTCTGTTTTGTTCTGTTACTTGCCCTAGAGTGGTTCTGGAAGACACCAACTGCCAGATTCCCCCAACCCTACAACATTAATTACAGCCCTTCTTGACAAGAAACTGCCCAGGCTCTCATTTTTATATCCAGTGTTTTCAAGTGTTTAACCCCACCATACCTCCAAATCATGGTTCAGAACTACAGCTTAAGTTCATTGATTTGGATCCTCAGCTGCGGTTGCAATTATTGTTTTATATGGGCTTAGTCGGCTTTTACCAAAGTGAATGAAAAGTAAAAAAAAAAAAACTAAATATCTGTGACTGTAAAAAAAAAAGTTATTTTTACCACTGTATGTGAGACCAGTGAGAAACCTGTATCTTAGAGTTGCATTCATTGTTCAATGCATAATTGTAAAGTTGTATATGTTCTACTACTAACAACTCTTGAATGAGGGTTAAATCTTTTTGTGCAGCAGAACCCATTTAGTTTTATAGGTTACTACTCTAGTGTTTCTTAATGCTTGACATTTATAAAAATGTCTCTTTTCTGGGGGTTTGTTTTCAGAATTTAAGAGCATACATGAACAAGTTTTCAGAGAAGTATGACCAGCTGGTGGCTTTCAAGCCCACGGGTTGGACTTTCACTCAGTCAGGGGGTGTGGAGAACATACAACCTCAAGTAAAAGACAACATCAGTATTTATGGTATGTGATCTCTATTTCAGTGCTTTACAGGTTAATTCAACAAATTTGTCATTTTCTGTATGATTTCAAATGACCAGTCATTCAGAGTGGTTTAATCTGAAATGATCCCTTCTAGAGAAATAGAGTAATGTCTTGGATTTTTTTTTTTTAAACAATGGTTTTAATGGAAACTAAAGTTTTAAAATATCTACAATGCAAAAATACCTTTAGTATCCAAAAAATGACTATACCTTTTGACTAGTTTTTTTTTTATTAGAAATATGTAGAATCCTTGGCTCTGTTGTAAACAGCACACTTGTGTCTACTCCAAAAAGGAATGAGGAATTAGTTTTGAAATGAGTCCTGGATTTTGGGGCAGCTGTTGCTGTCTGTTGAAGCTTTTGGTTCAGATGTTTACTTGAAAAACCTTGACTGTTGTACATTTCTTTAATCGTCCTTAAAACAGTGGATGTAACAGTGGCCAAGTCCTTAGGCAGTCACCTTGTCAATCTCTAACTGTAATTTAAGAGATTAACTGAGTAGTCCACTTTTAAATGGGCTGTAATTTGATTATATTGATTTGTTCTCATTCTTCTGCTCCTGGTAAAAATGCTGAGTGTTTCTCCAGCCAACAGTATGGCCCATATTAACAGAATCAGCAAATGTGTTTTGATTCAGAGGGACTGAGGTTTTTTTTTTTGTGCAATTCAGAGATTTAATTTCTATGTCTCAGCATTCTGTAGCCCAGTCAGGTGCTGCCACAAGCAAAAGTCACACCTCATATCACAGGCTCAGGTCATATCCAGATGCAGAGACTGGGCGAATCTATCTAAGGTTTTTCTTGCGTTATGAGCCATAAACAAATAACTTGGAGCAAAGTGGAAAATGTTTGTCACTGGTTGGATATTATTGGAATGAGGCTGATTAACTGAAACTTGTACATTGGTTCTCTAAAGATAATGGGAGATGTAATTTTGATCTTGATCATGGTTTGTCTATTGCAGGCATTCCATACAGCGAACACAGCAGCTACCTGGAGCTGAAACGCTTTGTGCAATGGCTGCGGCCACTAAAGATCATTCCCACAGTGAACGTAGGCAACTGGAGCAGCAGGAAGGCTATGGAGCAGTCCTTCAGAGAGTGGCAGGCTTAGGCTAAAGCCATTAACAAAGTTCCATGGAACAGCTGCAGTAGCACCTGTACAAGGCAAAAATGATGGACTACCTCATGATAGTCCAGCCTTTTGGCTAAGTAGTCAAATGATGGATTTAGGACTTGAATGCAAAGATAGTTGGACTTGCCTGCTTCTGTTGTAGATAAATTTTCCTCTTATTTAGAAAGATCATGGGGAAGATGTGGATGGAACCACATTTTTATGCTGATTTTTCTGCAGGTTTTTTAAATACTGGATTTAAATTGTCCTTTGCAATGGTCCTCATGCTTTAAATTTGCCAAAGCCATTTGGTAATGGAAACAAACTTCAGTGTTTACTTTCATTAAGCCCATTTCAGAATGACTAGCAAGAAAGTGTTGAAGTAAGATATTCAAGTAATTTTGTGGCATCAGTCTGAGGTGTAAATACACTACTTTAAATGTATTAATTGTTCTTACCCCATTCCTGTATCTAAGTATTTTAATTTTCAAAATTAGAAATATAAAATATGCAACTGAAATAAATACTCCTTTTAACAACTGTAGTTTTACAGTTTTGACTTTAAAGCTTTAAGATTGTCTTTTTTTTTGTCTTGTACTATTTAAATTGCTTTAGTGTTTGAGATGTTTACTGTTGATAGAATGTTAGTCAAGGAAAAATCTATTGCAGATGTGTCAATGACAAAATGCAGAGTTGCCCTGAACCTGAAGTGTCCATTCTTATCCAGACAAGCAGGAATGAAAACATTCAGCCACACTGACTGGCCCTTTGCAGATAAGACTGGACAACCCTGGATAAACCGCCAACTGAGGTTTGCTGGGATTGTCCTCTTGTGCATTACTCATGTTTAATCAAAGGTCATGAATCACAAGTGTTTGAAATTGATTTGTAACTTAAAAGATGCAAATTTGCCACATTCAACAAATGCTTAAAAATAATGTGATTGGTTCTTTTTGTTTGTGTGGGAGGGAGGGAGGGAGAGAGAGAGAGAGAGAGAAAAAAAAAATATATATATATATTACATACTCTGTTTCTCAGCCCTGGTTCTGGTGGTCGTTGCTCTGCATGTTTTAGTGTCTTCCCAGCACACCTGATCCAACTAATCGGCTAACGAACAAGCTGTTCCTGGATTGCAATGATTGTGCAACTAAAATGTGCAGGGCAGATTGGCCATCAGGACTGGGGTTGGGAACTGCTGCTGATGTAGGCTGTTAATTCTATAATTACTCATTTTTGTTAGCATGTTTATTTTTGGTGTGCATTGCAATGTTAGTAAAAAAATATATACAAATCACATTTGTAAGTATTTTATCATTAGTGAATATTTGTCTTTATTTTTGATCATGTGCTTGAGCTGTAATGCTTTTTTAAACATTTCTTGTACAATATCAAATATTACATCATGTAGGCTATTTAACATACTAATTCTTTAGTGTACAGTAAGGTTATATAGCTTATATACAGTAGGAGTACAGGAGAATATTTTATCAGGCCTTTCATAAAGTGCTTATTAGTCCAACATTTGTGTTCGGTTGGGCAGCTTGACTTGCAGCGCTAGACTGAAACAGCCACTAGAGGGATCCATGCCACACCTGCTGCTAAACCTCAGCACTGTGTCCTCTAAAGCAGGGGTGTTCAATCTTATCCACAAAGACTGCAGCTTGTCATTCCAAACAACAAGGAGCACATCTGATTCTGGTTTAATCAGTCTTAAGTCAATCAAGTGAGTCTCTGCTTTGCTGAATACTGGAGCCACACTGACCATTTGCAGATAAGATTGGACACCCCCTACAAAGCCATTGAGCCAGACCCCACATCCACAGTATGTGCTTATATTTCCCAAGGCTAATGAACCTTGTGGAGAGGTGCTCCAATGTCACTGAAAGTAGAGCGGGGGTCACCTTATGCACTGCATCCACTTAAGGGTCTAGATCCCGGTTGTCTCAGGACAGTCAGTTTTACCTGTAATGTAAAGGACATTTAACATGTGTCCATTTACAGCACATAGTCCTCATGCAAAACACTTCAATTTGACACACACTCTTACCTGATCTTTACTAAGCCTCCTTAGATATGTGTGCATCTCCTCCAGACTGTCTGTGAGCAGGTCATTGATAGCAACAATTTGATCCCCCTCATGGAACGGACCAGAGGTTTGAATATGCTTCCAGTCAGACACGCTGCCAAGGAGATGACATGGCAAGACCAACAGAGTGATAAGTATTTGTAATCTTTAACTTCTTTAATCCAGCCACGTTGAATTTAAATGGCCTCAAAAACAAAGACTACTTTCAGTTTTATCAAAACTCCATGACCATGTGGGGTTAAATATCAGCAAGCTCTTTACCAGGGTTTTCCTGCTTCTTCTGAGAAGACCACATTGTTTTTCAGTTCCTCTTGAGTCACACAAATCTCCTTCTCCTCTGGGTTGAGTGTTTCACTGAGGAATTCACATATCCTTCATTATTATCTGGGCAAACTGTCACTCCTGATACCACAATCAGTGTCAAAGCTGGTAAATGTTAATGTAAAGTTAAGTTCTGCTAAGTCAAAGAAGCCTGTTTCTGTGTTTTTCCTTATAGAATGCTTTTGGCTCACCTCTCTTGTGGAATTTGACTGTTCAGACCAGTAGAACCACTGTTGCAGTTCAGGAATGCATTCTCAGACTGATTATTGGCTCCATTTAATCTGCAAACAGAAATAGCTTTTCAGTCACTGTGTGTGTACTAAGTCAGAAATAATTTCTCTATTCGATTAAAAATAATTTATTTACATATTGACCCAAGGAAATCAGGGTTGTGCAAGTTTTCTTGACCGTATGAACAGGCATTTTATGAACACACTAAAAAGCTTTTAAAAATCAGTTGAAGATTTTAATTGATATGCCTTTTTAGACAATGTCACTTTACAAATTGCTTTGATTAGGTTCTAAGAACAGTACTCAGTATTAGTTTATACTGCATCTGAAATCCAAACCTTGCACAAGAATGTTATTCTTGTTAATTAAATATAAATATAATGTTAATTGTAAAGTGAATTCACGTCATAGATGGACATAGATGGATGTTCTGGCTCTCATTGTACTGGCCATTACAGAAATTGGCGATATAAGACAAAGATGCCCTACAATTTGTGTTCATCCTGCACAAATTAATAAGGAAAACAAAAAGCAGAAGCATTTATGCTTTTGTTTAGGGGAAATCTAAAGAAATGCATAAACCATTGATGGTTTGATGGTAATTTTCCAGTCTGAAGTGACTGTGTGTCTTGGGTATGAGGATGCAAGTGTATTGCAGATTTGTACCATGATCACAGCTGTCACACAGGTTGGATAGGTTCTAAAGGTAGCAGTGATTGTTTATCTTTAGAGAATTTACTTTACTCTGAGGACCAGAAAAACCGGCATTGTTTAGGCTCAGTAATAAACAGTCAGGTTTCTCAATGGAAGTAAGTCAACACAATAGTGCACCATTTTGGTGGGCGTAGTTTTCCAGTAAAGTTTTTTTAGCACCTTTTTGTTTTTGCGTAAGTTGTCAGATCACTGATAACCCACACACTGCAAATACGTACGTTCTGTCCTCTTTCTTAAGAGACACCCAACAATGACCTTTGCCAGTCATCAGCAGTACGATCACGGCCCTCTGACCTACTGAAGTCTATTCATGTAAGCTTTATAGGAGTTTGACGATTGATGCAGAATTTTTAATCACTCAAGCGTATGATTGTTTTTTTTAAACTAACACTACATATTATTATATATATTGAGTATCACTCTTGGTAAGGAAGGGTCAAAAATATGACTTTGTGGTTCATGTTTGATAGGGGTTGTTTCAGTAGTTCTCCCAACATGGAGAAATCTAACCCTTTAATTAAAGTAATTTTTGTCTGAGAAAATAAAAACTTTAATCAAATTTTAAAAGATCAGATTTCTCTCATATATTTCTCTGTTAAATAAACATTGTGTCAAATGCTTACTGTGCTTGAAGGGTCAAGTCATCTTCCTTGCCAACCTCACTTGCAACCTTTCTCCTGTTTGATAGAAATAAATAAAAGCTTTACTCTAATTCAAACCCTTTTATAAACACCACAATAAATCTTGTTCAGCAAGTAGTAGCAAGTAATCTCTTCTGTGTACTTCTGTGGAAGTTAAGATTAATGTTCAGTCAAGGGATTAAGTGAGTAATTGTGACAGCCCTAGTCATAATATATGCAATGAATTTAACAATCTCTCCAGTTGGCTGCATGGACAGGTGCATGGACACTAACCTGGTTTGTTAGGTTATTGTTTTTGAGGGAAGTAGAGGGTCTTACATGCTTGCCATATCCATGTAGTAGTCAGTATCTGCCTCTGTATCTGCCTCTGTTTCACCGTTCTTCATTATCTTCCCTTCATCCTCTTCGTCCTCCTCATCCTCACTTTTCTTTGGGAAAAATATATGTAAATTAGTGTGTATGCGTGTGTGTGTGTGTGTGTGTGTGTGTTTGTAAAAAAAAATATATAACCTACTAGTGGTGTTTTAGTCATGAAACTTCTAGGATAGTCATAGTGAGAGTACAGGACATTGAATGATTCTGGGGCAGACTGCCTTGCTGAAGGAGGTGATGGTTTTTTCTGCAACTATTGAGAAAAGCAACATGGAAAAAAAGTAACATGAACACATAGCACAGTAATAAATAGCTGTCAGGGTGTCTGGTATTCAATACTCACCAGCTCTTTGTTTCCAGCAAATTCCTCATAATTACTGTGTGTTTTTACCTGTGAAGGCTCAGAGACTGACCTCATTTTGACCACATTTTCCTATAAAAAAAGCAACCTATTTAAATGTACAAGTTGATAGAATACAGCAACAGAAGTATTTTTATTTCACATTATGAATAATAAGGGCCCAGTTTCCCAAAAGCATTTTAGTGTTAAGCTTTTCTTAACAGGTAGAGTGAGTGTTCAGTGTGATGCTTGTTCTACAATCTAAGATGGTTACAGGAAATCCAGACCAGATTATTTGCAAGATGTTATCTGTGTTAACAAGGACTTTACCTCTGAGCTGATAGATGTGTGTGTACGTGTCTTCAGAAGTTTAAAAATGGAATTAAACCAGCCATCCATCTCAGTACTGAGGAGGAAAGAGAGTATTCAATATAGGTAAACATTGTTTTAATAAGTCATCCAAAATCACTGCTGCTGTTTATGTAATAGAATTCTGGCTGTTAGCCCAGACTTTCACGGACTGCATGCAGATGTTTCACCTCAACAACTGAGAAGCCTAAGCTTATTATTAATTGCTGTATCTATTTGCACTGCAATTTCCATGCAGTTATGGATGAAGGCTACATAATGAAGAATTACATGTTGACTTGTGCCAGCTTAGCAGCTCTTCAAGACTGAATATTGCAACACTTTAATAATTTGTACTATAGACAAACTGTACTGTTCTCAGTAAAACTATTTATTTTGTTTTTTTGGCCATCAGTCCAAACTTTGTGTACTGCTTAATGGTCATCATGACTAACCTGTTTTCTCCAATGAGGAAAAAGTCTCGGTCTAGCACCCTCATGTACAGAACGCAAGATGAAGAGCATCTAAAATTCTTTTGAATCCACTCCCACGTAGGGTGTGCTTCCGGATTAAGGAAAAGCAATGAGATGCTGAATGAAAATGATATGTGATTATCAGTTATGCTCATATATTGAAACCATGAACAGTGTAAATTATTCAGTTAGGTAAAGGAATGCACATGGTGGTGTGTGTAGTTTTGCATTTTGTGATATTTTACACCTGAGTGATGCACATGCTAGATTGTGTGATAATAGTGTATTGATTATATGCATACTTATATAGATTGATTTCCCCCACGGGTTTGTCTTGGTTACTGTCATCCTTGAAGTACTTGAGCTCATAACCGTTGCCATCATTCTTGGTTAGCACAAAGTACCTCCGCTTCCATGATTTCTGTAGAGGAAAAAAAGCACTGTAGATGAAATGTTTACTCAAAAATTAAAGTCTATTCTTATTTAATTTACTTATTTGTGGCATACCATGGATTTTGAAAGGATAGATGGAGGCGGTGATTTGTAGAGGTAGCCTGATTGCACTTCATCCATGTTAGGAGGTGCCACTTCATAAAACGTTGACTTCCGACCTACTAGAGTGAGGTAAAAAAACAATGTGTTACTAAATATTAATAGGAAATTTGGTTTGTATAGCACCTTTTATATAAGAAATACAGTTAAAACAAATCAGAACATAAATGAAAGAGTTTATAGACAGCATAAAATAAAGTCCACTGTACTTTAAAATGAAATAAAATGTTAAGTGATATAGAACTTACAATAATACAAATTTTTATATATAAATCACCTTCAGCTACTGGAATACTTCCCCTAGTCACTGGAATATTTCCGTCAGTAACTAGAATACTTCCCTCAGCTACTGGGATGTTTCCCTCAGTTCATGGAATACTTCCCTCAGTTACTGAGATACTTCCCTCAGTTAACTGAATATTTCCCTCAGTATGTGGAATACTTTCCTCAGTTCCTTTGTGATATTTCTCTCCGCTAATGAGATTTCTCTCAGTTAATGGAATACTTTACAGTTACTGGTATTATTTCTCTCAGTTACTGTGATATTCCCCTCAATTACTGGGATATTTCTCTCAATTACTGGGATATTTGCCTCAGTTCCTGGGATATTTCCCTCAGTTACTGGAATATTTCCCCTTAGTTACTCAGTTGCTGAGATTTTGCTTTCAGTTAATGGGATATTACCGAAGTTACTGGAATATTTTACTTAAGTGGGATGTTTCCCTTAGTTCATGGAATACTTCCCTCAGTTACTGAGATATTTCCCTCAGTATGTGGAATACTTTCCTCAGTTCCTTTGTGATATTTCTCTCCGCTAATGAGATTTCCCTCAGTTAATGGAATACTTTACAGTTACTGGTATTATTTCTCTCAGTTACTGTGATATTCCCCTCAATTACTGGGATATTTCTCTCAATTACTGGGATATTTGCCTCAGTTACTGGAATATTTCCCTTAGTTACTCAGTTGCTGAGATTTTGCTTTCAGTTAATGGGATATTACTGAAGTTACTGGAGTATTTTACTTAAGTGGAATATTTCACTCATTAACTGGTTTCTCATTTATATTCAGGCAGCTAAATCATATGTTTCTCGCCCATTCAACCCTTTCTTCAATGCCTTATTACAGTAATGTCTTTCAAGTGTAACAGCCTTGAATATAAATCCCTGTGAAGTTTGACTGTACCAATCTGTTTTGCATGTGATTGGTTTTTTTTTTAACAATCATACATACCTGAAACGTTTCGTAGATTGATCGACATTGAAGAATGTTCTGAAACAGATGGTATTGTTATTTCTTTGAGAGTGTGTCCAAGGCAAATTAAACAAAACAGAGTGACATTCACAACCTTTTTAACTTTTTTTAACAGTCCAAAGAAACACAGAGCATAATACCAGAATAAGCCAAAGCCTGACCTTCTAACAACCACCATGAGCTGCACAAAAGACTAGAAGTTCTTTCAGGTTATTTGGGTGTTGTAAGAAAAGAAACATTTTAGGAAATATGTCTAACATCTTCATTTCTCAGACTTGCTGTGTAATAAATCTTACTGTAAAGCAACTGGAAACTTGGATCTGCTGGTCTTTCACAGTCATTTAAAGGGTTAATATAATTTTACTCCTTTATTCCTAATATAATTGTAAATTAAGAACAATTCAGCCATTTCAGTTTCCTGCACAGTTGCAGAACAACTTAAGCCTTAAGATGTAAGGAGTCTGAAGAAGGAAATAATTACCCATGTTAATTTATCCCTTGAGCATAATTCTCATTCATCTTTACAGCTGCAGCCATATGTCCAGAGCACATGCTTTTTTGAATAAACATAGACGACAGATGGAACAATCTTTTCTCTATATATCATCAAATCATTACAGGACTGAGCTATTATTTTTGTGCAGCTTTCATCTACAAACCAGTAAAAATTGAATAAGTCAAAGCAGTACATGGTTGAAAAAATGAATGATAAAATAATCTAAGAAGTAATGCAACATAATATATTGAAGCACATTTCTATATGACTTACAGTACAGCAGTTATTGCTTTACCTGAAGAAGGAAGTAACTGCAGATCCTCTCTCAGTGCATTCATCAGTGTGGTGAACCTGAGAGTCCTGGGGCTTTTGTCATTGTTTGTGACATCAGTAGGAGGCAGGGTTTCAGTTGTTTTGAAAAGAGTTCTGACAAGAAGTCCGTCCCTCTAGCGAAAACAGATTTGTATCCTTGCAAAAAATCCCCAGTACATATGTTAATAAGCTAAAAATTAGAGAAAAAATTTAAAAGAGGAGGAAGATAAAAAACCAAAGGTAAGACATTTTTTTCTAGAGCCACATTTATAACCTTAAATATTGTGCTGTTCTGGGCTATAATTAGTTGTACAGGAATTTACTTTTTCTTTTAAAAACAGGTGTGTGTGTAACCCCCATGTTATGAACCCTTTTTACTGTTTAGTTTTGCGTTTTGTCTTTTTAAACTGATTGGTCTGAGCTGAACATGAACAGTAGGGTACTTCATATCTGTACTGAATTTGAAACGTCCTAATTACGGATGCTAGGTAACTAAGGCTGTTCTTCCTCTTGTCAGAAATAGACAGAAGGAGTGGCAGTTCCAGTATTACCTTTCTACAGTCTGGATATGACCTGAGCAGGGGAAGTCTGGGGGAATTTTAAAAAGCATCTAAATTACTTTGTCTCTGCCTCCTTTTCACTTGATATTTGTATTTGATGAATGCCTGCTGGACATTTTGATAGCAGTTATGTAATCAAGTAATCTTCCATATCATTGATATGATATGTCTAATCAACAATGTTTCTAGTTATCTTCAGCTTGTATATTGGCCCTCAGTTTTGATAATGAATACATTAATAATTACATACTTTTTTTGACTCAAGTAAAAAAATAAGTATGAAATGCTACCAATGGCATCAGGTAGAGAGAACTTTGGATGTTCTCACATGTAAATGAAAAACTGTACCTGGATCATGTCATCTTACATCATAAATAGCAGGCTACACATCAGCTAAACTTAAGATTTAATTCAGATGAAGGGGTGAACATTGGCAAAATGTATTGTGTTTCAGTCATATCAGACAAGGAACAAATTTAGAACATCTCAGTCTCAAAATCACTCTCATCACATCATTAACATTCAATAACACTTATTCTAAAAGTCTTAACAAAAAAAAACCACACACAAGACAAGTATTTGTACAAAACATGATAATGAATTACAAAATAATTTTATAGTGAATTCAAAATTTGAGATTTTGAGACCTTATTTTGTTGTCCCAGTTGACAACTGGGCATATAGGTGGCTCTCCCATATCATGGTTAGTTACAGCATTTTTTCACTTTTTGAAGTTTTCAGCAAAGTATAGGACTCTTTATTCAGCATCACGTGCACAGGGAGCTGTTTGAACCCCAAGACACTTCAATGTAATATACATGAAAATATGACTTTCTGCAGTTCGTTTTAAACTTATGGCTGATTGGTGTATACAGGCATATGAGTCTGTGATACACTGAGAGCAAGGCAACATGTGTTTTGCTCATAAATATACAGTGAAACATTAGAATAAATGTAAAACAGTGAAAATATCTGTTTGACAGTAGTTGAGTACAGTTGATCAGTCTGTACAAAATATTACAGATCTGATTCCAGACCATGCCCCCACCATCTAATGAATTCATTATATTAAATTAGCATAAGTAAAGGAAAATAACAAATAATATTTACAACTAATAGTGGGCAGTAAGGAGAGGTTAGGAAATAATTACCAAACACATTTATATAAATTTTTACATTGGGCATATTGTATTAGTGGTATTTGTAAGTGAAAGTGATCATTTGTCATTGTGAACACACTCAAGCACCACAGTGAAATGCAACCTCTGCATTTAACACATCACACATGCACACATGGAGCAGCGGGCAGCTACCAACAGCACCTGGGGAACAGTGTAGTGGGACTGTACCTTGCTCAAGTATACCTCAGTAGTGCCTGGGCCAGGACTCGAACCTGCGACCTTCAGGTCTCAAAGGCAGCATCCTAACCACTAGGCCACCACTGCCCACTATTTGTATTCATTCTAATGTTTTTACACTGTTTAGATAAACAAATATAATATTTTCAAGTGTGTGTGTGTGTGTGAATTGCATCTCATAGGATTCTTCTTCATCTTGTGTTCATGTTATCCTGGTGAATAAAAGGAAGAAATTATATTTTACTCAAATATATTTGCTCACTTCTCACAAGCCTGAAGTAAGCTACATATGTCAATTTTCCACCTTAAATTATGCAGCTTTTACAATGTAGATGCCTGTACATCACACAACTTCTGTTTCACTTAAAGTGGAACAGAAGATACTAATTTCTGCTTCGTAGACCGCCCAACCCCCACCACTACCCCTCGCTGTCTAAAGGTAAATGCATCAGAAAGTTATTAGATTGTGTGTTTTAAATGTGTGCAAAAATTACAGGGTCCATAAATGCTGAGCCTTATTCTTTAATACACTAAAATGTTCCAAAGCCTTGCCAACCCATTGCCCACTTTTAATGCAGCATAAGCTTGACCGGTTTTGAAGCTGAAGGTCAGGTTTGTTTGCCACAATTAACAGCAGATACCCACAACACTGCATTACTAAAAATCAATTCAGTTCTTCAATTAGCTTTCTGTAGCTTAGCTGTTTGTTGCTGTGTGTGTCTAAATGAACATATATAGATACAAATATACTCACATCGTTATCCATGTTTACACAGTGCATTTCTCTGGACAGGCGTTGACAGGCTCCTGCCTGATCTCAGATGTATTGAGTCTCCACTCAATCACTCTCTAAAACCATTGCAAAAGCAGCAGAATGTGCCATGTTTATTCATTCTACTGACTTACTTACTGCTTCTGTTATTTATGTATTATTATTATTATTATTACTTACTAAGAAAGAACAAACACACCTGCTCTGTCTTCTCTGATGGTGGAGGTGCACTTATGTCTTTGATTCTCCCAGAATCCTGAATAGCATGAATTTATGTGGAGAAAATAAGCTTTTAACATTATAAACTGTAAATGTTATAAACATAAAATGTCCAGTGACATTGACAAGAGATTTGCACTTAAATATTGCAGGGATGCACTGGAATTGTGATTCAGGTCTAATTATCCCTCATCAGTACCTGACTTCACTAATGCTCTTGTGGCTTAACACAGTCAAATCATTACATCAGTGTTCCAACATTTAGTATAATGCTCTCTTAAAAGAAACAAGGTTGTTATTGCAGCAAAGAGGAGAAAAAGGCCCTACTAATGCCTTAAATTTCCATAGAAGTGCTAGTGCCTACAAAGTATTAGACATCATCTACTATACACAATAGAGCTGCTTTCAATTCAAAAGTAGAAAAACTGTACCTTAGGTTCTAGAAGTCTGTACGGACGATTATTCAAAGCACTAAATAAAGCACTGAACCACGTTTCTACCTCCCAGCTGGAGAGACAGATTAGTAAAAAAAAATTAGTAAAAAAAAAAAAGAATTTTGAGGCAGTGGTTATAATGATCAGTGTAATCAAAATGGGTCGCCAATCTCAAAATGGGCTCTAATTCCTTACTTTCTAGATGCCTTGTACATTGTATGCACAAATACAGTTTCATGCATATTTTTAGCATAGTCTTACTTTTGTATTAAAAAAACAGAAATGAACAGACTGTAAATTGAGGCTTTTAGTTATCATCCCTGAAAATTCCTTAATCAGAAATCATAGAGGAATTGGACCTTTTCTATATTTCTGCATAATTCAGTGATTAAAATGATAATAAAGTAATTCTGGTTAAAGTAAAATTGGTTTGATGTGAAACTGTTTCTTTGTTAAAAGCTTCTCACAGAAAAAAAAAATCATAATGATGAAGACAATCAGATGGCGTTATATTTTTAAATGTTTAAAATCTAAGGTTTGTAGAACTCACAGGTTTAGGGTTACACACACATACCCACACACAGGTTAGTATTGCTATCTTTGTGAGTGACTTCTGTAATACTGTATTTCAGTATCATTTCAGTAATACTACACCGGCACCTAAACATAGCATACATAACCATAACAACGTTGAATTTGTAGAAAACAGCATGGTTCCTTGTGAGGTCCAGCAAAATGTCCTCACTCCTGCAGATTTTCCTGTATTTCTACCATAATGAGGACATTTGGTCCTCGCAAATGATTAATTACATGTAAACATACACACACACATAATGTGTACACCTGTACTATGCAAAAGTCTTGTGGACCTATGTTAATAAACCTATGTTAAAGGCATTTATCTGAGCAGCGAGATTCTTTCTGCAGCAAAAATACAAGTGAACAGTGGAATAAATTTAAACAAACGGGGAAGCAGTTAAAAGAATGAAGATTTGTTTGCAGTGGTAGTTGAAGACGTGTGAGCTGGCTGGAAGAACAGGTTAGGCTCCAGATTTCTGCTCCATGCCTCCAGTTATCGAATGGATGTGTGTGAAGCTTCATCAGCAACTGATTTTATCTAATGAAGGGGAGTGAGCCCAAAGCAGCTGTTTGATGAAAATTACAAGTAATATTGGACGTTTACTAGGAGAGGTCTGGAAATGGTCAAGTCAACAAAACAACACATAAAAGCACTCTATCAAGTCATTATAAATAAATCTTTTAAATTTTAGAAGAAGTTTTAGAAATTTTTAATGATATGAGTCAACTAAAAAGAGTAAAGTTATAAACAGGAATGCAGTGAAAACATTTAAGCTCTCATTAAGCTTTCATTTCTGTGCTTTACTGCAAACATTCTGCTGTGCACTACACGAACTCATAGAAAAAGACATATTCATAAGTAACAATATAACTGGTAACAACATTTAAAAGGTGCCATTTAAGAAGCCCTCTTAAGTCTTGCTAAACCTGATAAATACAGTATGTATGTGAAAGTGACTCTTTGTCATTGTGAACACACTGAAGCACCACAACAAAATGTGACCTCTGCATTTAACCCATCACAC
>JBBPDA010000105.1:37233467-37245882 GCA_037974385.1 Arnoldichthys spilopterus
ATGATATTGTTCTGAGACTTTTCATTTCTTTGTCATTGGACAAACTTACAAAATCAGCAAGGGGTCAAATAATTATTCCTCCACTGTATATATATACACGCACCCACATGCCCAATGTCATGTCAACTGTCTGTCTGTCCTGTTTTAGGAAATAGATAGATAGATAGATAGATAGATAGATAGATAGATAGATAGATAGATAGATAGATAGAATTGCTCTCTGGATCAACAATGTGCAAAACTCTAATAAAAGGATGAGCGAACACACAAAGATGTATTTATGTTTTAATACAACAAAATAAAGTTTACAAGGGCATTCTTACCATGTGAAGTCATTTAAACACAATTCAGCCCCAAATTCTAAAAGGGGCCAAAGGTATGGCAGTAATCAAAATATTTTCACAATATTACATTGTTTATGAGGGTCTTCATACTCCAAAAAGATATTTTCATTGTTTCAAATTATTTAGTATATTCCTGAGGACAATTTCATTGAACACTGTAAAGCATTTAAAAGGATCTACCTTTGGAAATACGTTTTTTTCCCTTAAATTCCATTCCAATACAAGTGGAGCAAAAACTCCCTTCGATACAGTTTGGGCACACC
Organism: Arnoldichthys spilopterus; assembly: GCA_037974385.1. NCBI lineage: Eukaryota > Metazoa > Chordata > Actinopteri > Characiformes > Lepidarchidae > Arnoldichthys > Arnoldichthys spilopterus. Next base: position 37,234,075 of record JBBPDA010000105.1, read on the forward strand.
ACTAAAAGGAAATCTTTCTCTCTCTCTCTCTCGCTACATATATATAGATATGAGAGAGCTAGAGTCGTCGACAGATTTATCTGATCCAAAAGCAGAATGGTGATCACGATTGTGTCCCATTAGAATCTGATTAAATCACTGGCAGTACTGCCTGCAACATACTGTCTGAAATGTACTGCAGTTTGGATGTGTTCTGGTGGGAAAAAAAAGTGAACCAATGAATGCAGAAGATACAGAAAAACTGAAAGAAGAAATAAAATGGAGAAAACCCTTAATGCAGCTGGTTCTAACTGCAAATATGACTGCAATATTGCACCTATATTAAAACAGCAGTTCCAGCTTGCTGGGACAGTTGTGTGATGAATGATAAAACTCGTCAGTAGCTGCCTCTGTAGATTATGAACTTGACTCAACACATCAAACATCAAGTGAATATCAAATGATAACTTTCAAGCCAGTAGTGTGCTTTTTAAAAGGCACAGTTCATGGACAAATGAGATCTTTCTCTTGCTTTGTTTAAATCAGATAAACTGGTGTTTTACACATAAACACCAGCTGATTAAAGCAAGATAGACAAAAAATAGTTCTGAGTTATCTAAAAAACTTTATCCCCAACTATGTCACTCCAAACCTGGACTGGTAAGACCACCTCAATCGAACTTAAAGCAAACACATGGCCACTTGTGCTTTAGGTGTACAGCTCTGAGAATGTCCTGACAAAGCCAGTGTCTTTACTACTAGCCAATCTGCTATGACATAAAATGTGAAAGAAGTATTTGTCAGCCAAAATTACGGAACTACAAAACTTAAATCCAACTGAATTCAAATCAGAACAAGACACTGATAAAAAAATCATAGACTGCACTGGTCAAAGTTGAAAAGACAAGCAATAAAAACTAGTTGTATTTTACTGTTGACTTAATCATCTTTGACTTTGTGAATGATAATGCATTTTAAGCCCTCCTTTCTTTTGCTGGCACGGTGACTAATGAAGGAGGTATTTTCTCACATAAATAACTGTATACAGACAACGTAAACCTCAATCCTACAGAGGGCAGAGCTTTAAGTTCCGGTGATCTGTGATAAGTGTATGCTAGTGCTGAATTTATTTCAGTGGTGAGGTTAAGTTACTCAAAAGCACCAAGAATATTTCTAAAATAACTACAGTTTTCGCATCCAAATCTAGCCTTTGCCCACTTCTGACACCTGTCTGATTTGATATTTGGTCTCCTAATGCAGTAGTAAGAAAAGGTATTATGTTTAAAAATATATAGTGATTGCTACAAGTTGTTAACTACAATCAACTTAAATTTCATTCTATATTTCCCTATATAATAGGTGCAGTTTGACCAAGGATATAATGGGTCAATCATCCAAATTTAGATCTTGGTTAGATCTTGGTCCTATATCAAAGAGGGCAAAAGCTAACATTTTCTTGAAATCAATTAAAATTAATTAACAGAATTAATTAAAATTAATGTTCTTAAAAATAAATAAAACATTCTTAAAATGTTCTAAATATATTTAAGAGCATCTACATGCTCTTATTGTTCCATCTAAAATGGCAGCAAACCTTCCAAGTTGGTAAAATAACATGGATATTTCACACTGCCAGCAGACAAAGAACAGTGACATCAGGGTTCCATGGACCACCACCAACATTTGAACGTGGAGTGCCGGTAAAGAAGCACTTCCCTAAATAATCTACTAAGTGCCCAGCGTAACGTAGGAGATAAGTTGCTTTCACACACAAACAACACAACTTCCAGCTGGATCTGGATCATCCCTGAATATTGAGACCGCTCGGTCACATCAGTCAGTTAGTCAGTCTGTCTAATGTCTCTTCACTGCCTGCCATGGAGAATTTTTTGCTGTCAAAAAAGTCTCTCTGTCAAACGTATAAACATAGGCAGAAAGAGGCGTTTACTTCTGACCAGTCCTGGTCAGAAGTCAAAAGTGGTAAGATATGATGTGCAAATCTGTGTACTGTGTAAAAAGTCCTGAACATGCAAAGGCTGTAAAGATGGTCTGAGGTGGTTCGGAAGGTCATTAGTTGAAATAGAGCTCTTTGGTCAGCATGGAGACCACACAAGGGATCTGCTTCTTTTCACTAAAGCGTGGATCTTCAGACCAGGACTCAAAACTGGTTGCTACCATATAGTTAACCCGTGTAAGGATCTGCATGATTTCCAGCTGCTTGCCAAACTCATTGAGGACATTACAAAGGGCCTGGACAAACCAAGAGCCCCGGCCTGGATTCCTCCATGAATAATAACCTGAAAGAAAAATGCACAACTCTGTCAAAAAACTCTTTATGCACATACAGTATATGATATTAATTTACCTTAACATATTGTCAGTGACATATTTTTTAAAGACATTGGCTTGCTTCCCATTAGCACAATAAAATCTATTACTATTAGCTTAACATGCATATATAATTGAGAATTGCAATGCAAACCAAACAGTGGACTGAGACCCTCTCAGCAGTTTTGCTCAGAGTCTGGAGCAGTTCATTTTAAGATAAAAATTCAATATGGACCAAAGCCAGAATAAGCTGTTGTTTGTTCTCTGTAGACCTGCTTTTTTTGACACAGCATGTGCTTGTCATGTGTTTACATTTACATTTACATTTATTCATTTGGCTGACGCTTTTATCCAAAGCGACTTTCAGGACAGAGGAAACAATCAAGCGTTCGCTTTGCATAGATCATCATCTCTTCATGAGCCCTGAATGGGTTATTATAGAATGGAGAGTTTGGTCAAAGCCATTATAAAATACACAATATACACACATGTCAGTTCTAGAACACATCCGTTCTAATGGTGATCAGCTTATCTACAGTGAAAAACACAATGAGTGCATTACCTGGAACAGTGGAGTAAGCAAACAAGAAGTCTGCCTCCACTGGGATCTTGTGCCTAGGATTTGCATCTGTCTCTATAGTGTCATTGGGTGGTCCTGAGTCAGTCTGTATGCCATCATCAAACTCTGAACCTCGACAAGCCTGTGGAAATAGCACATTAATATCCTCCACAAGTGGACAAGAAAGAGTTTGCTCAGTAAGTACACATACCATGTAACATTAACATCCTCCACATGTGGACAAGTATTAATATATCAATTATGAAGGTAAGCAAACATACTGTGAAGATAAAACGAGTGCAAACTATTATATGTTGGTCGTTCTCTCCATCGCTCCCTCTCTTCCAGCTGTTAAACTACTCTTACCTGGATGAAGAAGAGCTTGGGCTTGCCCACAAGGCTTTTGCACATGTCTCCTCTGAAGAGTGATGTCATGCTCTTGATTGGCATGGCCCCATCTGTTCCGTAGATCATGCCCTCCTCTCCGTGGCTTAGTAGGATGCAAGCAAAGCAGGAGCTGTCGCTGTGATCCTCCTCTGAGACTATAACAAATGCACACATACACACAGAACATAAAACAGAGAGCAAAACACTGACTCTTGTGGTTTTACAGTTCTGAGGGCTCCATCACTACAACAAAAAACAACCAAGCAAGCAAAATAACTGCATGATGCAACCATAGAGTGCTGGGAGGATACTTCACGTGCCTCTCTCTCTCTGCCAAAACTGTGATGAAATTTTACTGTAACACATGCCACTTTGAATTTTTTTTAGTGTTTATTAAAATTAAATAAGAATTAAATAACATAAACAGCAAAGTGTCCTGTTTAACTTAGTTTCACTCACCCGCTTTCAGCAACCGTTCCATTTTTGCACAGGTCTGGTCATTGTAGATGACCACATCAAAGCCCAAGTTCTTAAAGCACTTAAACAGCTCTCCTGCATCTCGGTCTGTGCCATTGCGTACATTCATCCCTTTAACGCACAAAATAAAAAGCTATTATCATTATCTTATTTGCTAACACACACTTAAAAATGACACACATCTCATTTACAAAAATGATTCTTAAAAGAACCATCCACTGAAACTGGTTTGTTTTTCACTATAAAGAAGCCTTTGGAGGCACAATTCATCTTAAGTGGGGATGTCTTTACCAAACATGCATTAATAAAATGTCTAGTTTGTCATTAAATCATGCATTCTGCTTACTCAATTCAATAACACTGGTCAATAATAAGGCATTCATTAAAACTGAAAAACATCAAAATATGTAAAGGAAATAATAAAAGTAAGCAAATATTTCAAGGAGGTCTACCTGTCTTTTCATCAAAGTTCTTGTTGTTGATGATGATGCACTTGCCCACTCGCTGGTAGCTCATCTTATACTGGAATGCTGGTGAAACAATCCTGTAATGGCATTCAGAGGAATGGTCCTTCTCCCGCAAATTGCCATCCTTATTCTTCTTACTAAGCATCAAAGAACAAAAGGACTTTAAATTCCTGTATGAAAGATCATAAACCATATATTTAAATTTTACAAAGAAAACTGGACACTTTCACCTCAGATCATCATTGTACAAAAATATTACCAAAGATTGCCTTAGGTCAGTAACAACAAAATTTCCATTCTCTTGCCTTAATCACAGAATTTCTTGGATGTGAACGGACACAAGAGTGCCCAGACAAAAAAGTGTAATTACTACTTATCTCTCAGTGATAAAATGAATTACTAGCCATTCGGTGGCACGATATAGTAGCCCAATAAAAGAACATTATAAAACAGCAACTGGACAGCAACAACATTAGATCACAAAAGTGCACATCATTAACATAATTAAGGATGAATCAACACCAATAAATGAGTCTGGATGACTAAGCTAAGATTAACAAACAAAGCAAAAATGAACATACGAGTGTGAACACGAAAGCAACGTCATGGCTGTTTGTCAGGCTGTATTGGTCTTTCCCCATAAAGATTACAGTCTAACTAATCAAACATTATGGTAGAGTAATAACCTTAAATACATTCCCAAAAAGAGTATTTTTCACATGCCTGAGGGAAAATTCTCACAGACTTCTCATATCCCCATTGCCATATTTCCAAAGGATCCATCTAGATTGGTAGGCCACAGTGGCCATTGGACACTATGTGCAAGTATTCCAGAAGAACCTAGTCAACACGCTACCCGGTGGAAAACAATGGGATCCTGCTCTCTCTCTCTCTTACATACACACAACACATAGACACACACACACATGTGGCCCCATACACTGGGACGAATCAGTGCTCCACAGAAATCCCATGTGATCTAGAGCAGCAGGTTGCCAAAGTCACCCACCCCCTCCTAAAGCCCCCGGCATGACTAGCTCATCCTTGGCTGGAATAAGGGCTATCCTACCTGGGTTCTTCATTTAGCGCTACTCCACTCTGCATTGAAACGTGTTGCTCCTCTCTTTAGCTCTGCTTGCTTTGTCCAAACTTCACCTCTTTGGGTAGATTTTTTTTCCTTGATGTATGGTGAGGTGTGCGCTAGGATCCTGACATGCTCTATACTCTATAAAGAGTGGAGTGATGGCTGTGCTGGCCAGGGGCAGTGCACCCTACCTGAGTCAGCAGCTACGCCACCCCCCAGAGCTTTCTAAAGGCCTATTCAACTGCGCTGCTGAGGTCATTCAGGACACCACTGACCCTCTGCTAACTGCTGACAATCCTAGTCGTACCTACAGGCTAGCTCATCCATGTAGAGTCCTATATGTTAATACTAAACCATATGGGCGACACACTATGTTGGATAATGCTCTGCCTATTGGCAGCAAGTTATACAGAGATTTGCTTCTAGGCTAAACAATGTTCATTAAATTAGGGTGGTCTTCCCTATTCATGAATAGAACTTCAAGGATGCGTTAAGATTTTTGGGCTTTCTTGATCAAGTTCATTGATGTCTAGATCAAGCTTTATCTATCTAGATGCCAAATTTTATTTTTGAAAAGCTTGAGGTATATGCACTTCACTCAAATCTCACAGTCCACAAATCATGGCAAATGTAAAAAATACATAATTAGATAAATAGATTTAAAAAAGTACATCCAGTTGTGTATTTCATATTTGCATTGCTTTCTTTTTACAATTAAGTGGCTTACTACAATGACTCTGTTGCCAGCTGGTGGAGAAAATAGATTAATAGATGTAAATTCCTGTAACCTGACTACTGTTCTGAGAACTCATCTTTTTCTTGTTCTTATTTTTCTTTATACACTTTAGGCTATACAAAACAGATAATCATAATAACATATGTTTACATATAAATATAAACTGGAGTTAGTACAAAAGAACCGGTGTTAACTGACCTTCCAAAAAGAAGAAATCTTCCTTTGCGACTTGGTTTTGCATCTGTTTTATCCCCTTCCGCACCCTCCTCAAATGTTTCCGTTTCATCTGATACTTCAAGAGACATTTCTTCATTCCTGTTGGAGCTATAGCAGTAAAAGAAAGCCACATAAAATGAAATCAGACATTATAAATGCTACTGGAATATTAAAATATTTTACTGGTCTAGGGTGCAAAGGCAAAAAGAGTGCAAAGTATTCACAATTATGAATTTGAAAAAACATGAACTGTTTGAAAAGCAAATGTAAAGTAAACATTTATAAAATGTCTTTAATTCTTTCTGGAATTAAAAATACTGCCCACTTCCATGTTGTGTTTTCAAATGACTTAAATTCATTGTTAATTCTGTATATAAATTCCTGCAAGATCAGAGCATTCAACAAACTGTCGTTTACATGTCTTGTTTGCATCCCATTTCTAATTATGTATCAGTTGGCAATTAAACGACATAGGCTGTACTGACCTCAACTCACTAATTACAATGACTCTACTGCCACCTTGTGGGCAAAATAAGCCTACAAATGTAAATTCCTGTAGCCTCACTAATGTTCAGACTTATTTACCAATCTATTCTTTTCTTGTTCTCCCTTTTCATTTAATATTAGTCACAAATACCATGTTCTCCTTTAGCCCACATTTTTTGTGCGATACAGCAAGTATTGGCTCACCTTTTAGAGGACGCATATATTCCTTTACAGTCAGGTCTTGCATCTTTCTTATTCCCTTCACTAACTGCCTCAGTGTCTTCTACAACTGCTTCAGTTTTAGCAGGCAAGGTTTCTTCCTCCATCATGAAGCTACTGCAGAAAGAAACCAATAGATTGTTACTGAAATGCTGGAAAATGCATTTAAGTCAAAGGCCTATTCATGGCTGAATAAGTGCTGAAAATGTTCTGTGTTCACAATCCTTCTAATATTTTTTTATGAGTTTAAGAAGATATGGGAGGATGACTCCACCTCATCAAAAACAGCTCTTCTTTGCTTTTTGAATTTACAAATTCTGCCAACTGTCCATTCATTATGTGTTGTTTAAATTGTTCTGGTACATTGCTGAAATGTGTGTAAATGCTTCGTATACCAAAGCACCTAAATGTACCTTACTGTTTAGTTTAAGTTTACCAGAACAATATTTATTGCACTGTATACATAGTTTATTCAGGTGATATATTCCCTATCACTGTGCCTATCAGTTATGTTGTGAGGGCTGGACGCCTGTTCTCCATAACAAAAAAGATCTGCAGTCACACTAGTAGAATATCTAAGATTATATATTTCAGTTTCATGTTTATTGCCACATACAGATAACACAGGAAGACCATTACCAGTAACAGAACTCCTGGCCTCAGAGCATCCTCAAATCGCACAGTAAAATATCATTTAACACTAAAAAAGTAAAAGTATAATAAAATAGTAAAATAATATTATTAATAATAATAATAATTATTATTATTATTATTATTATAGCAGAAGGTAAGTCTAAAAGTGACTAGTATTTGATTAAAAGTGGACACATTATATGTTATTGTTGTATTATAAATTGTTATTAATATTTAAAGTATTGCACACTACTATAGATATCATCGCTTTTATAATATTAGTGTAGATCATTAATTGTAATTGTTTGGTTATTTTTCTGCTAGAACACCTCTACTAAAGTTATCCAGGAACTGATGAGCTGAATCAGGGATGTCAGCAGAACAATTCCATAGCTTAACTACTCCAGTGTAGTAGTGGGATATTGTAAAACTTTCCTTTGTGGTGAATGACTTTGTAAAGAACCTGTTCTCTTGAATTTCTGTAGTACATAAACAATACTAGCTAGCAAACGAATGCATTACTAACCACTTCCTCCTTTCATGTCCCCCTTCTTTATTTACTGTAGAACCTGGTATGTGACACCTCCTACTGACACAATTTAGTCACATACGTGTCACAGCTATTTGGCTCGCCTTAAGGCAAATTACTGAACCAGTTATGTTGTTAAAAACACTTTCAAAATTAAAGTTATTGGGCCTTCGCTGGGATGGTTTGTAGCTTCGTTAGCAAAGCTAGCTCCTTCTTGTAGCTTAGCTAACAGTAAGACCCTCCCAGAGCAGCGACTCGGGGAGACGGCGGCCCGTCTGTTATCACAAGTTTACTTAACGCTGATAAAGAAAAAAACGGTTGAAATGAAATAACTTACTTCTTCGCCAGACAGCCCTCCAAGAACTCCGGCAATTTGTTGTCCAGTTCTGGTCACACAGAAGTGTTAAGAGGGCAGCGATTAGTATGGAGAAAGAAACCGAAAGAAGTGGGTGCAAAGTTAAACTTGGTTACGTGGCCAACTGCCCTGTACAGTCACCTCGCTGCATCAGGACTGCGCTAAACATCATTCTAACGAAACAGGAAACGTCTTAAGTTCTCCGGAGAAGTTTACACAGTCACAGCCGAGACTCAGTTTCACTCATTTATTTTCAGTCTGATGATGGTTTTTGTCAAGATATTGATCTGAAGACCACTGAACAACAGTATATACCACAGTGTTAAACACGCACTGATAAAAGCATGTGTTCGGTTTCTTATTATAGCGTGAACCATAAACTATACGGATGGACGGACGGAGGAAAGTTAAACACAGATTTTGATTTGTTAACTTCAGCCAACTCATAATACCAAGGCAGGCCTGGTATTTTTGGTTTTGATAACCATTTTTTCTGTCCACTCTATATGAGTAATGTGAGTAATACCTACTTGCATTTACTCACATACATGTACTCAACTAAAATTGTTATTGTAAGCATATAAATAAATGATATTTCTGTTATTTAAGCATATTTGTGAAGAAATATGCTTTTTACTTTTTTACTGTTACTAATTCCATTTTCTGTTCAATTCCATTGCCTAATAGCACCTGCAGTGTGTTGCGATTTGTCACACCTCTCACTCTGAAGCTTTAGTATTTTATTAGATCAAGAGTGTGTTAATAATAATAATAAGAAGAAAAAGAAGACGACGACGAGATCCTGACACACAGTTGTGTATCCTGACACAAAGTTGTGCTGCTATGCTGATAGATGCTGGTTGCCCTAAGAAACTCTGCAGTTCTAAGAAGTTATGCAGTAAAGTATTAGGTTTACACCTGTTAATTTTGTACTTCTACTCAAGTTGCTTTTACTCAAGCTATTATTTCATTAAAGTAACAATACTTTTACTCCAGTATGGGTTTAAACTAATAACCTCTGCTAATGAAATGACATTTTCTCCATTAAAAAAACAATCCTTAAAAAGTCTACAAGACTCTCACCTATTCAGGCTATTAAGGCGTATTAAAAATGGCGGTGTAGGTAGATATTTTGGATACCATGGAAATTACTACCACGACAGAGCATGGTAAAAGAAAGCACATAGATATTGTGTATTGCACATGTAACCAGCGAGACCTGCATTATTTCATTCCACTATTTTTGTGCACACCTGGGAGACCACTGTGACTAAGCTTCCCAAATGAACAACAACACATTCAGTATTCAGTCTCATAAACCCCTTAGCATCTCTCTTACCCTTCTCAGCTAACAGACAGCTGGGCAGTCATTGGTTGCCACTGGTTGACAGTGGCCAAAGAGAGGTGGGACCTTGCATCCAGGTCATGTTATAGACATAGTCAGCCTGTGAAAGACCAGAGCTAAGTTTAACACAGGTCAGAGAGTGAGACACAAGTGGGAACAGGGGACTGTCTGGGGCACTTTGCCTTCCCCTCTACAGACTCTCCAGGACTGCTTGTTCAACTGATTTTAACTTGTTTGTAGATTTTTTTCTCTGAAGTAACGGTTTCAATAGGACAAAAAATGAATATTCAAAACTGCGCCAGGTGTGGGTTTGTGGTGTACCCAGCTGAGAAGATCAACCTCATTGGTCAGGTAAGATGGGGTGCATGTAAGGTTGGTAATGTATCTGTTGGAGAAAATCAAATATGATCAATTTTGTCCTTTAACTAAAAATTTTGCAGGTAACTACATTTATACATTATCTTATATGACCGACACCAGTCTTGCTATGGATGTTTACATGTACATTATTCAGAGTGACGTACAACAGTGATTAGTGTTTAGTTTGTGAAAAAGTTTGTTAGGTCAGGAATCAATTTGTGTAAGAACTTCCTTGCCCATCACATTACCATTGAGGCCAAGATAGTAGTTAGGCCATTGTTTTTCATGTCTCTGTCACAATGGGATAAAAAGCAAAAAAGTAGATTTGGATTTATGCGACATTGTGGTGATTTTTTCTCTATTTCTCTCTCTCATGAACAGAACTGGCACAAATCATGCTTTCACTGCGAGGTCTGTAAGATGGTTCTCTCTGCCAATAATTTTGTTAGCCATCAGAAGAGGCCATATTGTCAAGTGTGAGTACAGCCCATGCTTTTTGTGATATTTTGTGTAAAATGTCTTGGTAAATAAAAGGCGTTTACTGATGGACCATCCACTCTTGTAAACAATGCAGTTAAGCTTACCACTGCCACTCAGCCAGACCACTGAACTGTCAGGTTTCTAGGGAGTTTGTTTATAACTTTTACGTACTTTACAGGCATAATCCACGGAACAACACCTTCACTAGCGTTTATGAAACTCCTGTCAACATCAATGCCAAGAAACAGGCACAGGCTGTCAGTGAGGTGAGTTTGCGGTTATTTCATTGATGCTACAAGACAAACAGCAGTTTCTTTTTTGTTTGGACAAACTATTTTGTTCATAAAGAGATGCTAAAATATAGTTATTTGTGTGTGTTGTGACTTCATTGGTTGGTGAGTTCTTAAATAAAATATATTAAAGACGGAATAGTCTTACAAGAGATAAAATTGTACTTCACTGTAAGGTAATGGCTCAACATTACATTTGATGTCATTTTTGATCATTTCAATTAGTTCAGTCATCAAAATTTTTTATACGTCTCAAGGGCAGGGGGCATTTTCAAATGGTGTAAAGTGACAAATAAAACATGAGAAATATGAGGTTTCATATGATAGTGATCATATTCAGTGCAGTACTTTAAAGTGGTTTCATTCCAGTGTTTGACACAGAAAACAGTAGAAGTAATGTTTACATATGCAGTTTATATAGCCGTACTAGACAGACAGTATATTGCAGACTTATGCTAAACTGTCTACATCTGAAAAGTCTTTACAAAGACTGTCTCAATAAGTGAATTTATTTCTAGGTCTTTTTATGACAAGATTGTAAAGCTGTTTTTAGGAGTACTCGGAGACCCTGGTGACTCTACTGCTTTGGAATGGACTCTAAGTCTCGTGGCTATTTCTGTAGTGTGACAGCGACACGACACCCCTCCCGACTCTGCTTTATGCACTAGGTGGTTAAATTTATGCCTCAGGAAAGCAGCTCCCCTCTTTTTACTTCCTCCCTGCCCTCCTCCCTTTTCCCTCTCTCCCTCTATTTCTATCTATCTCTCTCTGTCTATCTATCTCTCTCTGTCTCTCTCTCTGTCTCTCTCTCTCTCTTTCTCTCTCTCTTTCTCTCTCTCTCTCTCTCTCTCTCTCTCTCTTTCTCTCTCTCTCTCTCT
>JBBPDA010000105.1:37246456-37263403 GCA_037974385.1 Arnoldichthys spilopterus
AAAGTTATTTCTGTGACCATTGTGAGTTTTTCTTTCATTGACTGAAGGGTACCAACAATTTTGTCCACGTGTGTACCATCCTACAACACTGCTCCACGTCTTGGAAGTCGCTTTGGATAAAAGCATCAACTAAATGTAAAATGTAAATGTCAAGTCATGTGATTTAAGTCCACATCTCTGTTATGTAGTTATGAGAGTGAGGAACAGGTCCTCAGTATGGATGCACAGATGTGGTATTTGTATGCTGATGCCAATATCCGGTTATTGTATTAGATATACACTGCTTGAATTGAGCTTCACTAAGTAGACACTGGATTTCGTTTACAGATTAAATATCGAGAGGAAGGTGAACGTTTCATGTCCACGTTCCACTATGACATGAGGTCAAAAGAAATGCAGCAAGCTCGCCAGGCTAGCCAAATGACAAACCAGGTGAGAAAAGAGTTCATGTCACATTTTCAGATCAGTTTATCACATGTTAAATTCAGGAGCACTGAAATGAAGGGTTAACACATGCACTGAAATTTCCCCTAGGCTTACCAGTCAGAATTTTCAGAGCAGCAGACATGGTACTCGGGCAGCGTATCCAGCCAAGAGATAGTTCACATGACTCAAGCACAGAAGACCATCAGTGATGTAAGTGATCACACCTGGAGCTGTGTCTGAATACTGATGCCTGTGATGGCAACAATGCATGGAAAATTATGGCATGCATTTCTTTTAACTGTGTGTGGTCTTAGGTGGAGTACAAACGGGGTCATGATGAGCGAGTGACACAATTCACCTCTGTGACTGACACACCTGGGATAATGCACGCTAAGACTGGAACCTCTTTGGCAAGCGATGTATGAACTCTTTCACTTTCTGCCAAGTGGCATTGCCACATCTGCTCTACTGCAGTTTACACTTAGCCTAAATAGCTTTTACTGCTGTATGTACAGGAACAAACCTGCTGGACGTTCACTACAGTAAACCCTGCTGACGATGTGATGTGAACAATGTGGTGATTTAACCAAGCTGCCTTAACATTTTCAGTTCATTTTGCAAAGAAATTTGCTTTTGATTGATAGGTGAAGTACACAGAGGCATATGAGCAGTCCAAAGGAAAAGGCAGCTTCCCTGCTATGCTCACTCCAGGATATGAAGTGGCCAAGAAAGCCCACAATCTTGCTAGCAGTGTAAGTAAAACTTTCTGTGGTGCAGCCAATGGGGAACTTTGTGTATTTGATTTCCTCAGCAGGAGTCATAGTAGAGGTTTTAAGCAGTTTCTGTGCATGTGCTAATTATTTTCAGGTGGAGTATAAGAAGGGACATGAAGAGAGGGTGTCAAAGTACACCACTGTGACAGATACCCCTGAAGTGCTCTTGGCTAAAAGCCAAGGGAAGCTTGCAAGTGATGTAAGCACAAACCCTCTGCTTACATGGAATTTGAGGAATAAGAAATGACAATAAATCTCTATGAATCTATGAAATTAGAATATAATTAGGTTTATACGTGTATTTTTCTTTTACCCATGATAAACAGTTTGTCTACACCGAGGAATACGAACAGCAGCGAGGGAAAGGAAGCTTCCCTGCCCATGTCACTCCTGGATACCAAGTGTCCAAGAAAGCAAATGAGATGGCAAGCAAAGTAAGTTGTCACACATAGCTCACTTAAATTTCACACTTATATGTCCCCATGCAAAACAAAACTAACTGGCCAATGCTTTTTGTGCAGGTGAAGTACCAGCAGAAGTATGAGCAAGAGATAAAAGGTAAAGCTAGCACCGATGCGGGAGCAGCAGAGTTTGCTCTGGCAAAAGAGAATGCAGAGAAGTTCAGCCAGGTGATCATCATCTCTTCAAGTCATTGTTCAATTAGTGATATCAGTTCATTATCACCAGACACATTCTCACACACTCCCACCAACATGCTCATTGAGATTATTTGGTCTTTATGACTTGAGCTTTTAATCACATGGTTTGGCATTTTACTTCTAGTTGCACTTGTGGGCAGACATCTGTGATTTCTTTCTTTCTTTTTTTTTTTTTTAAATAAATGTCTCATGGAACAAACTTGACAGTGCCCTGCAGTGAATGGATGTCTACTATAGTAATTAATCCACGTTGGTCGTAAGATACAGCAGATTGGTCATGCTCCAGGCACAAATTCAGAGTTTTTAGCCATGCATGGCTAAAAACAGAAGATAGCACAGTTTGTGTTTTTTCTGTTAATGATTTATTGGTTGTATTTGAGTTTTTTACTTCACTATCAGATCCACTTATTATAACAATACATTTCATAGTTCTACAGTTGCAGATTGTAGTATATCTGTTTGTCTGCACAGCAACACACAGACACATACACTTACATGGCACTACTACCACATTGCTACATTATGCACTTTATGGTAAGTGAGCCAGTTTAAATGAACCTAAAATGTGGGTGTGAATGTGCTAATTACACCTTAACTGTCTTTTATGTGGTTATTATTAAATGAATATATTTTTTTCTGTCATCTCAGCACGCATACACTGAAGAATATGAACAGCAGAGAGGCAAGGGAAGCTTTCCTGCTATGATCACTCCTGGATATCAGATGGCCAAAAAAGCCCATGATATTGCCAGTGATGTGAGTACCTCAGTTTATTTTCTTTTAATAATTTACATTTATCACAGTATAAAAATAAAATATATTCAGTTAATTAACCTATTCTTTCAGTTACATGAAAATGGAGATTCTTAACATGAGTTACTGGCCCACAGTTACTATAGCACAGTTAATGAAAAAGTGTGAGCCCTATCTAGCAAAAACATGTTTGTGGTTCATGCTTCTGGTTTAAAAAACAATCTTAATGTCATGACTCCAAGCTAGGAATCCAGTGTTGTCCCTCCAGAAGCTCCTAACAGACTTATTTTGTCATAACTCGTGGGTGTAGATTTCATGTGTTTGTTCACACCAGGACAATGGCACCTGACATGAGCATTGTTGATTTGAACTGCACCAACCCTCTTTCCATTTTTAACCAACAGCTGAAATATAAGAAGGACCTTAGCAAGATGAAGGGTTCATCTGCTTATCACTATCTGACCTCTGATGACAACCTGACTTTAAGGAATGCTCGCAAGATCAATAAGATTATCAGTGAGGTGAGGTTCTGAGGTGCAGTCTTATGACCATACACACGGTCCATGTATGTGGGGCAACCTGTCTGTTCCACACTTGCATATGATATATACTCTACATAATGTTTAATTAAATTTAAGTTACCACATCATTTAACACATAACTCAACTAATAACTGAATAAAGCTGAATGGGTTAAGCAGAAGCAGAACATATCCACAAAATAGAATATGCTTTATCTAGTACACACGTAATGTTCCTCATGTGTCATACCATCAGAGCCATGTGACATCAGGTCAGGGATCCCTCACAAACATATATATATCAAAATCAGGCCTTTGAATAACACTGTGGATGACAGAGAAGGTTTAAAAAGCAGTCTGTCATGTGTTTAGCCATACACAAAGGCTTCAAGCCTGCATTGTGTTAATCTCTACATGACTCTCCTGCTGAGCTCAGATCCTCGGACAGGGTATGGACCGGTAGCACATATGGCCTGTAAACATAACGTCAGTGTCCAGAGATGGCAACCTAGACATCTGTCTAAATGCCTCTGTTGATACCTGACGATACCAGTGACTGTTAGCATATCATCGTATGAGTCCAAAGAGGCTTTTATGCATGGGATGTGAAGGTCACCACTAGGGCAAGAAGTTTAGAATTCCAGAGTGTCACTGCATCACTTTGAACGAAACAGAAGGTATCAGCTTATGGCTGTTTGTTCTATAGCTCATCACCTTTTGTTGTCTCTCATTTAGGTTGAATACAAGAAGGACCTTGAAAACACAAAAGGACACAGTATCAATTACTGCGAAACACCGCAGTTTAAAAATGTGTCCAAGATTGCCCAGTATACCAGTGATGTGAGTATGCCATGTGACTGCTCAAAGAGTGAAAGCATTTTCTATATTTAAGGGAGATGTTACTATGCAAAGCTGATGCTCTTTCACTTCTGGCATTCACAGTTATGGAAACAGAATGCTATTGTCACAGTCATCTTTGTAAAAATGAATCCACACTAACAGCAATACACTGTATATTTAAATAAAAAAGAGTGCTTGATTTTGAAAATACAGTAGGCAAGGAATCACTGAGTTTTCCTTTATATTGTGTTTGCTTGCAGAATAAATATAAAGAGAAGTATGCCAGTCACATGAAGGGTCACTATGAGGGAACTGGGCTGGACAAGAAAACTTTACATGCCATGAAAGTCAGAAAGCTGGCCAGTGATGTGAGACTACATAGCCTCTTATATTGTGTGTTGATAACATTCATTTAGAGAAGATGCACCGTAAACAAATGTATCATGCTACAACAATGTAATGAGAAAATGCATCATCGTGTACAGCTTTTCTATTATAATGTTTATACATTTGAAAAAAGTATTATTTTAAACTAATCATGACACCCACAAGTTTTGTCAAAACTGCATATCACTGCATTTTCAGATTGCATATAAGTCAGAGTATGAGCAGGAAAAGACAGAGCAGGGAGAATACAACTACCCTGCTAACATCACCCCATCTTATCAGACCCAGAAAAAACTTGAGCCTCTCAAAGATGTGAGTCTGTTAAATGTGTAAATTTAAGTGTGACTTTTTTAAGTGAATCATTATGCTGCACGCAGAATGACCTAAGTGCTGATAAAGACAATACTATATTTTTCTTCATAGCTGATTTTTTTTCCCTTCAGAAAAATTACAGAAAGCACATTGACAAAATCAAATATAGCCAGGTGACAGACACTCCTGAAATTATTCAAGCCCGAATCAATGCTCAGCAACTTAGTGATGTAAGTATTTAACTCTTTCAAAAAGTACAGTGTATCATTTTTTTCATATTTGCGCTCCTATAATAGATCATTTGTTATGTATATATTATCTCAGCTGATCTAAATATCTCCTGCAGTTGAACTATAAAGCCAACTATGAGAAAACTAAGACACAGTACACCTTAGCCCAAGATACGCCTCAGCTCATGAAGGCCAAAGCCAATGCAGAGCTTATCAGTGATGTGAGTTTACACCACAACAAAACAGTAACAGTTTGTGATTTAGTTTTAAAGGCTTGATTAATGTATTGCATTGTTGACTCTGCCTGTGGCTTTAGATAAAGTATAAGGAGGACTGGGAGAAGCATAAGTCTAAAGCATGTGATATTGGTCTGGACACACTGACCTTTAAAGCTGCCAAAGCCTCTCGTGATCTGGCCAGTGATGTAAGCAAATGGCAAATACATCTTCATTCATTCACATATCTATTCATATGTGCTAGATATGCTAGACTAGTGTGAATAATCTTGTAATAGCATATAAAGCAGTATCAAGTGACTGTGGGCCTATCTTGCAGATCAAATACAAAGAATCATACGCAAAGAGCAAAAATAAAGCAGTGGGTGTGAATGTGAGTGACTCCAAGACCCTCCACTGTCTTCAAGTGAGAAAGCTTAACAGTGAGGTAAACATTCTTTGACCAGAACTTCAAAATATATCATAATCATATATATCAAATATATCAGATATATCAAAACCTAATAACTTTTTTTTGTCTTTAACATACACCTCTCCTTAGACTGCCTACAAAAAGGATTCAAAGGAGACTCAGACTAAGTGTAACCTGCCTTTGGACATGGTAAACCTAAGCCATGCAAAGAAAGCCCAGGCGCTGGCCAGTGATTTGGACTATAGGAAAAAGCTTCATGACTACACCATCCTGCCTGATGACATCACAGTTCAGCAAGCTAAAAAGGCCTACAACTTGCAGAGTGATGTAAGAAGGAAATGGAATAAACAAAAGACTGAAAGATCTGTTTTATTATCAGTAATGTATTATGAAGACTGGTGTTTCTTTGACCGTAACAGAACCAGTACCGCTCTGACTTGATCTGGATGAAGGGAGTGGGCTGGGAGGCTGAAGGTTGCCTGGATGTTGAACAGGCCAAGAAGGCCGGAGAGCTTCTGAGTGATGTGAGTTGTGTGCGTGGAGGGTGATGTGTTTCAGTATGTTCATTTGAGTGCTAATAAACAAAAATATCTTGTCCTCACAGAAAAAGTACCGACAGAAGGCGGATAGTGTGAAGTTTACCCAGGTGGCTGACACTCCTTCCATCAAGCATGCCAAGAAGAGCCAGGAGCTGCAGAGTGATGTTAGAATAATTTTCTAAACACACGGTTTTGTCTGATGCTTTTCTCTGTTGAGCATCACAACATTTAGTGTCTGACCAGTCTTTTCTCACCCTTAGCTAACATACAAAGCAGGAACAGAGCAGATCATCCATCAGTACACTGTGAGCAAAGAGGAGCCTCTTTACAAACAGGCCAGAGCAAACGCCGAGCTTCTAAGCAACGTATGAGTCAACTTTTAGATGTAGTACTTACCTGTATGTGAAATAAGCTGCTGGCTTTAAGATGCTAAGCCAATGTATCATATCTGTGTTTTTCAGAAAACGTATAAGAGTAGCTGGGAGGCTCAGAGGGAGAAGGGCTTTGAGTTACGTATGGATGCACTGTCTATCCTCACTGCCAAAGCTAAGAGGGATCTTGCCAGTGACGTAAGTGACCAAAACCAAAATTCAATAACCCCCAAAATGATGTAGGTACTGTAATAAATCCCAGAGTAACCGTAAATAACACGGTCATCAGCTTTGTAAATCGTTCTCATAGTTTATTGTATACTATATGATGTTTCATACTGAGGTAATGTTGTAATATTGAAGCTTAGTGACAGGAAAAAAATCTGAAATAAAGAAAAATATTCTGCAGTTATTCAAAATATATGGACATTTTTTGAATTAACATTCCTTTTTGTCTATAGGTAAAATATAAGCAGCAATATGAGATGACAAAGGGGAAGATGATTGGGGTCAAGACTGTGACAGATGATTCTCAGATGGCCCACTCAGCTCTGGCCACTAAGCTCCAGAGTGACCACAACTATAAGAAAGAGTATGAGGATACTAAGACCAAATACAGTGCCTCACTTGATATGATGACTATCTGCCATGCTAAAAAGGCCCAAGACCTGGCCACAGAGACAAACTACAGAACTTTCCTGCATGAATACACCAGCCTGCCCAGTGACATGAAAGTGGAGTGGGCCAAGAAAGCCTATGGCCAACAAAGTGATGTAAGAGTATAATACAACAATATTCTGGAATGCTTGATATATAAATATACTGTAGATGCACACAAATTTGTTTCTTTCTTAGAAAAAATACCGGTCAGATCTTAACTGGATGAAAGGTGTGGGCTGGGAGACTACCGGATCTCTTGATGTGATGCAAGCTAGGAAGGCTAGTGATCTTGCCAGTGAGGTAATTATGAACTGTCTATAGTTGCACAACAATACTTAAAAACCTGATGAGGAAAATAATTAATATTCATAATGAAAATACTACTTGGAGCACAGATCTAATATGACTTAAAAGTTTACATAGTAATTCAAGAACTGTCAGGCACTGTGTGAGCTTTTGGGGAATAATCCTTTTGTAAGTATGCTATAATTATTTGACAGATCTATGATGAAGGTGGTAATTTGGATGGAAATGGGAGTCTTGTCAGAAAAAGGAGGAATCTTGTTATTCAGTTCCCCAGGGCCTGGCCTGGATTTTCTTACATGACAAGAGGCAAAAACAGGATTAGAGCATTAGAGAACTCCATGCTTTAGATATTTACACATTAGACCTTTACATATTAAAATGAACTGCCAGTTTGTCATAATTAAAATGTATTAGACAAAACAGAGCTCACATTATGCTTATACTGATGTATTTGCATTATCCCCTTTCTTAACTGCAGCTATGATTATCATCATTAGAAATGCTGTACTCGAAATAAAAAAACACTTTTGAATAGAGCTATTTAAATAGAAGGGTGCCAAGTCAATTGTATATAATAAAACAAGCCGTATTTACAAAGCATCTTTGGAAAATGATCCAATTATATGTAGGACTTGTGCACTAACTGTGTCTGAGCCATTTCCTCTAAATATAAATCATTTTATGTCTTTCCACACTCAAACCACACTGCAGTAATAAACTGAACAAATAAATCTCTGTTGTCTTTCCTTTGTGTTCCAGAAAAAGTATCGGCAGAATGTTAGTGGACTGAAGTTCACCAGTGTGGAGGACACACCAGAGATGCTGCAAGCCAAACTCAGCAATAAGCTGGCATTAGACGTAAGCAAATTCCCCACCTATCAGGGTCACATTAATTTTGTGCACTCAACAAACCTGTTAAATCACTTTAAAGAAATTCAAAGAAAGAAAAATGCACACTGCAACTTTTTGTTTTGTGGGGTATGTTAATGTCAGTTATTACTAATTGTTCCGCTAGCAGCCCTAATTTGCTAGATACAATATACTGTCATTGTACAGAGGCTGTACAGAGAGAAGGGGGAGAGTGAGAAGCACAAGTACACACTGACAGGAGACCTGCCAGAGCATGTGCAGGCCAAGATGAATGCCATGAACATCAGTGAAGTGAGTGATAGAATGGGCGCCATGCTTCTGTTTCAGAAAGTTTATAAAAGCAAGAGACTGTATCACACATACATACACGTAACGTATTATCTCTGTTTCAACTGTGTTTCATTTCTTCACAGTCACGATACAAAGAGTCATGGATGAAGCTCAGAGATGCAGGCTACAGGCTACGTTTGGATGCCATTCCTTTCCAGGCTGCCAAAACCAGTTCAGAGATACTAAGTGATGTAAGACTGGTTGTCACAAGTTTATTTTTTTATGTTTTTCCTGTCTTTTTATGTCATATGTAAGGTACAAATATGAAGTTACTGAGATCTGCAATTGTTTATCTTCAGCAAAAGTACAAAGAGGAGTTTGAGAAGATGAAGGGCAAGATGATTGGTCTGAAAGGATTGCAGGATGACATAAACATTGCACATTCAGTGCATGCCAGCCAGCTACAAAGTGATGTTAGTACAGCTATGGAGTACAATAGAAAAATAACTGAGACACAAACATGTTGTAGTCGCTTTCTTTTTTCAGAATTTTGATGAGTCTCTCTATCATTCTCTCTCATCAAACAGATCAAATATAAGAAGGACTCTAGTAAAGTGCACTCTCAGTTCCACCTACCAATGGACATGCTGGACGTGGTCCATGCTAAGAAAGCCCAGGCACTGGTCAGTGATCAGGACTACAGGCTGACCCTGCACAATTACACTGCTCTGCCAAATGACCTGAAAGTGCAAGCAGCCAAGAGAGCTTATGAGTTACAGAGTGAGGTAAACTCCTTTTATAGAACTATGTATCTATAGTCGAAACATTTATTATCATTAATGCACTGTACACACTACATAGATACATACATAATGCTTTGAAAATGAGCACCCACTTATTGCATAAAACTGGCTCTGTCGATTATGATGTTTGGTTCATATTGCATACAATAAAATGTATTGTGATTGCAGTTTTCTGAGCAGTTCTATATGTGTGTCTTTGTGTGTGATTAACAGAAATCCTACCGTTCTGATCTGAATTACCTGCGTGGGGCAGCCTGGATTGCCACTGGTGCCTTGCAAATTGAAGGCTCCAAACGTGCAACAGAGCTGATCAGTGATGTAAATGTCCAACATTTCATGGCACTTGTTACCATATTCATCTGTAAGAAAACCTTTAACCTCTCTCTTTTCATTTATTCAACAGAAAAAGTATCGTCAGCAGCCTTACACATTTAAGCATACATCTGTCACAGACTCTCCTGACATTGTACATGCTAAGTTAAGCAACAAGATCACCAATGAGGTATGTAAATAATGACTTTGTCATCTGATTACCTGATTATATCTGTTGTCTGTGACCCAGCTAAACAGTATAAACATCTGTTTCCAACAGCGCCTGTACAAAGAGAAAGACGAGAACTTCAGGCATAACTACACTATCACAGCAGAGCGACCAGAAATCACTCAGGCCAAGATTAATGCTGCCAATTTCAGTGATGTAAGTCCTTCCAGTCATTCAAACCTATTTAATACCTTGATGTACCAGATTATTCCTGTAAATTACATTAAAGGTTGAACTGAAACTTTGCATGAGGTTTGCATCAGGTTATGAAATCTGAACTGAGTGTGCTTTCTTCTTTTAGACCAAATACAAAGAGTCATGGCACACGCTAAGAGCTCAAGGCTATAAACTGACCATGCAAGACATCCCCTTCCAGGCAGCTAAAGCATCCACAGGCATTGCCAGTGATGTAAGAAAAACCATGCTAATTTTACATCTTCTGAAAACATCTACAAACATAGACAGCAATGTTCTCCATTCTGTAATTCAACCATGGCATGCATATAGCAAAGCCATAAAATTACACTTCTTCCTGATGCATAGCAAATTATACATCTGGACGACTAAGTAATTGTGATATAAACAATATAATTATATAATACTGTGTAAAGGATTTGGAGACCTAAGCAAATTTAAGTTTAAAACATTTGTCTCAGATGTTTTGCTTGTAACATTACAATAAATTTAAACAAACATTAATCCAGTAAAGTAAAAAAAATGTTTGCGATTAGCTTTTTTATTTTAGGGGGCCTACAACTTTTGCACAATACAAGGTAGATTTAAAAGTTAACTGTAATGTATTTTATATCCTTGTAATTAAAAAGCTATTCACTGTTAATGTGAATTAATTCAATTAATTTACTCCGCTTCATAGAATCAGTACAAGCATAACCACATTCTGGAGAAGGGCAAGCACATTGGCGCCCGGAGTGTCATGGATGACTCTAACCTCCTGCACTGTATGCAGACGTCACGTCTGCAGAGTGATAAGAATTACCGCAAAAATGCCATGACCATCAGTGGCCAGTATCGCTTGGGACTGGACCTTGTTAACCTGGTCCATGCTAAGAAAGCCCAGGCTCTGGCCAGTGATCAAGACTATAAGACCCGTCTTCACTCCTACACTGTCCTACCTGATGACATAAAGGTGCAGTGGGCCAAGAAAGCCTATGAGCTGCAGAGTCAGGTAAGAGAGAAAGTTGGAAAGACTTAGAGTGTGAAAAGTATTACCTCAAACAAAGCATGGATTTAAATGTGTATGTAATTTATACAAAATGTCACTATTGACACTAATTACATTGACTCAATATTTTATTCATGTGAGAATACTTATTTGAATTAAGTAGATTAAATTATTTCAGAGTAGGTGAAGGGAATTCAAAAAAATTCAACAACACATTGTGATTAAAGAGTATTCCTATTAACTTTTATATTTTTCGCAGAATGTGTACAAGTCTGATTTGAACTTCATGAAGGGAGTTGCCTGGGACTCAGTAGGAGCACCTCAGCTGGAGTCTGCAAAAAAAGCTGGAGAGCTGATCAGTGATGTGAGTCCATGCTGGTTGACCTCATACCCCAAACATATGCTTTTAGGAAGACAATTCATTTACCTGTTTATGGTATTTAATGTTAAGCTTTTGTTCAATATAAAGGGCCTCTATGGCTTTGTTCTTGCAGAAGAAGTATCGTCAACTACCTGACAGGCTGAGGTTTACCCAGGTTGCTGACTCACCTGATATCATCCATGCCAAGAACAGCTACATGCATTGTAGTGAGGTGTGTCCAAAAGTCAAATGCTGAAAAAGCACAGTAATATCTATGAGATTTTTGTTCTGATGTGTTACTGTCTGTATTTCAGAGGCTGTATAAGTCTGGAGATTCAGAGTCCATGCATAAATACACCTTACCCCCTGATCACCCTGAATTCATCAGAGCAAAGATTAATGCTCAGCAAATCAGTGATGTATGACACATTTTTAACAAGACTTCTTTTAAAAAGTCTATAACTCAGATGTTTACATCTGCCATCATCAGCTTATATTTTTATGTGTTTCAATTTGCAGAAAGTTTATAAGACATCAGGTGACCAGGTGAGAACAGCAGGCTATGACTTGAGACTAGATGCCATTCCCTTCCAGACAGCCAAGGCTTCAAGAGAAATTGCTAGCGATGTGAGTCTAAATAGCATTTCTTAATCTTTTCTTGGTCTCATTTAAAAAATACATTTTCTGAACTGTGAGAACTACAATTAAACCAAGGTTTCCTATTATTCCTCAGTTCCGCTATAAGGAGGCCTTTGTAAAACAGAAGGGTCAGCAGGTGGGTCTGCTCAGTGTAGAGGATGACCCCAGAATGAGGCACTCGCTAGCTGTAGGCAAGCTGCAGAGCGACAATGAGTATAAGAAGCAGTTCCAGGAGACCCGTTCTCAGTTTAAGATCCATGCAGACCAGCCCGAGTTCCTTCAAGCCAAGAAGAGCCAGGCTCAGGCCAGTGACCTCAGCTACCGGCAGCGTCTCCACAACTACACATGTGACCCAGAGCAGCTCAACTTCAAACATGCTAAAGAGGCCTACAAGCTACAAAGTGATGTAAGTGTAAATTGTGCTATTTATACATACAAAAAAAGGTATAACGCTTGAAACAGCAGGTTTGTTGTTCAGTTTTTAATCTTATTACTCAGTTATAAATTGGTAACAATTATGAAACCTTTATTCCAAATAATGGTCTATTCTCTATAATATTCTATAGATATTCCAAATAATCTGTTCTTTATAATATTCTACAAACTACATAAGTTGTTAAGAGGGAGGATTTAAAGTCTGGGCCCATAACAAAATCCCTTGCAATTTAAGCAGCTGAAAATTGCACAGATGTATTTTGTACATTTGACATGACTTTTGTCAATAAACATGTCCCAATATTGCAAAACATTGTGTTGACCTGGGTCTTGATAATGCATATCTGATTGCAGGTAAAGTATAAATCAGACTTGAACTGGATAAAGGGCGTAGGTTGGACCCCTCCAGGCTCTCATAAGGTAGAAATGGCCCGGAGGGCAGCCGAGCTTGGCCTAGCTGATGGAGTGGACACTGAGGAAGCCATTGCCAAGTACCAGCAACTGATGGTGAGACAGAGCAGTGTAATCTGCAACTAGAACTAGAAATAGCATATGTAAAAATATTAATAGTTACAAATGCATTATTCCCATTATTCAGACTTTCAGACTCTCCGTGACATCTCTCCATGATTGCTTTCTGCTTTTTCTACTCTCCTCTCCTCTTCCAGATGTTTCAGCATGAGCAGCAGTTGCTGGAGCAGCAGATGCTGGAGCAACAGCACCAGGCCTCCTCAGAGGAGGGGGAGAGCACAGAGCATGTTCAGCATTCTGTGGTTAATCCAGATGCCATGGAGATCCTCCATGTGAAAAGGAAGAAGACCATCCACACTACTTTCAAACAAGCAAAGACGGCGAAGTCCATGACATCACAATCTATAACATCTCATTCTTTTACAAGCCAGTCCGCAGGGAGCGAGCGCCATGAAAACAGATCAATTGCAGATAAGTCCACTGAAAATAAGTCTATAACAATGTAAGCCAAACTTTGTGTGTAGAGCCTGGTGTTCTGTACTTGTATTGTATTGTAAGTAGAAAGTCTGAAGCATGAAGGAAAGTTTATGTGACACGGTTAATGAATTCAGTATGTGAAATGTTGGATATAGAATGGAAATGCATACACTCAGTTTGCAGGAGCCTAATGGCCATATTAAGAGGATATAACTTGTGAATACAGTAGGAAGTTTCAGAAAGTATATTGTGTATGTGAAAAAATGTGGACTTCTTTAGTTTTCCTGAAGCAAAGGCACAAGTTTATTTTTATTCATTAACAGATGAAGCCTCCAGCTTCATTTACAGAAAAAAATCATTTTGAGGTATGTGAAAAACCTTATATAACAGCATTAGTCTGTAGTAATGAAAATCAAATGTATGACTGTTCTGTGGAGTCACATGTGGCCAGTTTTTAGACTGACATCAGCAGAAGCATTATGTTTAAGATATATTTGATATACTGTATGTCTGACAGGTTCAGCTTTTTGAGTATGCCATTAGCAAATACAGCTCAGCAATGTGAACAGTATGACCATGAGATCCAGAAATAAAAGGTTTTATAGAAGCTGCACAGTGACTCATGACTCTCATGACTCATGACACTAATTTTTCTTTAGTCATTCACTGATATATTCATACATCGCCATGTAGCTGTTTTATGAGGAGCGCATCTTTTTGTTAATCCAGTCGAGGAAGTGGGTGACACGGGCATAAATACCAGGTTTATTCTTCTTTCCACAAGCATCACCCCAGCTCACTACTCCATAGATGTAATGTAGGCCATCCTGCTTACAGATCAGGGGCCCCCCAGAGTCTCCCTATACAAAGAAAAAACAAGTAAAATTACTATGGATAGGCAGACTCATACAAATTTATAAATACCTTAATTTAAACCTTGCAGACCTACAGTGTGTTACACAATTTACACAGTTTTCACCTAAAAACAAATAGATTTTTGATGTCCAAAATTTATTCCTGTAGTTTTGCACAGTAGCCCCGACAAAATTCAGGATTTAAGAAGACTACTACTGTTTTTTTGTCCATTTTAATAGATAACAACAAAGCCACCTATCCACTTACTGCAACATTAAGTGTGTAATTAACTCAGTTTTGCCGTTTGAACTGAGCTAATTGGTTGCATACAATTATTTATTACTTGTTAGCTTCATTAGCTTCTTAGCACCAGTACAAAATTAAAGAAGCACATTTCAGTCATTAGTTATGTGTTGAATGATCATCTGCACTTGGGAAAATGTGTGGAGTTGTATATATTGTATATATCCTTTTAGTCAATCATTGCAGTTACAGACAAATATGATAAGACCCACCTGGCAGGAGTCCACTCCTCCTTGCATGCGTCCAGCACAGAACATGCTATCATCTAGCACATTCCCATAGATACGAGGAGCCATGCAGCGCTTCTGGGAGATCAAGAGAACTTTTGCATCCAACAGCTGACTGGAACCTTCTTCATCTGCAAGAACAAATTGTATCCATCTTAGTAAGTATAGAAGACTCCATTGTGTTTTAGTCAACAGATTATGAAAACATAAATGGTAGATGTGATAAGAAATAGTGGATGGCCACACCATGCTCCGTGACTCCGTAGCCTGATATGGTGCACTCTGTCTCGTCAGGTAGTGGGCCAGTGGGCAGACAGGCAGCTTTAACAAATCTGGTCTCTTTGGCACACTGTCCATCCACAGCCTTCAGTTTGAGCAAGGCTGACATTAAGAAAATTCCAAACAAATGTTAATGTTTTAACCATCTGAGCATGTAGGAACGCTAAAAAGGTGATGCACATAGTGTACTTAAATCAAATGTGTACATGAATAACATATATTTCCTTGTATTGTCCTTCAGTTTATTGAATTTTTATATTTAAATCTAGTAATGGACATATTTGTATCTAGTAGCTTGAAAAGGGTGTTAGTGGATGACCTATGTCATTGTACAGGGCATCAGGAGTCTCTGTGTAGTTCTCATGAACGATGTAATCCTCCACTTTCACCGTCTGATCTGCAGCCTCATGTTTCTCGAGGTTCACTCCCCCCAGTCCCACCTGCATCTCATTTATTCTTTCACTGTTAGGCAAACACACACACACACACAAACACATCGGTTTATATCGTTCATAGCATCATGCATCGTAAAATTGTATTGACTGAGCAGATTTTTACCTTATCTTTAAGGATTATTATTTTCAGTAACTTGGCTATTACAAATATAATTAACACAAAAGCACTTGCAAATGAATGTGAAATAATAATAATACGGCATCTCATGGCTGCTGAATTATGAATTATTGGATGTCTTTATGGCAACAAGTCAGTTCAATTGCTCAGCTCTACATGTGGCATTTAATGGCTTATTCTTTTATTCAGAACGTTTCAGTAAAAAAAATACGCATTATGAATTCTTTTCTATGCATATAATACATTTGTATAAAGAAATTCTCTCCTAAAACTGAGTTTTATTGATGAACTACAATGTCTACTTTTAGTTGACCTTTGCCCCAGTGTCACTATGAGTGTAATGTAATAACACTGCCCTCTAGAGGCTACACTTACATACAGTGTGCAGCAGTGAGGACCCAGCAGGAGTCTAAAAGGATTCCCCCACAACTGTGACGGAACGGATCAGTAGTGCGTTTACGGCGAACTTGCAGGGACACTTGCCAGGGATGAGCTCCAGGTAAAGCTTTCCTTCCACCAAAGATCTTACCCAAAGCCCTGGTAGGCTGAGATACCCCACACACAGAGAATTCCGTCTTTGGACGAGCCATGGTGACCACTACAGTAGGTGTCTCTTCAGTGGTTGTTGGGTATGTTGTTGAAGCTTGGGGAAATGAGTAGAAACTGTTGGTAATGTACAGTAAAGAAATGGAGAGTGTGTTGAAATTGAACGAAAGAGAGAAAAAAGTGTGCATGAGGTACCTGGCTCAGGGCAGGACCTGACATTGCAGTCATCCCATCGCAGTTTGCCTTTGTATCTGACGAAGCACCAGGGCTGGCTCTCCCCATCTGGGTTCCTGAATGAAAGAAATACTCAGTTCTGATTCATTATTTACTTACTTATTTGTACAAAATATGACAAAGTAAATATGGGTTAAATGCAGAGGTAACATTTTGTTGTGGTGCACTTTGTGTGATGGGGTGGGTTCACAATGACAAATAATCACTTTTATGGTTTTGGTAGTTTAAGTAGGTTGGGAGAACTCATTATTTATTACATTTTCGTCAACACAAAATATAATACTGACAAGTTAAAAAAATCCTTTTATAAAGTTAGCTCAACCAACAAGTTTTGTACCTTAGGCCATCAGAACTCTGAATGCACTTGAATATTGTTATACTTCACTCTGCACTTTTTCACTCTGCACTTGAAAATTGTTGTTCTTCACTCTGCACTTTTTCACTCTGCACTTGAAT
>JBBPDA010000105.1:37263503-37280130 GCA_037974385.1 Arnoldichthys spilopterus
TCTTCTTCAGATTCATTGAGAGACTTAGGCTTGCCCTGAGCTCTGTGAGTCTACCTGCTTCTCTCTCTCTGTTTCTGTGGGACGTCCTAAATATTTTGAAGGACACTATTTCCAGACAAGACAAGACTCTCTCTCTCTGTGTTAAATAAAACTTTTAAAATTACTTTACAGTGTAATTCAGACCTCTCCTTGAAGATACGTCGACACTCGCCAACATCACAGTACTGTGTAGATCTCATGCAGGTCAAATTTGAATTAGCTAGACAGTGTGGTTGTCGAAGCAGATACCTTCAATCATAACCTTTTACTTGTGAGAAGAAACAATGCACATGTAGAGCAGCGCTCAGCTATCAGAAGTGCCCAGGGAGCAGTGTAGTGGAGTGGAACCATGTTCAATGGTACTTCAGTGGTACCTGGCCTGGATCTTAAACCTGTGAACTTTTGTTTATATGGGTAAGATCCTAACCACTAGACCACCACTACCCATATCAGATTTCTGCAGGAAAATCTTCTGAAAAGTTTAGATTTGTGGCAAATGACAGTAAATAGAGAACACACTAAATACTGAACAGCATGATAGTTGATTTAGTTGCTAAGGCTTTTGTGTTGTTGTCACGAATTGAGGCAGCAAGCAGATGAACATAGGGATGACTTGAAAGTGTGGTCAGGGAAACGTGGGTCAAAACAGGAACAGGTCTATGTAGTAGGCTAGGCTAACTCAACATCGTCAAACACTCCAATATTCTGAATACCAATACTCTCTTTTAATACCGCTCAGTGCACCATACAGGACGAGTATACTTCGCATCTCTCCCGTGTTCCAACCCTGACTATATCCCCTGGTGATTAGGGACCTAACCAGCTCCACCTGGAAGGGCTGGACCAGTTCATATTCGGGAGAGGGAGACCGGCTCCTACTGGGTAGCGGTAATTCCCCTCCTGCCTGAGGGGATCTTACCCTGTCTCTTACAGTTGTTATTTCCTATTGACTGTTTTCAGCTTTTTTTGACACTAAGAAATTAATAATTTGTACTAACAGATTATTTTAAATGGAAATTAAATAAATGAAAGGATGGTCTCTGACTTTAGCACTGTTCCTGACCATAAAAAAGTGGCATATCTGCTAGTTATTGCTGTATAAAAATTTGAGAATGGTCAGATTTGTCATATTGATAGGGAACAAGTTGATGCCTAAAGTGACTGTGTAGATGTTGGAATAAGGAATTTAGTGTATATATTTTCAGTAACAATTAAGATGGACAAAGACCATTAGGTGTTGCATTTCTGATTACATGGTACAAAGTGAGAAGAAGTTAAGAGTGTGCAGGAAAGGTGTAATTATGCATGTATTAGTACTTGTAACACTTGTGTTTAATTTCAAACATATACAGCATTAGTTTAAAATGACAATCTTTCATTTTTGCTGGTGAACAACACCACAACACATGTTCTGACTCTTTCAGAGTTTCCCTATTAAGACAGAAAATATGGTAAAACAACAATGGAAACAGACTCACAATAATATATATCAATATTTAACACATCCACATTTTAAAGTAACAAAAAATTACACTTGGCTGATTGTATGTCAAAGACATGTTTAGTATCCAAAATTAGCTGCTTACAAGTAAACAGACTTGGCTGCCACTACTGTGTTTAGCAAATTGGCTTTTCTTCTGTTCATTTTAATAGAGAACAGTAAATAAGGTTAACACTTGACTTAAATGAAAAGAAATTAAGAAGCTAAATCCTAAAGTAATACAATATATAGAAGAAAAATATTACGGAACAATAACTATATATGCTGAAGTGGAAAGTGACATGATTGCGCACTTACATACAGTGAGCAACTGAGGACCAAGTCAATAATGATTCCACCACAAATGTGATGTAAGGGAACAGTAGTGTGTTTGTATCACATCTGTAAAAAGACTTGTTCAGGATAAGCTCCAGGTAGAGCTTTCCTCCCACCAAAGATCTTACCCAAAGCCCTGATACGCTGAAACACCACATAAACAGACAAATCCTTTGGTAAAGCCAGAGCAAACACTACAGTAGGTGTTTTTTCAGTGGTTTTTGAGTAAGTGCAAGAAATTGTATAATTGTAAGTGTTGAGAAGAAACTGTTGTTAAAATGCATGTTTGGAGGTCAAGAAGGTGGGGTGGAAGGGAAAGGCAAAAAGCGTGTATGTACCAGGTTCAGGGCCACTTGCCTTTGTATCTGATGAAGCACCATGGCTGGCTTTGCCCACTTGGGTTCCTGAATAATAATAATAATGAATGGTCAGTACCTACAGAGTTATTATTGTTTTCCCATTTCCTTCCTTATTTTTGTTCTTTTCCGGTGTCTCACATTCTGTACTTATTACAATTTACATGGTTGGTCAGTGAAAACACTGAAAATGTCAGTTAAATAAAGAATAATGAGAATTAACACTTCAGATTTAATAGCCTAACGCAGTGTCCCAACATTTCTAGAAAAAGGGTTTGGTTGTCACTTTTTGGTTCATTTTAATGAAGGGTGGCAATCATTCTGGAGAACACTATGCAGCACTATGAAAGACAGAACAGTGTAGATCTCATGCAGGTCAAACTTGATTTAGCTAAGCAGTGTGGTTGTAAAAGCAAATACCTTCGATCATAACCCTTTACTTGTGAGAAGAAACTATTTACACTGGACAGTGGAAACTCACCATGACCCCAAGCTTAGCAATTTTTTAATTTTTAATTTACATTAACCACAGATGGGGTTTCCTCTGCCCAGGCTGGCGGATCAGTTATTAATCTATTCTCAAAAACAGCATAGTAACTTTTGCTTACTGTTAATGTTAATATATGGTTTGAATACAATGCAAAGGCATTACGACAAATCCTGTTAGCTCAGTTTTCATGATTTTTTTTATTAAAATGAGAAAGAAATAGATCACTTGAGACTGGAATACAGAAATACATTTTGCTATACAGCATGAGAAATGAATGAAAGGATGAGTCATAAACAGCATCTGGAAATGGAAAACATCAGAAGGCCTTCTGTGTCTCACTTGTACCAGTGGTTGAACTCTCGATCACTATTTGTCAAACCCCAATATTGTTCTAATTGCTAAAAACTTGTTCACATGTGAGTGTATCAAAAGGAACAACGCTTTCTGAAAGTGAAAAAAGCAAAAGACAGAAGTACTGTACTTTATAAAATATGCCTTGCATTTCATTCAGATTCTGAAAAATTAAATATTGTTCAGTAGATACAGAATCTTATTCTGAATGCTGTGAAAAACTCAAATATGTTCTGTTAATTGTGTTCACATGGATTAATATGGAAGAGGTGGATGAAGGACATGTCTGTCTCGAGGCGCACTATGATTGTCAAACAACCAGATGTCTCCAGCACACCAAAGTCAAACCAATCCTTTAATCACCAACAACAGAGTCACCCACTATTGTATGGTGAATTGCTCATGCCAGTGTCAGGCAAACATATCCAACACAGGTTTTTGCACTTCATGATAAATCTGTTTTTATTCAGTATACCAGTTAAGCGCAAGCACTATTTTTGGACTTATCCCATTCAACCATATATGATTGTAGGCATTCATAGTGCATTAAGATACATGAATAAAAACCATACTATCACACAGTCCATCTCATTACCTTCTCCAAAATCAAAATGCACAGTGCCAAATTGCTCTTCATTACAGCCACAAGGAAGAGCTCAGAGATTACAGTCCAGAACAGTATGCAAAAAATAGGTCAATCATAAATACAGTCAGGGAGAGTCACATTCTCTTCCTGTCAGCAGCAATGTTAAGTTCCAAAAGAATTCTTCTCTTTCCACCACATCACCCCATCTACCATAGAGTAAAGGCACTGTAATGTCCTTTCTTCCTCAGGTCTCCTCAGCTGAGCTTTTTTGTGGTGAAGTGGGCTAGTTGGAGTGCTCTCTGGATCTCCTCAAATGGATGCTCAGTGCTCAGGTATACTCTGACTTGCGGATGTAGTTGGATGGGACATAGCCCCTCCGTCCGCCTGCCTCTCCCAGCCACCACTCCTGGTTGCCATTCATGTCCTGAAACTCCAGGATTCGTACTCTCTGGTTAGCGGAGATGCTTAGCTCATTCGCACATCGTGCACTGAATGAATAGAGAGCATAATATATCTGAGGAAAAAAAGAAACAAAAAATGTCTTCAGATCATGCATGGGTCAAATATGCTGGGTCACATGGCCACACAACAAGGTACTGCACAAAGAGAATAATTTAATGAAGAATGAAATAATCAATATTTTAAAATGAATTAGTAATCATGTTTTTTCCTGCTCTTGTAAAAAACAAATTCTGGAAATGAGGCTTTGTTACTGTGTAACTGTGATGAATGGTGGGTTAACAAAAAAAGCCAAAAAGCATAATTATGTTCCACTGAAAAACTTGCAGGAAAGCTTTCCAAACAATTTAAAACCTACAGACAATGATAAAACTGAAATACAGCAAGTGTACAACTGATTAGACATACCTGATGACCATCCAGGTCTGCCTCAGGGTCAGGCTCTATGTGCTCATCATCAGGGTACCGAGGCCTCCTCTGCTGCGTTGAACAGTTCCCATTTCGTCTGTTCTGAGAGCTGTAGGTTGCATACCTCTGAGATGGCTCATGTCTGGATTTCCTACTGGAGGAGCAAGAGTCTGTCTCTGACGTGTCTGAGAGATCTCTGTGATTAGTTGGAGTAGTGTGTCTGGAGTCTGAGGAATCTTTTTCATTGGTAAGATTCTGGTACAAAGGCTCTGAATAGTCCCTGTGATTTGCAGCATTATAGGCTGTCTCAGACACGTCTCTGCAGTTGGAAGAATGTCTGTAAGAGGAGTCAAGGGAATCCCTCTGATTGGTTGAGGCAGAATTAAGAGTTGGATCATCTCTGTGGTGGTTCCTGCGGGAGGGGGCGGAGTCCTGATTGGGACGTGAGCATGCAGTGTCTGGGGGTGCAATTGTAGAGAAGCTGACAGTGGATGTCTCAGAGTTGAAAGTCAGTGTGCTGTTGCTGTTCTGTCTTGAAAACACAGGGGAGGAGCCACCATATCCTGACTCGTTAGAAGACTGGCTCTCAATGGAGACATCTGAATGGCTTCTGCGTGGGTTATAGGGCTTTAAGAAGGAACTGTAAACAAAGCCCTTAGTGGCTATGGATAAAGATATAAGAAGTGTTATTACAATCAGCCACAAATTCAAAACAACTGACATTGACTGACATTGAACCCGTTCTAGTGTTACTTACCACCATTGTCTATGAGCCAACGATTCTGACTGCCCATGGGATCCTGCTGTTTAATAACACCCACTATGTCACCTTCTAATATGGACACATCCAGATCCTGTGCTGCATTAAAGTTTCTATCAGCTTGGAAGAGTTTCTCAGGGCCATAGCGGGCCAGCAGCCCTGCTCGGTGCTCATCCGTCTGCTGTATATAATTTGGCTACACAAAGAGAGAACAGGGAGGAAAAGACAGATTGAAATAGCCAGATTTGCCAACGGACAGCCTCTTAGAAAGGTTAAAGATCAAACATTGTATAATAAAATTCAAAGCTGAACCCAGGCCAACCAGTGATTTATAGATAAAGAAAATCTTTAATGAAATAGATGAATTGTTTCCTAAGACATTATTTTAATGAGTGAGACTTACAGGGCCCTGCAGAATCTTCTTAGAGGTTTGTTTCTCTAGAGTCTTCTTCTCAAAAGGCTTGCGGGTGGTGGGCAGATTCTCAGGGAAAAAGCTAAAACTCTGTAGCAACTGAAGCACTCGGCCATGCTCCTCTTGAAATAGTGACACCAGGTTACCATCTGTGCCGCCCATACCAGACAGCTGACAAAAAGTGACAAATGGTAATAACGTTAATAGTAGTACATGACTTTTCCCTATGCTAATTTCTTTCCCTTCCCTCCTGCTGGGATCAACCTTGGGTTTGTGAACGTGCTGTATAAATATAACGTATTATTATTAAATTATTCTTACCTGTTATTAATTCTAACTATTCGAAGAGTACATAGGGATGACAATATGGTATTGAAAGCATGTGTATACAGATGTGTGTTTAGAAATTAAAGTGACAGTTCAGTAAATTAACAAACCATCAGTAATTTCCATTTTCCACAATGTAGCAAAGACATGTTTGGTGTTCACGCCAGGTTCTTAAGTTTTGTACTGGAGATACAAGAGTAATATAGCTAACAAACACATTAACATGTCATGTAATTTCAAATGGATTTGATGTGATTTTCGAGATATCATTTACATTTACATTTATTCATTTGGCTGACGCTTTTATCCAAAGCGACTTCCAAGACGTGGAGTATTGGGACGGTACCTTGCTCAAGGGTACCTCAGTAGTGCCTGAGCCGGGTATTGAACCTGCAACCTTCAGGTCTCCAGCACAATGTCCTAACCACTAGGCCACCACTGCCCAAGACTGTTATCACATGGCATGCTGCCGAAACCCGGGATCGAACCAGGGACCTTTAGATCTTCAGTCTAAAGCTCTCCCAACTGAGCTATTTCTGAGATATACGGTTTATCTACAAAAATTCAGGCCTTTTCCATTTGTTGGCAATCACTTTAAAACTGCACAATAAGCTGCTTTTGTTTTCCTTTAAAATATATTAATCATCTATCAGTCTATCCCAGACCCAGCTGAACAACCTCAAGTTTTCTGCCCTACATGTCTCTTCATCTCTTCCTGTTACCTCCCGCTCCTTACCTGCAGGAGTGGCGTGAGCTCCCCAAGTGTGAGGCGGATGAAGTCTCGCTGGGCCTGGGCGAAGCCCCTAACGCAGCTGGTGAACAGCTCCTCAGCAGCATGGTGAAACTTGGGCAGCTCATCTAACAGCTGGGCGTTAAGGGCCTCGTAGTTGTTCCGCGCTGTCTGCAACTCCTCCTGAACACGCTTGTCCTTAAGCCGGTCAGCTCGCTCCTTGCAGTTATCGTAGTCGAGAAGCTTGTCGAAGCGCTTCTGGATCAGTTTGTGTGGCCCAGCAAACATGGAGAGCAGCTGAGTGAGAGGAGAGATGACCAGGGCCTCTGTTCTCTCCTTCTGCTCAGAGACAGACACACATTCAGGGGGCATTTAGAGTAGACAGGTGGCCATGATTCGTAGTTGAATGTAAGTTGCAGTTAAACTGCATGTTAAATGTATACATACAAAACACATTTCTTTATTTGTTCAGTAAACTGTAAATGAAATATACCATTATTTGAAGATGAAATATGTAGAGTGCATTTAAGTGAAGTAAAAGTGACTCTTTGTCATTATGAACACACTCAAGCACCACAATGAAATGTGACCTCTGCATTTAACCCATCACACGTGCACACCTGGAGCAGCGGGCAGCTACCAACAGCCCCCGGGAGCAGTGTAGTGGGACGGTACCTTGCTCAAGGGTACCTTAGTATTGCCCGGGCCGGGACTCGAACCTGCAACCTTCAGGTCCCAAAGGCAATGTCCTAACCACTAGGCAACTACTGCCCATTTAAACAAGTTAAACATGTTATAATCTTCTTAAACCTAAAAGGAAGGATTATAGTGATCAGAACTCACAAACTGAGTAAACTGCTTGTCGCTGATGCAGCGATGGGCTCTCTGGAAGCGTTCAGGGTCAAGCTGCTGCTGCCGTTCTGTGTAGATATCACAAAAACTGATGGCTGACAGCACCTTCACTGAGGCAGACTCCTGCTAGGCAAAAAAGACAAGAGAAAAGATCTGGAGCTGTAAAAAGCTGTCATGATTTGTACTATAAGTGAACCAAACCACCCAGTAATTCCCAATCATGTTAATTATAGCTTAAAGTGAATCCACACCCTTATATGTTGTAGGTAGAGGGAGATATCCCTAATGAAGGATTTGATCAATCGCTCTTGGAGTCTAAATCGCTTTTCTGCGTCATCAAAAGCTTCATCCTTGATCTGATGGGGAACAGCAATAAAAGGGTGAATAACAGAAATCCTACAGATAAGTTGTTAGCATGCAACATGGATGGGAATGAAATATACCTGTGGTGAAATTCCAGTCAAGTGTTTGAGATGGCTGCTCACTCTGTTCGACTTTTTTATGATGGAGTGCATGCTAAGTTTGGAAATCTTGTCAATGAGTCTGTCCTCATCTCCTTTGCGGTACTTCACCACTGTAAACAGTAGAGGGCGCACTGGCATTAGCAATAAGCTACAAGTCCAGTAAATGCAATATGCTCAAAAACGTTTGCACACAGAAAACTGCGAGCACAAATGTTCAGGTCGTGTTGCATACGCATACCCAGGTCCTTTCTCCTTTTGTACTCATTGATGTTGCCGTTGATCTCTTTAACAGACAGCACAGCGTCTTCCAGTTGGTTCCGGTCATGGTGCGACACTGGTGTGGCATTCAGCAGCTCCATTAGTAGCAGTGGATAACGCATCACTCTCTGCACAGGCTTTATCAGGAACGAACCCAGATTAATGTAGTTAGTTTTTCCCCTGAGAAAGAGAAAAAGAGGGGTTGTATAGTTACAGATTGTTAAAAAAAACACATATATATGTCTTTTCATCATCTATTTGAAATGGACTATAACTGTCATTTTTCATCCATCAATCAGCAAACTTGTCTCTATTATACATCACAAAGGAAATATGGAAAATAAGCTAAGGAAGATGACTAGAAAGGGTAAATTAATGTATTTTGCTACTTCTGATTGATGGAATAAACAGAGTCCATTTGAGAGATGATGAATAGTCTGAACATATAAATGTATAATTAACATGGTAATGTAATAAAAATTCAACTTTAGAAATAAATCAATTTCTTAATCTAGGTATAACGAAATACACATCTGTTTCTTTCCCAAAGCTGAGATCAAGTCTGCAACAAAAAGAAGCAGCAGGAGAGCCAAAATGGCTTTGCAATTTGCTTAGAGAACATGTTAATATCTTTAAATCATATCACCAGATAGCATTATGTCAGTTGGGAACAAAAAAGAAAATCAATAAAATAAGCAAACTTTCCACTTGGGGGTAAATTCTGACTTCACATATTATGTATATGAATAAACTAAATCTTGGCACTAATTTGTCATTCTCAGCTTAAAGTTTCCAGACGTCAGTCAAGTCAGAATAAAGCCCTAAGAAGGGAGAGTCATAACAATCAAACACAGCCCACAAACAACACAGCACACACACTCTCGGTACACACTCCCCTTGGTCATACACATAAACAGAAGGAATGGTTATGAAGGTTAATGAATACAAGGCATGCGGTCAGGCATTTTACATGCAGCTGCTTGGCTTTCGACTTACCACCCACGGTATATCGCTCTGTCAGGAAGAAGGGAGAGAAAAGAGAAAGAGAAAGACAGTTCAAAACTGATGATGCTGGGTTAAAGGACCTCTCTGTTTGAAATACAGACATCACATAACTACTTGCTACACAAAGCATCACGAACATGATTTTATGATTTAATTGAACACTAGCATTTTTAACCTGATCTTCGCCTGCCATATCTGTAGCACATGCTTGATAGTCGGTGTTGGGGTTAATGTACATTATAATGGTACATTAGTTACAGTAATGTAGTACAGTATGATAATTACATTATTCTTTGTGTAAAGTGTAACGTGCTAAGGTTTAAATTCCTGAAGTCACATTACGGTTACTGATTCAGGAATTACTTAATTCATTCAGAATATTAATTACATGTGACGCTTTTAAAACATAAAATTCATGTATATTATTCATGTCCGTCTTTATTGGTAATCTGTTTGTTCACATGCGGCCTGTGACACTGTGCAGCCACGATTTTCCACT
The DNA here is from genome assembly GCA_037974385.1 of Arnoldichthys spilopterus. Taxonomy (NCBI): domain Eukaryota; kingdom Metazoa; phylum Chordata; class Actinopteri; order Characiformes; family Lepidarchidae; genus Arnoldichthys; species Arnoldichthys spilopterus. The sequence goes on from JBBPDA010000105.1 coordinate 37,273,316, forward strand.
CATAGATAAATCATGTGCTGAAAAAAGTGTCTCAACCTTACCTAAACACAGAACACTGTCATTTATATATTCATTCAGAAACTGCTCTGTAAGCATTAAGTTTTATTCATAAAACAATTTCCTTCAGACCTTCCTTGTTTTTCTTCATTCAGCTTACTACCATAACTGTGTTGTTCAGAGAGGAGGCATCTACACCCACATGCCTTTTAGGAGTTTTAGAGTAATGCAGATTTCTAACTTTTTGAGTAAAAAAACGCAACAAAATTGTTTACCAACGAGAATAATTGACATGTGCTTTGAAAAGAAAAGAAATATGGACTCAAAGCACACTTGTTCTCAGATCCTTCTGGACAGATGTTAAATACTGTGCAGAGTAAAGACTATAAAACACGTTATTTGTTTGTATAAAGGTTGTCCTTTATAAATGATTTGTAAATTAACGTGTAAATCTGTTTAATTTGTTCTGCCCTGAGGGACGAATCTATGGTAATGTATTACCAGTAATGTGGTGAGGGTGGTATTTTGATAGGCCCCTGTCTGATTGCTATGGATACCAGAAAACAGAAACTGTTTTGAAAATGTAACTGGAATTATTTTTATCTACATAAGTGATATAAAACCTCTAAAGCGCAGCTTTGATAAGAAAAGTTCTCAAGTTAATCTCACTCTAAGACTAGATTTGCCAGAGTCATAGCTTTTAGTTTCAAATTGGCATTTGCCACATATTTCTGGTAAATATTACTATTGCAATTCAGCAGCTGTTCAGTGATTTTGCACACAAATTAGTTTTGTATAAACTAGTTTATTCATGTGCAGAGAAATGCACTTAAGTTACTATTCACAACTTTCAATTTTAAAATACAAATACAACAGAAGGTATTAAGGTGATGCCATAAGATAGAGACAGTGTTGAAATATGCGGTACTATTCCTTTACATTGGTTTAAATCTGCTTTAGGAGTTGATGTGGTTTTAATGATTTGGCATTTTGTACTTCAGTAACAAGAACAAAGCAAGCAAGCAAACATGGGCTGAGCCATGTTAATAAATTCTCTGCTGCTAAGGCAACGTATCATGGCAGTGACACACTGAGAACTGTAAGCCTGTACGGGGCCCTGGCCGGCCCCACACAGCTCTCCCACTGAGAGAAAAAATGAAATGTCAGTGTCCTCTGGCTCAGAGTTTTCACATTGTTCACTCCTCTCTTATTCTGACCTCAGTGGGACACAGAGCCAAGCCCTGCACTGATAACACTCCTATTACAGCAGGCTGCCTACATACAAGCTCTGCCAGAACTTTCAGTAGCCAAAACACAGCCTCTCCAAAATAACGCCAAAAATATAGATGGTGCAGAGTTAAAAGAGAGGAGATCAATTTAGGCCAAAGTGAAGAAAACCATGGGCTATAAATTGTATTTTCCATTGGTCTTGTGAGCTGTGTTCACAGTAACAGAAGAAGCTAATAAGAACATGCTTCGCTGAAAGAAGACGAAGTCTCACTGAAAGACGCAGTGAAACCAGTCAGCTGGAGAAACTAGGAGAGTTACATTCTTCTCTGGTTATGCTTCACTACATTATGTGCAAAAGAACAAGCATGAGCAAAACCAACAACACAAATGTATTTAACCCATAACTTTGTACAAGGGTTTAAATCTGTCTCCTCTAACTAAATTCAGGCCATGAACCCCAACACCAAACTTTTCAGAAGTCTTAAATATGATGTACTACAGTATCACTTAAAATAAAACAGCTTTCTTTTCTGAATTACACAAATTCTCTTGGTCAGCCACAATCCTGTCATCAAGTCCTACTAAATCACAATCAAGAAGGTTCACTGAAACAAGATTACTTCAGCATTCTCTCGGTCAGAAAGTGTATTCTTCAACTGGATTCAATATACTGGTTTTAGAAACAAATCTAAAGGACCTGAAACATAGTATGATCATTTACAATAAGTTAAAAAGAAAACAAAATCCATGCACAATAAATCACATGCACAGTATATTATATGCACAGTGCATTGCCGTTTAGTTCACCACAAAAAACAACGTTAAAAACAACCCTTTAAACTAGTCATGTTTCACACCGATCCAAACATGCTCAGACCCTCTGAAGAGACTATACTCTACTAACCTGAGGTTCTCCAGGCATTCCAACACATGTTTCTGGATGTGCTCATCTTTCTCATACATCTCAAGTAGAGAGATGGCATCATCATGATTCTGACAATAGACTTTATACACCTCTTCCAGCTCTGATTTGAAGTCCAGGAACACTTTTCCTAGGAAACAGAAGACAAACAAGCCCTTTAAAAGCATCAGGAAATGTACAAATGATTTTTTCACTGTAATACCATTATCCGCAAATAAGTAATATGCAATATGATTATAACGGACAGGTGTAATATTTACCTATATAGTCAGTATCCTGAAGTGACTTATTTAGCCGAGTCGACAGATCGATTACAGAGTCAATGTTGCCAAAGAGACCATCAAAGTCTACATTCCGGACCTTGATAATGTATAGATATGTTTGTTAGATACAACAAAGGCTAAAACCAACAATGTTGTTGTGCCTGATGTATACAACCAAATACAAACACAGTTTAAAGTGATGAAGTGTTCTGTGTATTGCTGCTACTATACCTACCTGTTTTTTCTTTAAGGGTTCAATGATCTCTGTCTTACACATCTGCAAGTCTTTTATGTAGTCTGCCTCAGTCTGCAGAAGCTCCTCTATGATCTTTGACCTTTTCTCAAGCATTCTCTGGTCAGGGTCTTCAGTGGAGGCTGCAGAGGCTGGGGCTGACTCTAGAGATTTAGGCTGGCCTGACAACAGTGTCATCTCTGAAAGAACACAGAAATTAAGGTAATGTTATAAAACAGGAACAGATCACATTTCTGTACCATGGTACGGTTCCTGGGCTTCACTGTCTGTATGAAAGTTAGATGGTCATTTCATTTGTACTTAAAAGGATCAATGGCTCGGTAATTTATGAAGAAACGAGGGCAGGACAATTGTTAGAGTCGCACTGGGGAAAAAAATGTGTCAGTTTACACAGCATGCAGCAGCTGACTGTCCAGAGGATGTCACGCTGAAGGGTGAGGTCGGACTGCTCTCTGATCTTTTTTCTCTCTGCTTTGAGGTTGGGTTGAGTAAGATAGTGGGATTGGAGGAGACAGGGCTGCTCTCATGCACCAGTGGGCCCCCACAATGGAGAATAAACTGGCCTTTGTAGGAGCACAAAGAGCTGCCACCAAGTCCACAGAGATGTGAGCTTTTTTGGGGGCATGGGCTTCTCTAGATCAGGCTGCAGGAGCTAAAAGCAAAGGTTTCTACCATTACAGATAATGAGGACTTTTGGCTATGAATCAGTTACTCTTGACATATACATTTTACAATAGGGATGGACAATTCAAGATGCAAAGGAGACTCACAACTAAAAAAAACTAATTACTCAATAGAAAAATAGTAAGAACATTCCTTTCCCAATGGATTGACTGATAATGGGATATACCATATATATATATTTTAGTGCATTTTTTTTTTGCTGCAGTGTGTTTACTTTTTTTAGTTAAATCTTTAAAAGCTATGGTTGTGCTAGGAATGGTGTTATTATTTAGTTGTTGTTTTTTTTTAGTTTAGCCGATGTTTTGTTGTTCGACACATTTTTAAAATGTGATCGCTAATGGCAGCCCAAACACATCACAGTTTACTTTTTAACTACAAACCACATCTGAGTTGGCGTGTTGGGCAACAGTAAACAGAGCAGTAGTGTGTGTGTATGTATGTTTAGGTCTGGAATTACTCATACTTGCTCCACAAGGAAATCGACAGGTGTGTGTTGTAAACCTTGAGACTATTCAGGACCTCCTGGATCTATTGTGGAGACTCGCAGTGACATCATGCTGAGGTAAATCTGTCATGCTGCTGATTCATTAGAAGAGTCGTAAGAGATTAGCTTCCCAACCAAATGGCACTTAATTCATTTAGAGACATGCCAATCAGAACTAGCATGGTGGTATAACAACAAACATTTTAACGGATTTTTAAAAAACTTTATACACAAAGTAAGTCTATTATAATAAGCATAATAAATTACTTCACTTTGTGTTGTATATCCTGGAAAAATAGCCTAAATGTGCTAAAGAATGAAGATATTCAAAAAAGAAGAATAGCTCAACCAACTAAGCCAAGCAGAAAGCTTTACATCAAAACATGGCAATCTACAGTAAGGAACTGTTTGCAAATAAACAGTAAGTGTTCAGGTTTATGAAGAATGCAAACAAAAGCAAAAATTTCAATATCACTGTTCAAACTGTACATTCTGTCATTACACGGACATATTACACAGAGAGGAAGGGATGCTGGGAATTCATGGTTCATACATTAATTTGTGTCATTCATCAAGTGGTTCATTTCAAATAAACAGTAAAAACAAGCAAAATCTATTGTTCCTCCTCTCTTTCCCTCTATTTCCGTATTACACACAAACACATCTAGAGTATCATACAATACAACCTCTTCTGACCTACTAATGTGAACAGGCATGCAGTTTTTGGAATAAAGTTTTCAGATGCTCTACATTAGTTAACCAACTGAACTCAGCTCCACTTTCTTTATTATAACAATGGCTCAAGCTGAAAGCCAGACAGACAAAGAAAACCACACAGGATATTCAGTTCCAGTTGTGACTCAGCCACCATGAAAAAAGGCAGGAATTAAATATTCACCTGCGTTTCTAATCAACCACACCTAAACAATGAAATGAATGAGCAAGTCTAGGATGTTACAAAGCAAAAGCTGAATCACTCAGAAACACCCATATGAAAATTCAATAGCTTCATGCTTAACATGGCCTGTCAGAAACTAAAACAACATTTTTTTGTATGTACATAAAAAAAAAAAGTTTCATAAATGTTTCTTGGCTTGTGCATATGGTTAAAAAAAACATTAAAAGTACCAAGAACCCTTTTTGGCTCTGATATTTGTAAGAGTTTAATATTCAGAATTTTCATGAGAGATTCAGGAGAATGATTTTTTGTTTTTTAATTTGAGTGCTTGTATGTGGGTGTATTGTTGTGTGAGAGCGGTACATGAGGACAGTGGAGGCCTACAGAAAGTGTGCCAGGGCTCTTACAGTAACGTATGTGTGCCATGGCCTGGTGAATGGTTGAGTGGGTAATCCCAGACAGACACAAAAGCCTCTCTCTCTCTCCCTCTTTCTCTTTGGCTGATGTGCAGTGGAAGTAATTGCTTGTGGCATTGTGCTTGGTCTTCTTCCACAGTGCTGGTCTTGCCACCCTCCTCCATGCAGCCCCCATAGTGCCCTAGTGTAGTACAAAGCACAAAACCGGGGGAACTGCAGGGGCTATAGTGGTCAAATGCTTGACCCTGTAAACACTGTCCAATAGTGTGGTCACTGGTCATAAATCAATATGTCTGACTATTAAGGATCCTAAATAAAGGCTTGACATACTATGGAACACTTTTTAATGTGTTTTCTCTGTCTCCATTTATAAAATGCTTCAGTCCAGGGCAGGCCAAGCACGAGACAACACGTCGAATGCTAAATGAGATTAATCCAACGCTAAACTCAGGCACATGCAGGGCTAATCCAGCAGGATACATTCCCTCATTGCTCAGAAAACTTCAGTTTGTCCAAAGATATGCTTCCCAAACCAAATTCAAGCCTTTGTTTTGAAAAGATGTCAATGACTGATCACAGGCAACACTTAGGCGTAACATCCCAAGAGGAAAAAATGGTCATGAATCAATATCAGTGGACTCTCAAACTTTGTCATTTCTATATAAAAGTAGCGTATGCACAGTTCCAAAAGGTGCACTCTGGTGTAACAGTGACCCAAAGCGCATAAAGGGTCCTGAGGAGATGCTCAACAGCCAGAGGCAATCACTGCTACAGGTCATAAAGACATAAGGGCTCATCCAAAAGGCACATGCAGGTTTCACAGAGGCACAACATGCATGCTTTGCTCGAAGAGGTCAGAAGGAGTAGAAAAAGGGGTTAACATCAGACCAAACTTGCAAGCAAATGAGCAAACACTTCTATTTTTTCTTAGCAATAATTTATTCCATTGTTACTTCAATGGCAAATTATTTGGAAACAAAGTGTTTGAAAGACATAGTATGTCTTTCACACAACACTGAAGTACAGCATCAATTTATTATATTGTGAGGTTTACACCTGCATTACCCTATCTTATAACGGATATATATGATTGCTCAGTTATTTTTGATTTTCAAACTCTACCTCCACAGCCAAAAAGGTGACTGCACTTTTTACAAAGACTAAGAGAGTAAACCTTCTCCCACCAATGTTCACCAATTCTACAGGAGCACCACTGAAAGTCTGTTCTATAGCTGCATCACTGTCTGGTATGGAAACTGTAATGTTTCAGATTGCAATACACTGCAGCGTATAGTGAGAGCAGCAGAGTTCATCAGTGTGTTTCTAACTCCCCTAAAAGACATTTACCAAACCCGCTACCACAACAGTAAAATTGCGAAAGTTCCCACCCATTACATACATTGTTCTCTCCTTCTACCCTCTGGCAAATGGTATCAAAGCTTCTGCTGTGGTTCTACAAGACAGTGCAACAGTTTCATACCGCAGACCATCAGAACTTTGAATGCAAATAAACATTTAGTCCCTGCTTAACCATGAGTCCAGTGTGCTACCTCACTTGATGCCTTGTTATGTCTAATGTTACCTATGGTTTATGGTTAGTAAGTTCATATTTTGCCACTTTAGAAATTACCACTTACATCATAACTTACAATTTACAGCCAACTCAAT
>JBBPDA010000105.1:37280230-37305523 GCA_037974385.1 Arnoldichthys spilopterus
ATGGTTAGTAAGTTCATATTTTGCCACTTTAGAAATTACCACTTACATCATAACTTACAATTTACAGCCAACTCAATACTAGTTACATGGTATCCTGTAAGTTACATCGTAGTAATTTTCATTGGTAAATGTTCACCTCTTATAATGCCATTCTAGTCTCACCAGAAAATTGAATGTCCTATTCCCAGTTTACTGTTACAGGTTATATGTTATCTTGTCTATTTATGGTATTATGTTTGCCATACTTTGCAGCTTACAGTCTGCATTTTGCTTTATGTGCTATGTTACACCATGGTCCATTGAAAAACGTCTCATCTGACTATGTATGTGTACACAGCTGCTGATGACAATTAACACTGACCTTGACCTGTATTTCATGGACCAGTATAAACAATGCACAACTTTTTGCTTAATGCTGGTTGAAACATCAAATTATCAAATGGTGGGTGTGGATGGCCTACTTCACTTCTTATTACAACAACTCTGTAACAAAAAACATTTTCACAAAAAATTGCAACACTTATGCTACCTCATTTACAAAGACTTCCAAAAGACATTGTCACAATCTTCCCCTTTTGCACAATGTGAAGTGTACAAGGCACAAAATTTGCAACAAAAAAAAAAGGTCACATACATACTACACTGCTGAAGAAACCATAATGCAAAAATAGAGCATTAATAACGTAATCTGTCTAACCCTCCTTGGTTTCACCCACCTGTAGGTACCACGTTAACACCCTTCTCCTCCTGGAGGCCATACACATTCACAAACACCCGTAGGTGGTGAGGTCACGGGCAGTGCATTCTCCTGAAGATGAGAGGACCGGCTCTGTCTCACTGTATGATCATGAAGAGCTCTTGTTGTGGGACACAGGCTCCATTCCGCACCCACATTACCATGTGAATGCATGGGAACCCACGATCATTACCCACAACCCAGTGAGCACAGCCACTGCTCCGTGTGCACACACTAAAGTCCGGAGCTGGAGTCTTCACGCTCATAGTCACACAGACACACATACATCACTTCAGCTCCAGTGCCAAGTTATTTTAGCAAGTCTGGGCCACAGTTTCAGAGTGCCCAGTCCTGAACGAGGACCCAACCCATTTACCCCAAATTCCATCAGGATCTTAAGGATCTCTCAGGACGGAGGCCTCTCTGTGTCTCAGTACTCACTCAGTCTTTTGTGTAGGTGCATCAGAGAGCAGGTGAAGGATCAGTTTCCATGGGCTCTGAACACTAAAGCTAGACCATTCACTCTATTTTAGATGTTTTCACTGAAGGAAAGTAATATATTGAATTGACTTGATGCATTTGTGTGACATTTAAAAATACATTTAAAGTACATATACATATATACACACACACACGCACTGCACACGGTAAAATCTATTTTTATGGGATACATCAGTACATCAGATCATGTGATGGTTCATTTTTACACCCCTAGTGGGCAGCCCTGTTTATCTCCAAGGTTTTCTTCAAAGTTATGTCTTAAAACTGTATAAAAACATACACACCCTAATCAAAACTTGTAAACATGTTCTGGCAAATGAACTAACAGAAATTGAAAGCAGTAGTTCTGTTTTAGCCTACTGAAACTGGTGTGGTTTATGGGCTGACACTCTTGGTCTACCCTCTGAGCTGTTTGAGTATCACTATGTAGTCTAAGGTCACACACTATCAGCCCTGTGTGTTCAGCACAAAGTTCACACAAGAATGCTCAGTTACCATGGATACATGCCTTAGCGGACCTCTTGTATTTTGCCAAGACTGAAAGTGAGTGGGGGAGCAGTTTTTTTACACAGAGGAAGGAAGACTGCATTTAAGCCACAGATTCTTTGTGTGCTGTGTGCGCTTGAGTCTGTGTATGTGTGAGAAACTGAGATTACATGCACTTAAAAGCTCCAGTGGCAAAAAGCAATAAACAAATGTCCAGCCCAGACAGCTTTAACGCATTAGTCTGCATTAAGTCTGAGATAAACATTACATCACTAGTAGAATGTCAGAAAGAAAATCCTGCACAATATGGATCACATAAAAAGGTTATGTTTTTTGAAATCACAGTAATAAACACATCCAAAAGTGACAACTTTTGTATGTGTTTATTACAGTAATTTCATAAAACATAATCTTTTCTATATGATACATATTGTGCAGGATTTTCTTGCTTGGGACCTGAAGGTCGCAGGTTCAAGTCCCGGCCGGGGCACCACTGAGGTACCCTTGAGCAAGGTACTGTCCCCTACATTGCTCCATGTTTTGGAAGTCGCTTTGGATAAAAGCGTCAGCCAAATGAATAAATGTCTAAATGACATATATGATATATATATATGATCCATATATATTACTATAGGTTACTATACAAGTACAGGTGTCAATCACTCAAGTTCAAACTCAAATTCACTTTTACAGCACTTTTTATAGTGGGTGTTTACAGAAATTTGGTTCCAAGCCCCAAGAGAGTAAGCAAAGAATGACAGTGGCAAGGAAAAGAGGAAACAAAAACTAGGAAAGAATCAAGTCTCACAAGAAAACCACATTTGAGCAAATACAGTACTGTAGAAATTTAACATATAGATGAAAATGTAAGTGATTACAGAAGTACTACACAGGACGACAGAAATGCTACAGTTTTACTGTAACATCACATTTCTTTTTCGTAAGGGACGTGTTTGAGAGTACAATATCCTGTCCTCCAGCTCTGTCAAACACAGGTCTACATTCTATTGTTTAAAAGGCTGCAGGGTCACATTCCTGTTCTGCCTTCAGACTTGAGTCAGACTCATCAAATATTTTTGTGGGTTAAGAAGTCCACGTTGTAATACACCCAACCCAAACCTGCGCAACAGTATTCCTTAAGCCACATTGCACTCACTTAAAAACTTGTGTGTCTAACGACATCCTAAGAAAACACACTTTCAAAGTCAAATGTAAAATACAAAAAAGGCCATTAAAAGTTAAATATTTCACTGAACAGTGAACCTGCATGGCGACTGGTAGCATTTATCAGCTTCTTTTTAGTTTTAATCTGGGTTAAAGAGACATAAAAAAAAAATTCTATTTCAAAAAAAGAAAAAGAAATTAAATTCATGATTAATGTATGTATTGTGACCGGAAAAAGGAGTGAGCTACAGGACATGTATCATAGGTTAGACTGTTTACAGGTTTGTGGCAAACAGGTTAAGTTGGTTTGACATCTGATAAGTTCATATTAAGAAGAACAGTGCACGGAGTATGACCCGTGTGAGAAAAGCAGTCTGATAACACAGGCAAAAGAGAGACTGATTAGTGCACTCAAAGAACAGAATTTTCTTGGTTAGTCAGTAAGATTACTGTAATTAAGCAATGCTTGTAGTTAGAACCTGACTCGGATGCAATACATGATTTGGCCTGATAAATGTCTACATTTTCCATCTCAAGGCCCATCTTTTTAGAATGACCAAAAGAAAAAAAATCTCAAACTTTTAACATCCAGCATTAACCTGTCGGCATCACACATCTGTGGTTACATACTTAAACTGATATAAATGCCTATTATTCATAAAGTATATCATTTAAAAACACCTGATTTTCCAATCCAAACTTATTATTAAATGAATCTTTTTTGACTTATGATTTTGTGAAAGTGTGAAGAACTCACTACAAACTACTGCTTCCCCCTGTGTACAGGCCCATAGAACACCTCACTGTGCATATCTGGTCAACAGCCCAACAGTCCAGAAACCCTGCTCAATTGGACTCATACATGGTTCTTCAACTCATTACTTTCAAAACTACATAACTTAGACATATATACAGATAATAAATCTAAAGAATAATAACTGCTAAAATAAAGCAGCATTTATGTGCTTAACTGTGAGCTGCAGTACAAAGTGACAATACGTGTTAAACAACTACAGCCATAAAAGCCATGGCTCAGGGCTTCTCTTAAAGGCAAAAACACAAAGCTATTCCCATTAAGCCTGGCACACTATATATCAATCAGTTGTGGACTCTGCACTGCTTTGTTCCATACCTGTAGATCTAGCTTACACAACCACCCCTTTCCCACTCTGGTTCGATAAGGTTACAATCATGTTTAAAATGCATGTGTTTGTGCAGTGCAAGTCATTCATGTGTATGTAATCACCTGAATAGGGCCAGATTAGCATTACAGAGATATGCTGTAATTACATGCACGCTAACAGCCCTGGTTCCTTTATTTAGGGCCCCGATGGGACAATGCAAGATGTCCAGGCACCAAAAAGAAGAGTAATGTACAGCTCCATTGAAAGGTCTCACTTTCCAACCAAACAGAGAGGAGATTTCCCACTAGTGTGTATCCTCAGCCTGCTGCTGCTGCCGCAGTACATCAGCACTAGGCTGGGCAGTCTGCCTGCCTGCTGATAACTGGCTACAGTAATCAGTGTTCTTCAGATGGGGAATTATAGCAATTCACATGAATGCATTTTGAACACATTCTGGCTCACATCTACATATCAGATGAGCAAATAAATTTGCGTTTTTTTAAGTAATAGCTATAGCTATATAATCATAAAGTAATTTAAACAAGGAGATAAGCTACAAATTGGTCATGCATGCATGAAGTCTGCAATCAGTGTGAAGGTCAAGGGTCTTACAGAGACGGCGAGTAATGGTGGGTGTTAAGATCTATGCAAGTGTTTGTTTTCAGAGTGTGTTCGAATAGCTGACCTATATTAACTAGCTAATTCTCTCCTCGGCTCGTGACTTGAGGCTTTTGTCTACCAGGCTGGCCCTTGACTTTACATTACTTGAAGGCTGTCTGAACGTTGCCTGAAGGTTTCTGTCTAATCCCCTTCCAGCCCACCCGCATAGGCAGCTGCACAGGGATTACTAAGGCCAGCAACAGGCGTCTCGACACACACACACACACACACACACACACACACTTCACCAATAATATGCCAGCTGGTCAGTCTGCCATCGAATGACCTCTGATGCTCTCAGGCAACTGTTTCTATGAGACAACCCCTCTGTAAAAGTTATAATCATACTTATATTAGATCAGTTTCTACGTAAACCAATTAAATCATTAGGTAAATTACACAACCACCCAGACTATGCACTTAAAGCTGACTGATCATGCCATTACTGACACAAAGAGAATTTTCTTAGATTAAGATTCAGAAAATTTTATTGATCCCGGAGGAAACTGTTGGTTTTTCAAACGAACTATTTTAAAACCAGCTAAATTTTCAATGTTGTCCTGAACTGAATATGTTACTATGGAAATGACAAGCACTGCTCTTAGAGGTCAGAATCTCAGCCACATATCTCCACAGTGTATCTACACATAATACTGAGAACAAGTTGCAGTCTGAACAAAATAGGGGCAGTGAAGCTCCCAAAAGCTCAAAGGAGCTGACCTCAGACTATGAGTCAAGCTTGGTCAGTCTGATCCTCTCTTCACCCCCTTATACACCCAGTAGTAACAGCTCACATTAGGTTATGCTTGTTGTGGAGGAGGGTCTCTGGTGCCAGGCACATCCTAGCCCCACACAGGACCTCTCCATACAACTTTCCAGCATCTACCATCCCCCAAAGGGTGCTAACTGCAGCCTTGCACTACAGAGGATTACCATGGACTCCCCTGGCCACCTGCTCTATATCAGACACAATATAAGAACTATACATGAACTTTCAAAATAATAATTTCACCAAAAACTCAATTTACACTATTTACCTTTTCCACAAATAGAGCTGACATGTTCTGGGGTTTAAATGTTTCCCTCCCTATTTGAGATTGCTTGACAGTTTGTGTCACACAAATTGTGTGATCTTGCACAGTGCAAATCCAAACATGTCTTGAACACATAAATGTGAGATAAGTTTATACTTGAAAGATCACTTTAAAGCAACTCACCCTACCATCCTTCCCTACACAAACTATTAATATTAATCAAGACGTTTTTCATTTATAACCCCTTAACCTTCCCCACACAAAGCGTTCTATTTTACAGCAGTGTCAAATTTAATGTTATTGCAAGACAAAACAGGCCTGGGTTTATGGTTCGTTCTGCACATGAACTTTTCCATGGCAGGTGTAAGAAATACTGTGTGTGTGTGTGTGTGTGTGTGTGTGTGTGTGTGTGTGAGAGAGAGAGAGAATGAGTGAGTGAGTGAGTGAGTGAGTGTGTGAGTGAGTGAGTGAGAGAGAGAGTGAAGGAGAGGAAGGAGAGAGAGAAAACAAAACTTCAAAATAGCAAAACCTGTTGGACTAGCTTCCCCACCCCACATGCGTAAAAGATCACCTTTCTAAAGGAATCAGCGAAACTCTCTCCAATCCTGTCAAGGAGCCAGACAGCCTAGTCTTACATACACTATTACAGCGGTGACGATGCCATCAGCACTTCTGGCATTTCCTGAATTGATTAGGTATTGTACCTGGCACCATGACACTGAAGGTCAGAGTCTGGTCTGAATATGAAGGTGAGGTCCACGTGGACTTTGCCGCACAGTTTTGGCTGGCTTACACACACACAATTACTTAACTTTTCATTTTATTCCATGATCTCACTGGATATCTACTATGTCATAAAGCTATTGTCTGGCCCTGCCTGATTTAGGTGTTAAGGAACTGGCTGTACTTGTCTTATTTAAAGTTTTACCTCGCTTTTGTTTCCTGTTGGTGGCAAACTCAGATTTCCTTAGTGAGCTAGGTGCCGTCCTCCTGTAGAAACTGTTTCTGTCCAGTGAACCCACGTAAAGTGCTTTCCGGGTCTGGCCTTGTTTTTCCAGGTCTGTTCTTCCTGTGCCTGGATGAATGTGTGCCCGGTTCTTGCTGTCCTCGCGATCTGACTGGTTGAGAGGATCCTCGTAGCTCCTTCTCTCTTTGACTGTTTGCGTATGGTAAACATCCTCTTTCCATTCCCTACTGTGCCTCCAATTGCTGTGGTCACTGTTGTAACCCTCTTGCTCATGGTCTATAGAAGCAGACCTTACCTCTCTGCAGCGCTCCCTGATCTTCTGGTCATACTGATCATCCTCCCTTTCCCCATATTCAAAACAATCTTTTACTCCACTATCATAGCGGTCATCTGACCTATAGTCTCTGCTGTCTTTCTCCCTATAATCATACTGGTCAGCATCTCTGGGCTGGTAGTGATCCTTCCTCCTCCCATCAACACTATCCTTTTCCCTTCGCTGACCATGGTCCTCTTCTAGATGTTCAGAGCGGCCCTTTCCTCTGCGATCATACTGCACCTTGTCATTGAGCTTGTAGTGGTCTTCTTTGGTAGAATCACAAGAATCCTTGCCTTTATGATCAAAGTGATTACCACTTCGATATTTTTCATGGCGACAATTTTCTGGATCTCTAGCACTTACACGGTCATCAATGTCTTTCTCCCTAGACTTCCAGCGGTCCGCTTTCCTTCGTTCATATCGGTCAATTTCTCTACGATCATCAGTTTCTTTCTCTCTATAGGCATAGCCATCTGCCTTCTTACGGCTTTGCTCACCCTCTCTTCGATCATAGCGGTCCCCCTTCATGCGATCATAATGGTCCGCTTCTTTATAATCATAAAACTCTTCTCTGTGTCCACGGTGGTCTCCTTCCCGATTGCCATGCCTATGTCTAGTGTCATAGTAATCCTGCTGTTTGCGGTCCTGCCAGTCATACATATCCGATTCTTTATGGTCATAGTAATCACGGCCTCTGCGATAGTAACGATCCTTCTCTCTGTAATTGTCTCTATCTCGGTCATAATAATCTTGTTTGTCCCTTTCATAGGTGTACGCATATCGATCTCGGCTGCTGTAATGTTTCCTCTCTTCATAATCCTCATCCCAGTTGTTGTACCTGTCCCAGTCCATGTGGTTAGAACTCTCCTTAGTTCTTGGGCTCTGCACATAGTCCTTATTCTCTCTGTGATCAGCATAGTTCACATCTTCTCTAGGCACATAAAAGCAGTGGTTGGCATCCCACTCTTGTGGCCTCCTGGGCTCCTGAAACACAGCTTCAGGCATCTGGTAGAAAAAAGGATTCGTCTGCTGTGGAAGGTTTTCTCTGTGCGAGATCCTGTCACAGTCCTCATATTCCCAGCTGGGCTGACGCATGCCACTGGCCTGCCCAATGTAGGCCTGCGTTTCCAAATGTCCTGGTGCAGGCCTGAAGTCCTGTGGGCATACAAGCTGCTGTTGCTGAAAGTGCATCATTTGGATGTACCTCTCCCTGTCCCAGTTGTCACTCACCAGCTCCTCCACACTCTTCCCTCTCTGAGGGGGAGCCCTGCTGAACTCCCAAGGCCCCGGAGCCAACATCATGGGATATCCCAGAGCCACCTGACCCTTCATTTTGCCTGTAAGGGTCACCTCTTCACCATTAAAAGCTGCTGTAGCTCCCCCAACATTCACTGATTACATCCTTAGATGCAGGAATCCACCTGCCAGACATGCTCTCGCTCTGTGAGACCCTCTCTTTCCCAACTCTCCTTCTCCGTCAGCTGCTAGAGCAGGACTGTCTAGTTTAGACGTGAGAAACTCAATCCTTCACTCCCTCCACCCACTCAGCCAAGAGGGAGGAGGTAAAGAGGGAGCATAGGGGGGAGGAAAGTGGGAGGATCTCAGGGTAATTATTGAGCAAAGTCACATGAGTGGCGGATTACAGGGTTGCTGGGATTGGCTAGAGTCTCTGTTTGCACAAAAACAGGGGCTGGTCTTCACAGAAATGTTTTTCCAGAGGAGGTGGGCTTATTTATTTTCTGCAGAAAGTTTTTTTGTGGCATTTAAAACTTGCCACTATCCACCAGCAAATCCTCTTCTACTACTTTCGATTATTACAATCTAAAATTTGCGAACTCTTTTGAACTAAACAGCAAGTCAAGGTTTTAATCGGACTTTCAATCTGTAGCAGGGTTTGAATCAACAGCAAAGACTGAGCTGAAACTCCAACACATCCACATTTCCTCTTAAGTACGACACCATTATCTTCTGTTTCAACATGATTAGCATAACCTTTTCAGAAGCTGCTCACCCGTGTGTAAACAGCATACAGACTTGTTTGTCCCACATTCAGAGCAACAGGTTTCCCATGGTTTCATAAAAATGTTGCTTTCATGTTGCAGAGGGATGACCTGGGAAAGCTGGGTGCAAACTGATTATTCCAGAGAGTAGTGTATGGTGAAAAGTGCCTGCACACTCCACAATGAGCTATTGTTGAGGGCTGTTCCTCATCTCTGAGGCTGCGGCAAGTTTCAGTGTGAGAAAAAAAACAGCTATTCATCCGTTCTAGTATAGTATATCCAGGACTTTCAACACAATAAAAGGAGCAATTACGAGGGACATAATTTAAAGGTTTCTAGCTGCTTTAAAAAAGAAACTCAATCAGTAACAAAACTTTGACAAAACAACAGTAAAATAACAGCAGTATATTGTTTTTGCAATAGGGACAAAATAGCAGACAAAATGAAAAATGTTTTAGGCAGTAAAAGAGGTGAGTGAGAATGTTCTCATCTTTTAATCTTAAATGTTCTAAAAGGTTGCACCGTTTCTCACGTTACTTAAAAAAAAGGAATGCACCGAAACTAGGCATGCATACTTTTCACAGTGTAGATAGCTCAGGTGAAGCATTCTTGATTTGCAATGGTGGGCAGAAAATCATGTAATTTCCATATGCATGGACACTGAAACTACTGCAATAAACATTTAACAACATATTCTCTTCTTCTCCTTACAAACAAGCGTCCACATAATAACAGTAGCCAGAAATAAAATCAAAACAGAATAATCACTCCGTTCACACAGGATAGAAGGAAGCAGAGGCAGCTCGACAAATGCCGTAACTATCAGAGTTTAATCACTCTTAGCTAAATGTTTTAGGCCATAGGGGCACTGCTTCTGAGAAAAACAGGCCATGTGTGTATCTCAGTAATGGACAACAGCTCGCACACATAATTTTTAACTTTGGAAAACTGGAAATGTTCATTCAGTGTGTGTCTCATTTGTGTAATATACGCAAAGTAAACCAATCAGAGAACACGGGTAAGCTCAAACAGCAGCTACACACAGATCAGTTTTAGAGAGAGGTCAGCATCTCTCTCGGCCACTCTCAACACTGAGTGAAACTATTTAAAGAGCCTACCATAAATCTGGATGTGGCTCTGACACACAAAAGCTGGGAGCAGAAGATCGAAATGAGCACTTTGAGCACACACACATGCACACACACACACATACACACACACAAAAAGCTCGAACTGCAACCTAAACTCTGAATCTGCTGCTAAAGTCTGTTGCTGTTAGAAGAGCTCCCCCGGGAGTGGGAATGTCTCAGCAAAATCCCCAAATCACACAAAGAGGGATCTGCTTCAGCTCTAAAAAAGGCCTTTTTTTCCTTCTAGCTTCCTTATAAATAACAACCAAAGTGTCTCTGTCTCTGTCCATATCTCCCGTTCTTTCCCTACTCTCACTCTTCCCGTCCAGACCTGTCCAAAGCTGTGTTGCAGAGAATTGAAATTAGAAATGGAAGTAGAACGACTTTATTAAAAGTAGAAACATTTTTCAGTAATGCAGTCTTTCATGTGCAGTGACATGGCCTGTTACATTAAACATAGTTATATCTACACTAAACAAATGTGGATGTTTTGTGTAGAATTTCAACACATTTAGCAAGTTTGCTCAAAGACAACAAGTGCTGTGGTTTCAGAAAAGGTGTCAGAAAATCTGACTGACATGACATGGTCAGAAGATAAATCAAGTCATTTTTCAGTTTTTCTTAAAGAGCATAAATAATCTACATTTCTATCCAGCAGCATCCACATTATATGCAACTAAATGAAATAAATTGCTTTTCAGAACTTTGTTTAATCCACTGTATATTACTTTTGAACACAGCTCTTCCCTGTGGCACAGTCTGGATGAAGCCTGTAAAAGTCTGCTTATTTTATTTAATACCTGAGACTTGGAAAATATCTTATTTAAAAGATCATAACCAGGCTTTAACAACGGAAACATTTATTATCAGCTATCCTAAAAAGGGTGGGTGCTCAGATGATGTGTTTTAATTGTTTTGTATTGTTTCAGTATCGGGCATTGTATTGCTATTGTATTGTAAATTGTTGTAGAGAAGACTTCTAGATAAATTCTGGTAGAGATAGCCTTACACTAAACACGTTTTGTATTATCTGTGCTGCTTACTTTTAATTTCTCTTTCTGATCTCTCGCTTTCTGCTGTCCTGTCCTTTTCTCGCTCAGTTACTCTGTGCATTTCTTCTCCACCCTTCCGTCAAGACTTTGAACTTAGTGCTGTGAACACTCCTGCCTGACTCCCCACGGTGACACAATAAGAAGCCTTTATTATTCCTCCCTCATGGCTGAGAAACACACCCTACTATGGCAGAGAAATGTGCAAACACACACACACAGAAACCTGCCAGCAAACACTGCTGTTTCTTATATGCAACTTTTTGCAAGGAACTCTTCTTCAGATACTACACCTTTTAGCTAAACATGGAGCTGAACGGGACTCAAACTCTTACTCATGCCAGCAATCTACCTAAACCATGTGGGCAGTGGTCCAAAGGACGAAATAAGTTCACTGAGTAAACTGAAAAGGTTAACAAAACTATAAATGAAATACCCTTTGAGTCTCAAGTAATAAATCTTATTTTATTCATCACATTTAATCTAACAGTCAATGAGATCTCCAATTAAAGGGTGAAGTGAAATTCCTTCTCTTTCGGAGAGAAGCTAAGGTCATATGCATAAACTGTACTTGTCAAACAAAGTGTGTGCACAGCTGTGTGCAAACAGTATGACATATTTTGACGACGATACGGACTCCTGCAAAAAACACATGACAGAAATGCCACAAAGGTACAGAAACCACCAACCACAACAAAAGAATATGGCATATAATACTGAGATAAAAAGTCCCTGAAAACACCAAACATTGCCCCTGGCTGAAAACTAATTTAAAAATACACTGATACCTGATTCTGTGATTTTCTTGTCACTGCGGTCATAAGAAAACCTTAAATGTGTAATTTATTTTCACTGTATAAGAAACACAAGCCACTCCCTACATTGTGCAAACATTCTGATAAATGGAGCAATAGAAACTTGAGAAAGAAAACAATTTGGTTTTTGACCCTTAGAGGCAGATTGCTTTCATTTAGCTACAATTTTCAAATGTAATCACATAACTGCATCATCATTACATCATTCAGTTACATAATTTAATTGTATAGAAATGTATGTAATGAGTATTTAACTAAAAAAATAAAAATTTTTTGATAATTAACTGTGCAAACTTTTCAAAGTCAACTCCTAATAAACCTGACTGTTTAGAATCTGCAGTTTTGACAATGATCGTTCTTACAACACGCTTGTATCATTGGTGACAACTGTGACTTATGTATTAGCTACATTAAAACAATTTCAGTTAAGAATGTTTTCCCTTCACCTGTAAGGTTGGCTATTAAGAGATTGGGTTTATTAAGAGATTAAGGTTTGTATAGAACAGCGATGCTGCATTTTGCCAATCTCCTACCTGACACAGGCACAGCCCTTCTGCGTAGAACATGGCCAAAGAGGGCTGTGAGCTGTACTATGGGCTGCATGAGAGAGCTCCAGAGCCGGGTGCGGATCCCTGATTGCCCCATTAGTTCCACACAGCCCTGACACACTGAACTAAACCCACATGAACTGAAAGAATGAGGGAGGTACAGATACATAGGTCTTCACTATGGATCAGTGTGCCTCATATGTAGACTATGTGAGAAAAGCTCAGCATTCTGCACCTTAGTAACAAGCTCCCGTATACCTGCTAAAGCAATTATGAAACACTTCATTTTGAAGACGAACTTCAAGCTGCTTTCCTTTGAGACTGGTTTATTAAAAAACATTTTTAAAAAAGTTGGGAAGAATCGTTTGTTCATTCTCTCAAACTTAATTTAACTAACAAAAGTCATCCAATATTTTCACTGGACAAGTTGAATGTACACACTTGAGCTGCTTAACAGTCAGTGGTTGCCACTGTCCAATTCTCCCCTTCATGGTATGCCATACATTTTTCAATTGCAGGACGATCTGGACTGCTGGCAGGGCATTAAAGCACAGAGTCTACAAAGTCATGCTGTTGTAGCATGTGAAATCTCTTGCTGAAATAACCATGGATGTCCCAGGAAAACACAGTGCCTTGATGGCAGCATATGTCTCTCTAGAATCCCAATATACACCTCTGCATCAGTGAAATCTTCATGCATAGGCAAATCAATAATGCCATAGGCACTGATGCACCCCCATGAAAGACTCTGGTATTTGCACCGGTCACCAATAGTCTTACCTATAGAGAGGATTTCCTGAATCTTTTCACAATATGTATTGTAGATGGTGAAAGACTTCTTTGTAATCTTGTGTTCAAAGCTGTGTAATTTAAACATATATATAAACTTCTATAACATCTATAAACTTTCCTTTTTATTTTCCCTCTGTCCTAACTGAGTGGTTGCATGCAAATTCAATATTTGTTTACATTAAAAACACACAATTAAGTCGGTCAGTCTAAACATTAAAAGTCACTTCTTTGTGCTTTGTTAGTTAAAAAAACGTTTAAGAGATTTAAAAGATTGCAAAATTTTATTATTTATTATTAGTTTTTATTACATTTTACAAATGCCCCAACTTTTGGGGAAATGCAGTTTGTAAACTGATAATTACAATACAAATATGAATGTGGTCTTATTGTAGATGAGAACAAAGCAAAATACACAAAACAGGGATTATTGGTAAATACCAGCAATTAAAAGCTATGATCTGTTTAACGAGGTCATCTCATCCATCATAATATAAATATATGTTATCCTCATGGACTAAATGACCCATATAAACCTCCATTTAGTCTTTGAGCATGGAATCTTATTATTCTAGATGAGTACCAAATAGTAGCACAATATTACACAGATAGAAAAAAGGTCAAAATGGCTCATGGGCATTTTCCGAATAGCTTCACTGCACTTTAATGGTGGCCAAGGGACCTGAACACGTTCACTGTGGGCTATGGTAGTAATCACTCTGGTCTCAGTGCATCTAGTTGCACTCTAGTAAATCCTGTGAAAAGCACCTTTCTCTACTCAACCTGAGCTCCTGAACTGTAGTACTAATGATCAAAGTGAAGGGTCAATTTATTTTTTACTGTCCTTCTCCTCCTAGATTAGAAGAGTGAAGGTTTTACAGGAGAGAACACTCCCTAATCTGTGTGTCAAACTGTGCATCAGAGTCTTTCTTACATTCTGATTGAAGGGCTTCAATCGAGGTTTTGGGGTCAAACCGAGAGCTTGTTGTGCCAGAGAGGATGCCAAATACTACACAAAAGGGCTGGCAGTAAAGGTGCTACTTGAAAACCATTCATTTTAAATTCATGCATTTCAAAAGTCAGTTCTGACTGTAGAAAACAATTTTAAGGTCGCATTCTTAATCCAGACATTGCATTTAATGTTCAAAATCTGCAAACAGGCCTCAGTTAATTGGCATTGTGTGAACAGGAAATGCTGATAGATATACTAGCATTTAGGTTTAAACCTTGTCAAATATATACTATATTCTACAGTTTAAGACATTTGCTTAAGCAGGTCATGGGTTAGCAGATCACGGTCTACAAAGCCAGTTCTGTCAGTAAATATGTAAGGAACTGGTCAGCAAATATGTACTTTTGCAGGTTTGCTTTGCTTTAAGATACTTTTGTTGAAACAGTGCGGGAGATGCTGCGAAAATAAGTGCAAGACAGCCAACACCTACTGAACTGAACTGTATAGTGCTTCAGTATTTAAGTACCATTCTTTGTTGTACCTTTGCTAGTCACATGAAAAGAGCTATTTGGTGGCCTTTTGCTTCTAAGCAGATCAGATTCAGTCATTTATAATCATAAATGATGCAATACATTTCACAAATTCTGTTGAATTGCACTCTAATACTGATCTAGGGTTAACATGCAGAACAGTTAAAAAGGAGTTATGGAAAAAGTCTTCCTCTTAAATCTAAATGGGAAAAATGTCATGTCAGGCTAAATCGAAGGATTTACCTTAGCTAGATATGTCTACAGTTGTTTGGAAAATGCTGCATCAACTTGGAATGTGAAAACCTTTATTGTACATTTTTATCATTATTATTATAATAATTTCATAATTCACTGAATCCTTGTTCATTATACACCAAATTATTTCTTAAACAATCATCAGATCAATTACTGTATTGGTCTTACCTCGTAATTGCTGCTGCTCCAGGGTCAGCGTCTCCAGGGTGTAGGTGCAGAACTCTAGGTTCTCAAGGGTCTGTTGCCGCACTGTCTCATCCTCCTGCTCCTCTTCCTCCAGCATAATTCGCAGCTCCTGGGCTGTGTTTGTGTACATATCAATGTCCCTCTCGACCTCCTCAAGCCGGAGAAGAAGTCTGTATTGCTCCTGCTCTCTCTCTTGCTCTTGCTCCCTCTCTTGCTCCATCTTGCTCTCTCGTTCTAGAGCATCTTCTGCATCCTCTATCTCCTCTGCCTCAATCACTTCCTCCTGCAACTCCTCCTCTTCCTCTGCTGAGAATAAGAGGCTGGAGCTATGTGGAGGGGCATGGGGTAGATCAGAGGTAGTGCGGGGACAAGGTGGAGGTGGGCGGGGCGCTCGGCGGGCCGGCCTGTAAGGCTGAGGAGCAGCTGGGCCGTTTGTAAGAGGCATATGAGTGTGGGTGCTAGGGGGCACTGGTGGTCTCAGAATCCTGGGGCGGGGAGGAGGGGGGCGGAGCGTCTTCTGTCTCTCTAGAGATGAGACTGAGCCTGGATGGGAGGCCGAGTGAGGCAAGGAGCGGCCCAGCAAGAAGTGTGAAGAAGAGCCTCGAACAATGTCTCTCTCGCTGCCAAAGTCCAGGATGGAGAAGTGGCGGGACACTTTGTTTTCCCAGCTGTGGTTAAGCTCCTCCCTCCTACCCTGCTCCTCATGTGCTCTGCCTCCTCGACCTGGAAGACTTTTCTCAAACTCTAGCAGCTGTTGGGACAGCTTGGTCTCCAAGTCACCTGCACTTGCCACTAATGAATCCAGTGTGTGACAAGTGGACAGGCCATTGGTTCCACGCCCCTGAGACCAGGCCCCCTTTTCACTACTGTCACAAGGAATAAGGTCAGAGTCATTAACACTGGCATAGTGGGTCAACTTCTGCCTGTTCTTCTCTACCTGGCTGGCTGAACATCTGCTGGAGAAAGGATTCCTGCTGCCTTGGGATGCATAGTAGCCATTGTTTCTGGACCGAGAGAAGTTACTTTGAAGGCTTGGGGAGGTTCTTCCAGGTAACCGAAGGCTCTGGCTCCTATTAGTGGGAACTGGAGGGGGTTCATGCATGCTTTTTCGAGACCCTGTGCTATGCTGCCTGTTGTTGAGCACATGGAGGCTAGGCCTGGGAGGCAGCTGTGGTCTAGGTGGAGTGGGGCTACATGAATTAGTTCTCTGAACTGTCCTGTTGGCTGAACTGCCTGTCCGATTTGGCTGGATGAGTGGTGGTGGAGGCCTCTCTCTCCTCCTAGGTTGAGCCTGTGGCTGACTATGAGCTACTTCTCTGTCCTGAGAGATGTTTTTAGATTGTGCATCACTCAAAGAGGCCTCCTTGATGTCCTGCCTTCTCTCAAAGTAGTCCAAATCCCACACTGTGTGGTCCTCATGGGTTGAATAATTCTGGTCATACTCTGGTACAGTGTGGTCTTGTTGACCAGAAGTGTATTCAGAACTATAACTGTCCCCCTCCTCTTTCTCGGAGTTGCTGGTTTCCACCCCTTGCACTTGAGGCACAGTCTGTAGTGGTTCATCCATTTTAACAAACCTGTGGGGGAAAATTCCCCTCCTGCCTCGCAGCTGCCCCTCCAGCCAACCGTCCTCTAGTGTTCCGAGGATACGAATCTTGTCCCCAATGTCAAAGTCAAGCTCCCCAGGCTCCAAAGCTCTAAACTCATACAGAGCAACTCCATAAACACCTTCTTCCACTTCCCCCTCCTCCTCATCTTCTTCAGCCTCCTCCTCCTGCTGCTGTGTATCCATTTCCAAGCTGTCTTTTACCAACTCCTCTTCCTCCTCTTCGTCCTCTCTTTGGTGATCCTCTTCCTCTACACTGCCGTGGTGATAGTGGTCCAGGCTTTGAGGCTCAGGTTCCCGTTGGATTGAGCGCAGGGGCATGAGGAGCTCCACAAAACCCTCAGGAAAGACCCCTGTCCTGCCCTCCAACTCACCCTTAAACCAGCCTGGCTCAGGCACGCCCACTATGCTGATGACATCACCTTCTCGGAAGTCCAGCTCCTCATCTAGCTGAGCATGGAGGCCCATGAGGGCACGGGCCTGTCCCAAAGCATGAGGGGGGAGTTCGGATGCCTGTGCAGCTGCACTGCGCTCGCTTAGCTGCCTGGAGCGGCCAGACAGCTCCAGTTCCTTCACACAGGATATGGGGAAGATTCCCCGCGAACCCCAAGCATTCCGACCACGCTGCCAAACAGCATCCACTCTGGACTCTCCTGCCACTACATCACCTGTACAAAGGGAGAAACACACAAAGCAAAACATATGCATTTTAGCATAGGGGTGTAAAAATGTGTCATGGTGTATTGATCTTAAGGTGACAATTGCACTGATTTGGATTATATTTTTTAGGGAAGTGTGTGCTACAGGTTGGCAGATTGTTGTGTATTCTTTTAAATAATTTCGAATTGCCCCAAAAGCACTGAACTGAAACCTGAAATTAGAAATTTCACGGTGCATGTAATCAGTTCCTACAGAATAGCAATCAAATTTTATCAACGTGAAGTCATGGATTTTCACCCCTATTAACAAGAAGAACTACAGTACATTCCTAAACATATACAGAATCAGAAGAATATATTTCCCTGGTATGGTTAGTTTCAAATGTTCAGGACACCCACCAGTAGGAAGGTACTTTTTGAATGGGGAATTATTCTCAGCATTGTAGGGACACTGATAAAGTAGTGGAATGTTAGTGCGTGTACGCTGCACAGTATGTATTGAAACACTGTTCACTGACTGTCTACTCACATCCAACCTGTTGGTCCTTGAACAGAGGCTAAACAGTTTCTGGTCACATGACACTGTTGGATGGATATTTTTAGCTTGTAGTCCACTATCAATCTAGCAGGAACACTGTGGTGTTCTGACACAAACACACATAACAACACACCACTACCAATTGAGTGTCACTGTTATACTGAAAGATCCACCACCCAAAAAAATACCTTCGCATTGGTGGGCCTGTTGGGATTCTGACTATGGACAGATGGACAACAGCTTGTAACTTTAAGTTACAAAGTGTACCCATATAGCTGATAAAATGGATGATGATTCTAGATACAAGGTGGTTTGAGACTGTATATTTATTTTAATAATTAATACAGGGCTGCATTACTCGAGTCCAGTCTCAAATTCAGGTCTGGAATTTCTATGGTCTATGGGC
Organism: Arnoldichthys spilopterus; assembly: GCA_037974385.1. Taxonomy (NCBI): domain Eukaryota; kingdom Metazoa; phylum Chordata; class Actinopteri; order Characiformes; family Lepidarchidae; genus Arnoldichthys; species Arnoldichthys spilopterus. Next base: position 37,298,682 of record JBBPDA010000105.1, read on the forward strand.
TTCTAACTGGTATTTGGACTATGATATGACCAATGGCAAAATATTTTAGTTTAGTTGAGACTACTTGTCTTTTAAAAAACACTTCTGCTAGTAATATGTCTTCATGGAAGCCTTGCATGGCAAATGAAAAGAAAAAAGCGAAATAAAGATCATTGATTAAGCCAGCTTGATTAGAAAACAGGTGTTTAACTATTCCATTTAAAACGAGCACAGGCCACCCGGTAACCAATCAAACACCTGCTTTCTATGATCTTTGCGCAACGCATCCATGCAGTTTAATTTTGGTCACAGACACAAGTGAAATGGTTCTTCTTAAAGTAAATAATTTGGCCTAATTGGATCCTGCAGTGGATCAACACTGCATTTGCTTTTTGATTATTAGAATAAATATAACAATATAAACAGATCATCTAAAAATAGAAGCTATAAAAAACGAAAAAGCCCTCGTTATTTAAATGTCAAAAAAAAAAATATTCCAAGCTACTTTGTACTATTTCTATTGGTCATACATTGTAAAGAATAGGTGTTTTAAAATTATTAATAAGTATAAAAATAATGCAAAACTGGAGAAAAGTTGTCCCAACAACGTGGACACAGGTTTGAGTTGCCAGGAGTCAGAATGTCCATTGAGGTCACTGAGGTTAAATTCCACACGGCCTGGCTCCACCTCCTATTGTGTCCAGCCTATAAACTAAAACACTCAGGAGCTCCATAGAGTGATACACAGGAAATGTAATTCATCTGACACACTTTCACAGAAAAACAGCTAAAAGAACTGGAGTTTCCACCCACTGAATCCATGAAAATAACATATGGGAAAGACCTTTAACTACTAAAAACTACTAAACCAACACATCACACACAATGTGACATTCTGAAGCATCTGGAAATATGCTAGAGAATGAAAATGTATAATAGGGCAACACAAACAAAAACACAAAAGGAACTTCCCACTGTACAGTGAGAGTAGTATTATAACTAAAAGAATAAAACTACTGACATCTAGTGGTCATTTAGAACAGGGTCCATAATTCAGGTAGGTGCAGGTAGAAGAAAATGTGTGTATGGATGTAATTACACATAAAAGTTCTTTGTTCTTATGTATAATTACATTTACAGTTTAACGGTTCGTTATACAAAACTACTACAACACAAAACACAGCAAGAATAAAAGAGGAAGCAGTTTTCTCAGAAACTATGTTATAAGAAGAAAGGTCTATAATAGCAAGTTTACTGCAAAACATTTACCTCTCAGACATGACATTATTCCTCTTTGAATGTGTGGGTTTTATGCTGAGAAATATGGAGAAAGATAGCAACATACAGAAACTGACATGACCATCTGTAGACATTTCATTGAAATACTGAAGGACTTTCTGTGTACAGCACGTTTCATAGCCAAAAAGATTTTTACCTCTTTTTAGGGGTAGTTTGCCTGGCTCCGAAGCGCTGAAGTCATTGATGCACACATAGAGTTGCTCTTCTGCTTTTGTAGAGGGGATTGTGACCGACTCAACAAAGGTGCTAGGAAACTGGCCTGGACAAAACAAAAGGAGAAAGAGCAGGGGAGAAAAATGAAATACAATATGGTGTTGGGGTAAATCCTGAAAATCTGTAACTATTGTAATCTATAACTTAATTAATGACATACACAATTAATGACATACACTGAACAAAAATATAAACACAACACTTTTCATTAGCTGAACTCAAAGATCTGAAACATTTTCTACATACACAAAGGACCCATTACTCTCAAATATTGTTCACAAATCGGCCTAAATCTGTGTTAGTGAGCACTTCTCCTTTGCAGAGATAGTCCATCCCACCTCACAGGTGTGGCATATCAAGGTGCTGATTAGACAGCATGAATATTGCAAAGGTGGGCTTTAGACTGCCCACAATAAAAGGCCACTCTGAAATGTGCACAGTATCTGGTGCGGCCACCACTTGCCTCACGCAGTTCAACACATCTCTGTCGTGAGTTGATCAGGTTGTTGATTGTGGGCTGTGGAATTTTAGTCCACTCCTCTTCGATAGCTGCCATGGGCCACTCGATCCACAACAATGACGTCAGCAAACTGCTCACCCACACAACGCCACACACGCTGTCTGCCATCTGCCCTGAACATTGAAAACTGGGACTCATCCGTGAACAAAACGCTTCTCCAATGTGCCAGACGCCTTTGAATGTGAGCATTTGCCCACTCAAGTCGGTTACGACGACCAACTGCAGTCAGGTCCAGACCCCGATGAGGACGACGAGCATGCAGATGAGCTTCCCTGAGACGGTTTCTGACAGTTTGTGCAGAAATTCTTTGGTTATGCAAACCGATTGTTGCTGCAGCTGTCCGGGTGGCTGGTCTCAGACAATCATGGAGGTGAACATGCTGGATGTGGAGGTCCTGGGCTGGTGTGGTTACATGTGGTCTGCGGTTGTAAGGCCGGTTGGATGTACTGCCAAATTCTCTGAAACGCCTTTGGAGATGACTTATGGTAGAAAAATGAACATTCATTTCACGGGCAACAGCTCTGGTAGACATTCCTGCAGTCAGCATGCCAATTGCACGCTCCCTCAAAAGTTCAAGTGACATCTGTGGCATTGTGCTTTGTGATCAAACTGCACATTTCAGAGTGGCCTTTTATTGTGGGCAGTCTAAAGCCCACCTGTGCAATATTCATGCTGTCTAATCAGCACCCTGATATGCCACACCTGTGAGGTGGGATGGATTATCTCTGCAAAGGAGAAGTGCTCACCATTACAGATTTGTGAACAATATTTGAGAATAATGGGTCCTTTGTGTAGGTGCATTTATTCCTATTGTTAGCTTTAGTGGAAAATGTCACATATGACAGGAACAGTTCTTTTTACATGTCAATGTATTTGGTTGGGGGTGTTACTTGCATCAATAGATCATAATTTATCTGTGTGAAAGTGTCATTTGAATTGCTTTCACTTTGGACTGTAGAATTTCTTACACATACAAATGTATGCTCACTTTATTTTTTTCATATTCCTCTACTGTCTAAGTACTTCCTCCAGTTACATCAGTGTGTTCTTTGTATATTACAAAAATAATTAAATCAGATTGAGTGTGAAACAGAAAAGTTCCTAAAGAATCCTAATTAAAGTGAATAGTTAAGGTCAGACATAAACACCTCGAATACTTGATGAGTAAAGTGTTTTCTTATTCAACCTGTGAAACTGTACCTGTCACTCCATCTTTGATTCCAAGCAGCCAAAACTCATCTACAACACTAAGGACTTCAACCACATCGCCAGCAAAGAGAGGGAGCTCCTCCGAGACACTGGGCAAAAACTCAAACACGGCACGCACCACCGAGCCTGCCTCCATCATCACTCGTTACCTGAGAGAGAAGAGAGGAAACATAGAGACGTGAGCCAGCAAACTCTCGTTCCTTCAGGGACAAACATATTTGCAGAGTTTGCCCACTAGATGGCACACACTGATGAACATTAACTGTTCCACATTCATTAGTGATGACATCAAAAGAGCTGAACAAAAAAGAAATTCCCTGCTTTAAGGAAACACAGCAAAAGTAGGTTGGGAAAATCTTCCTACTTAGTTCATGAAGGTGTCTTAGAAAGGTTGGTACCAACTGTCTGCTTAAAATGATGAAACCAGTTCACATGTCTCTTAAATATGTTTAGTCATTCAGATACATCGCAACTGGGTGGAGAATATGCAAGAGAGGACTTGTCTGGGTGATGAGTCAGAAAGTCCAGAGAGAGAAAGAAAGAGAGAGGGAGGGAGAGAGAAAGAGAGAGAAAGAGAGAGGGAGAGAGAGAGAAAGAGAGAGGGAGGGAGAGAGAGAAAAAGAGAGGGAGGGAGAGAGAGAAAGAGAGAGGGAGGGAGAGAGAGAGAGAGAGAGAGAGAGAGAGGGAGGGAGAGAGACAGAGAAAGAGAGAGAGAGACAGAGAGAGACAGAGAGAGACAGAGAGACAGACAAGAGTGTGAAAAAGAGAATCAATGGGCATTTGTATATATGAAAATGTTTATAGAGGATATGTCCTGGTCTGAATAACACAGCTCTTTCTGAAAAAAAAGAAACCTTTGTGGATTTGTACTTTGTGACAAATAAGAAAATTCTCCTTTGCTCTGCTTAAGGTCTATGTGGGCGACACTCATAAATGACAGTCTCAGTGTCTGAAAGAGGCAAAGAAGAGAGGAAAGGAGTGAAGGGGCTGTTTACAGACTCTAAAAGCTTCTCTGTCCGGTGTGTATATGTGCGTCTATGTGTGTGCGCTGGAGAGGAGATTTTGTGGATAATTTGACCATGTGACAAAGGAGTCTCCATGCTGCCAGTGACTGCAATCATAATATGTGCAATGAATAAATGTTGTGTGTGCATGTGGACATGAATGGGAGAGGAGAAAAAGATGTTTTCACTCCCAATGCAACAGTTAGCTGACTAACTTAATGAGTGGCCATTACAACACATTGTAAGACATTGTTAAATTTCACTTGATATACAGATTTACTTAAACCATGATATATAATACTGATATAACCACGGCCTTCTTCAGCTTGGAGCTCGTAGTACTATAAGCTGTGATGTGAAAGACAGGATTGATTTGAACGTTAATATATTCCAACATTATATGCATTTTGCTTGTTAAACTCTCTATGCTTTATCAACTAAAACTGCCAGGCTGTGGTGGCCTAGTGGTTGAGCAAGGTACTGTCACTACACTGCTGCCCAGGTGCTGTGAACAGTTGCATGCTGCTCTGTGTGCATGTGGGATGATGCAGAGGTCGCATTTCGTTGTGGTGCTTTGTGTGATGGTGTGGGTTTACAATGACAAATAGTCATCTTCACTTTCAGCTACTGTAATTGAAAAACAAAGGCTTGTATGTAACAGTGGAATATGTTTGGTTTTAAATAATTAAAATAATCAAGAGTAGTTAATATTTTTGTTTCAGTTCATCACACTTTCCAGAACTGCTCATCATCCTGGCATTTATTTGTCTGTAAATTAAATACCTGTTGACAGATAAACTGATAAACACAACTACTGGGTGGATGTGGTCTAATGAATGAAGGGTTTGCAACCAGTGAGCCGTCAGCACAATCCCTGGAACTTGTAGGGAAAATGTGAACAGGGTGAGTGAGTAAACTGGGCTTTCCCCATACCACATTCACAGTTGTGGTGCCCTTGGGCAAGGCCCCTAAACAACTAGCTCTAGGTGCATTTGTGCAACCCATTGCTCCTGTTCCTGGTGTATGTAGGCTCACGGGTGTCACGGATAGGTTACACACATAGGACAAATTCACTACTCACTTTTCACAGTAGGCCAGTGTCACATAATCTGACTTTCATTTGCATAAGGTATCACCCTACCTTCCACTACGCAGTTCTCTAACCCACTGTCTGCAAAAATACTCTCCAACCATATGCTTTAAATGTCTTTTGTAAATTGAACATTGTCTTTATATTCACACACTTCTATGTAAGAAGACTATTCCAGTCAGGCAATGGAAGAGCCACCCTTTTCCCCTCTGAATCACTCTAGATTCCAGCATGAACTGCCAAAGTCTGTTACTGCAGGAATGTGTCCTGTCGTAACATACCATGAAGCAGTACCAACTTCACACGCCTCATGGGACACACACACAACCTAATCAAATACAGGAGCCTGCAGTGCTGAGCCATTAGCATGTGCTCATTCGCCGTGAGGTCGTCATAGCTTATGCTTACTCCAAGGGTCACACTGGACGGTTTATAACACTAACAGAGCAAAGCTATTTCACAATCACATCTGGTCTCTGGGAAGCACCAAGTCCTCACAGACCTAAACACGCTATTGTTTAATGTGGTGAAGTAAAGGAGTCATGAATGAAAAAAACCCAAAAAAACAAAGAAAATAGTGCTACAATATGAAATGCATGGAAAGCTAAGTCCTTGCCTTTACTGGTTTTTAAAAAAAATGAGGGTTTTAGATTTGGCCCCAGAAATCTACTATGCCTTTTTTTTAGAAACCAAATTACCTATAACATGCTACTGCATATACTCAACTCAAAAGGACACACGCATCTTTAAGCATATTTCCTTTCATGTGTTGCTAGCAAGGACAGAACAAACCTGCTTAATTTGTGTGGTTGTTAAGTTAGCCAGAGAAGAAATTAGCCAAGCTGTCTAATGAGGTTGAAATAACTGCTTAAGCTCCCCTCCCTCAACTCAAGCCCCAAAAGACCGCTGGAGTATTTTGAATTTTCTTCCTCTTACACAATTAAATTATAACATTAAGGAATACGAAGCCTTTTGTGGGATATATTGAGTGTTTCAGAACAGAGAAAACATAAAACATGATGCTTGCAGGGAGATTTCAATAAACCTTTTAACCATTCACCACATCTCAGGACTGACTTTAATGTTTGCACTATTGCACATTTACATTTTTGTAATCCTCATCTGTAAAATATGCAATATCAAAAATATGAGAAAATACTTATCCTTACAGAGCAAGGTTAACTAGCACAGCACAACACCGATTTGCAGCTGCTGGTGTCCAGTGATCTAATCAGCCTAACCACTGAAACAACAAGCTAACATTGTTACTGGTCTATGGTAACGCACTATGATATGTGCTACACTTCTATACTTTATCTTCTTCCGTTTATTAATTTTAAGGGCCATGTTCTAAAGACAGTGCCTGTTTAAGTGATAGTTAGAACTATAGTTCACAGTGTATGAGATGTCTCTGGAAATGAGGGGGGTCCAGAGATGAATCTGGCAGGTTGGAATAGAATAGAATAGAATAGAACTTTATTTATCCCCTATTGGGGAAATTGACTTGCCACAGCAGCTGAGAAAAGAT
>JBBPDA010000105.1:37308835-37333836 GCA_037974385.1 Arnoldichthys spilopterus
GTCTGATGGCTGATGGTAGGAAAGACCTGCGGTAGCGCTCCTTCTTGCATACAGGGTGTAACAGTCTGTTACTGAAGAAGCTACTCAGGTTGGTTGGATATCCACCTTCCCCACAAATAGGAACCAGTGAAGACAAACACAGCATGGAGACCAGAAGTAAACAACTGTCTGAATGATTATGTGTAAGACCACTTTAGACCAGGTGATCAGTGCAGCATACCCTGGCAGGATGGCCATATAAACTCATCAAAATTTAGTTACACACCCTAGATCATGTCTGAACAAGACACAGTCAAAATATCTGTTCATCCACCCCATCTTCAGGGTAGAGGAAACAAGAAATTGAATCCACTCAAAAGACATTAGACAATGAACAAAAAGAAAGCTGGGACAAGAACACTCTTAGGTCCGAGAAGAGATATAAAATGTTTGTCTATAAACTACTGTTAAGCCTATCAGGATCACTACATTTTAGCTGATGATTTCAGACAAGTTCAGCTTTAGCTCTGTTTAAGTTCAAGTTTCCTGTTTTTAATGCATTTTACAAAAAGACTCAACTTTTCCAAAAATGGGGTTTGTAAAAAACTGAGATCATTTCATATAGTAATTGTGACAGGCTTATGTACATGATAAAGGGACATGCATGCGACAAAGGGAAAGAGAGGGTTCCTGCCCATTTCCTGTTGAAAGTCAGAACAATGCTTGATGTGGATCCTCAGCAATGGTTCAATATTTCATCAACCAAAAACAACATCTCCTCATAGAAACCAAACATTAATTCAAACAATCTATAGTGGCTATAGCATAAAATTCACTTATACTGACTCTATTTTTAAGAGGAGTTCCCATTGCTGAAATATGCAGCATAAACGAATGGTTCATGCCCATGATAACTTTCAAAATAGTGCTAATATATACTGGTCAGCCACAACATAAAAATCATTGACAGGTAAAGTGTAACACTAAATATCTCAGTGCAATAGTACCTGTTAAGAGATGGGATACATTAGGCAGCAAGTGAACAGTCCGTTCTTGAAGTTAATGTGTTTAAGGCAGGAGAAATTTGCAAGCATAAGGATCCCTGTCATTTTGACAATAGCCATATTGTGGTGGCTAGACGAAGGAATTAGAGCTTCTTCAAAGTGGCAGGTTTTGTGTAGTGTTCCTGGAATGCATTAGTTAGTTCCTATCAAAGTGATCCAAGAAAGGACAGCCAGTGAACTGGTGACAGGGTCACAGGCACCCATGGGTTACTGATGCATGTGAGGCTAATCTGTCTGATCCAGTCCCAAGGAAGAGCTACTCTTACATAATATGTGAAAATGGTTTAATGAATCACATTTGTTTGCCCCATTACATGGACAGCCAGATGTGTCTGTGTCACTTATATGGGGAAGAGATGGCACCAGGATGCACTATGTTAAAAGGCAAGCTGGCAGAAGCAATGTGAATTTCTGGGCAACATCTCTCTGGGAAACTTTGGGTTCTGGAATTCATGGGAATGTTACTTTGACACAACCATCGACCTAAATATTGCTATAGACCAAGTACACTCCTTCATGGCAACAGTTTTCTATAATGACAGTGGTCTCTTTTACCTGAATAATGCACCCTGCCACACTGCAAAAAAAATGTCTGAGGAACAGTGCAAGGTGATGACTTGGCCTTCAAATTCCCCAGTTCTTAATCCAATTGGGCATCTATGGGATGTGCTTGATAAGTAGGCCGATCCACAGAGACCCCACCTCACAACTTAATGGACTTAAAGGATCTGCTGCTAACATCTTGTTGCCACATACACAACTTCAGTGGTCTTGTGGAGTCCATGCTCTGGTGGGTTAAAGCTTTTCTGGTGGCACAAGGGGAACCTACACAGCAGGTTTTATTACAAAGATAAACAAAAATAGAAAAAATTGTATAGTACAATTAAAAGTAGTAGCAGCAGCCATTTTTTATTTTATAGCCAACAGTAAGTAATACATTGTTTGAAGGCACATAAGCAAGTCTATCTGAGATTATTTCGAGACTTGAAGTTTAATACATGATGTTTTATATACGTTACATTTAACAGTATGTTTAAATTTAACATTATGCTGCCCCCTTCTTCCAACCCCTGTGCCATGTTCACATCTGATCTCTCTCAGTAACATTGTTACATTTTTGCACAACCTACTACTTGCACCTGGTAAGTCCAAAATTGTTCATTTCTTCATTTGTAACTGTCTGTCTTTGCACTATCATGCAATGTTTGCACACATTTGCACACAATGCTCTTTATGTTATTGTTATGTTGTAGCACCGTGGTCCTGGAGCGACATGGTTTCATTTCACTGTGTACTGTGTGAACTGTCTATGGTTCAAATGACAATAAAAGCCGACTTGACTTATAGGGGAATAGAAGCTTCCTATATCTGTTAGGTCCAACAACCTCATTGTCCTATACTCATCTAAAGAAACAAACTAAACCCTAAACCATGTTAGATCACTGAATACATGTGGTTAAAGGAGCAAATATTTTAAACTCACTATTATTCACCTTTCAAAGTTTTTCTATTCCTTTTGCTATCTCTTTATAATCAGAGTAACCTGAACCACTGTTTAATGTGAGCTGGTAGTATATTTTTAAAGCTCTGTAAACAAAGCCTGATCTGTTCATTTTCTTGCTTGTGAAGAGGAGAGAGTGAAGGACACTGCCCTCTCCACAGCACACAGACTTCTTACAGATAGAGGAGCTGAGCATATGGTCCTGCTGAGAGAGAGAGAGAGGGGGCAAAAGAGAGAGAGAGAGCGATGCCATAGAAAATGTGTTGTGTGCGTCTGTAAAAGCAAGAAAGGCGATGAACAAAAAATAAAAGAAAGAATGAAATGAAGAAATAAAAAAAAGAAAAACAAGAACAGAAGATGCCGGAAAGCAAAACACAGAAAGGTGACAGTGAAAGAAGAGTAATCCAGATTAAGTGTGCTGAAGTCTAGTAGTGAAGGCCACAGGAGATCAGTGGGAGTTCAACTGACAGACACCTGCAGAAGAAAGACCAGATCACAAAGCAAGCATGTGAGCACACGTCTGCTCTACTACACACTCAGAGTGGTGGGACACAATTCCCATGAACAAGGAAACTGAACTGAAGATTGTCTGTGAAAAGCTTTAATGTTTGGCTCTTTTAAACATGAGAATTTAGAGGGAATGTATGCATTATTTTTCTAGAAATTCATTGGCAACAATATTTCACCAGTTGACACGATCCAACCCTGCTGCATAAGCCTGACAAGAGGGAAACTGGAAAGCTTAATTCCTGTGTATGCCTCCCACTCTTTATAAAAAAGATTCAGTGTTCCAAACAGGGAAACGTACAGTAACATGGAGCCAAAAGTGGTTTTCCTCAGTGAAGAAGCATATCAATTAATAATATTTACAGGACATCATTCATACCTACAGAACAATGATCCTGATCTTTTTGTTACAGGAAAAATGTGATTAGTCCTGGTTAACCAGCTTTAGTGCAACATAGTGTGTGAAGTGTACTTTTGGTTTTTTATCATATTTTTTAAATGTGACAACTGGTTCATCTGTAACAGCTTAAAAGCTCAGATGTCAGAAGAAGTAAATGTGACATATTGTACCATCTTCTTGAAATACTGTGTTTTATTTTTGCTATATTGTCCATAATTCTATTCCAACTGACTTATCAACCAAATTGCCACTAAGGAGGTTGCAGAAGCTTACAAGGAGGTTGTAGGACCATACAAAACGTTGGCAAAAAAAACCAACTCATTCAACCTATTTGGTCAAAGCACTTAAATTATTAAAATGTCCTCTCTTCACTTAGAGCCACTAAATATTTCAAGCTTTGAAAGTAGGCTACATTATAACAAATCCAGACTAAGCAGACTAGAAACAAAATAACGGCATGATCATACTCTACTGCTGCTTCATTACTATAAATGATGGTATTAGAGTTATTAGCTACAATAATGTGCCCATGTGCTCGTCAAACCTTGCAACATTGTCCATGAAAACACATTTGTGATAAGAGAATGGATAGGTCAACTTAAAGTTTTTCCTAGAGCTCTACATCAAAGCCAAGAACTGTTAATAATAAGTGTAACCAGGCCTATATCAGGATCCTTCTCTTCATCACAGGTCAAAAGCAGGCCTGACTTACTTTTAACAGCATGGCAACACAGGCAGGGTTTAGAGACAAGTGAACAAGGCAGTTTCTCGTCTAACGAACTAGGCTTAAAAAAACAAATACTGATATCCCATAATATTAATGGTGAATCCTGCACCTAAGTGAGCACTTTCTTGAGGAGTGTGATGGAGATTAGAGCTGTCAGCAGACTGTGGGCCGACATGGCCTGGGGAGAGACTTTTGTAGTTCAGATGATTTTAAGGTCAGATAAAACAAAAAAGAGAAGAGGTGAGTAACTGGCCTGTGCTAATGAATAAGAACGAGAGAACAAGGAGTGCTAGTGAGACTGAGTGAGAGGCTGTTTGTGTGAGTGAGTGAATGTGTGCTTTTGTCCCTTTGCCACTTGGCACAAGGGAGAAAGTGCCAGTATAAAGACAGACAGCTTTATAAACACAGGCCACACTCTGCAGTGTGTCTCCTCTTACTCATCAGTGCACAAACACAGAGACACAGACAGGCATGTGTGTGCAGATGACATAAAAACAAAGAAATGACTGTGTCTTCACTGATGACTCTGTCATTGAGCTCCGGTGCAATACACGTTCACGTGTGGTTCCTGGTAAGGCTGGATTTGTAAAAGTATGTGGTTCCAAAGCATGATATGTGTGTGTGTGTGTGTGTGTGTGTGTGTGTGTGCGCGTGTGGTTTCATAGGTATGCCACTGTGTGCATAAGTGAGTGCGTGTTCGCATAGCACTGTAGGATATACACCCGTGTCTGCACGTGTGCTCTCTGTGTTTACTGTCTGAAAGGCTTGACCCAATCTGACCCCACATTAAGACAGCAGTTTTAAAGCTGCAGGGTGAAGAGTGTACAGCAGCAGCTGACAGCTCATACAGTATGGGTGTAAACCTGTGAAATCACAGCTACTGGGTATTGATATTTAATCCTTTTGACACTGAATGACTTATTTTTATTACCAAGTACTGTCATTCAGTAAGGTCTATCATATGACTAATATCAATTATTCCAATAAAAGAATTAGTAATCATGAACATTTTTATTAAAGCAGCAAAAAGCAGCAGTGTAGTGGTTTGAAAATTGTCCACAAGGGGGTGCTATAAAAGCTTACATTACTTTTGAGAGCATCACTGACATAGAGGGAACCCACACCAGCAGGATCGCACTTAGTATTTCGGGATGATTACTCAATCGATCATCATAACTTATATTTTCACAATACGTTTTTAACTTAAAGAGGGAACTGATAAAAGCGTCACTCTGGAATTGGTAGTCAATCGGGTCAAAATCAGTATCAACATTGCTATCCACATTGAAAAGTTAAATGATACCCTGTCCTACTCACAACAATTTAATTAAGATTTTTATTGGTACAACGCTCTCAGCTTGGCAAATGTACACAATATATAACATCTGAAATCTGATTTATTATGCAACACAAAAGAGAAGACTGATTGTTATGGAGCACAACATTAAAAATATAGAATAAGCACCACTAAAGAGAAAGAAAGAGAAACATATAAAGAAACTATAGAATCTGTCTGTGCATAGGTAAGTCAAATTTACAGAACTGGAGTAGGATCTCCCATAAGAAATCATATTGGAGGTCATATCTATTAAACTAGCCAGTCCAGCCTATTGTAGAACTTATCCATAACTGGGGCATGGTGTGGGCATGTCTTTGCCCCCCCCCCCTCCTTCTTCTCCCCCTCCCCATCTTTCACTACATGGCACAGGAAGATCAATTCATGTTTTCCACTCCTTGAGAAACTCAGAGTGAAAACATCCTGCTTGTGGACAAACAGATCTCCAACATTCCTATTCACATCACTCACTCTGCTACACCCTATCTTGCCTTTTCTTTCTCTCTCTTCCTCCCTCGTTCCCCTGCAGTACTGTCTCTCTGTCAGGCTGTGGTGAGATGGGTAGTGCAGACAGGAGCCACGGTGAAATCTGATCTGCTGACTGCCTGCTTTTATTTATTGAACAGGACTGATTCCATGCCAACAATGGGGGAGCAGTGTTCTCCCCCTCGCCGCTATAGCATTGCCCCCGGCACGCATTCAGAGCTGGAAGCTTCCATATTGTGGCACCTTTCTGTTGTTGGTTTTTTTTTTTTATTACCCACTGGCTGTTTACTGTACAGGCATTGTGTGTATGCACATTGTGCATGCATAAGAATGCTGCCTCCACGAAAATGCAAAATGCAAGGTGGGGCACTGGATCATTCCAGAGGAGCAAACAAGCTTTTACTTTTCAGCACAGGACAGAGGGTGGGAGAAGGTGGCACCTAGTTAAAATAAAAGCTCATGGCTGTAGGTGTTCAAAGAGAACACAGCTGAGCTGAGCACAGACAAACAAAAGCAGACACTTGATACTTGCGATTTTTTTGGTGTGTGCTAATAAAAACAGAATGAAACGCCAGTTCCAAATGTCCAGAACTGAGATATTACAAAGGGAAACAAAACAGGGATTTCAAACAACACCGACTTAACGACTTAACACTTACAGGCACACTCAACTCCCTGAGAACTTTCTGTACTGTTTTTTGTGCATTTACTGCACATTAAGCTTTAGGATGTGGACGTCTATTGATAAAGACGTGTGGATGTTAGGATTAAGGGGTTAAAACTGTATACAGATAGAGCCAAACACAGCTGAGGGACTTCTACGAGGCTGGGAGTTTCAGACTTGTGCAGAAACTGAAGGTACCATGTTTTTCTAAGTGCTTAAGTAACAGGGCAGGCAAAACTGGCATCAAATGGTCTCTTTTTCACACATTATCATACTCAACCACAATTCCTACTTCTCTTTTTACTCTCTCAGTTTTGTTCCCCATGTTTCCTTTAATACAATGCAGCTGCATCTCAGAAACAGAAGCAAAGTTTTTTGTATTCTTTTTGTAACACCACATATATTTCTTCCCATCGCTCTCTAAAGTCTCATACTTCCTCATTCGGACATTCCTCCACAGTATGGTGTGCCTCTCGGCTGACGTCATGTACAAGGGTAATGGGAGTTGGATCGGAGTTGGCAGCGAAGAAGGGAGTTTTTTCAAGGGAAGCCACAGCACACGAGGGAGAGGGAGAGGCGAAGTATTTTACTAAGGCAAACATTTCGGGAGAGGAGGAGAAATACTCTCCAGATGAACATGGTTGCTATGGTTTCTACAAACTGCTTGAGAAGACCCTCTGAAGCGTCAAAATTGCCCAAGTGGTTTCTCTCTTAAACTGTACACAGAACATATGTAAAACATGCGATGTAGCTGCCGAGGGGGGTATTGGACCACTGCCCACCACTTAGCACTGCAGTATCCCATGCTTAAATCCAGCTTGAATATTACCTCACGAAAGAGTAATTTTCTTATAAAAATTGAAGAAACAAAGAAAAAAATAAAATAATGTTCTACTGCAGTGCAGTAAGATGCTGCGGTATTTAAAAATACTCTTAAGCTTCCTTCTCTTCCACTGTGTATGAGAATCAAGGTTAAGAACCTGGTGAGGTCAAACATATCTGTGGAAATCATGTGCCCTTGCTGTTGCTTATAAAAGCCGTATAAAACCAAAAACATGAGGAAGACAAGAATTATGTGGCCACTAATGGTTATGAACACTGATAATTATTAACACAAGATTAACATATTAATAGTGAACTTTATCCTAACGCAAAAAAATATTATGGCCCAAAAAACAAACTGTTTATATACGTGTTATAAACATGACACAGCTATAAAATGAACTAGAGGGTAACCCTCCAAACTTGTCTGATGACAAGTTACTCAGTTAAACTGATACACGGTGGCTGCACTGTAAAAAGACCAGTTGTGTGTGGGAAAGCTGTACACATACTCCCAAAAAAGAAATGCTGCATTCTCCTGCTACAATATTGAGTTTTTGGGCTGTGGTCAGACATTTCATCAGTATTTTTTACATTTTTACTTTATTTCACTTTAAATCCAGCATGAAAAAGTTAAAGCCTCAACTAAAATGGGGCTAGCGTGATATAATAATTCCCATACAGGGATTAGCAAAAATGTACATTATTGCAACATCAGCAATCAGATTAAAACAAGAACTTTAAAATAAAAGCAATCAGATATTGTGCAGAAAACAAAAAATAAAGACAAGAAAATTAAGGGAACACTTCATCCTGGAATTATGCTACATCTGAGTGGTGGCTGTGTGGATGTGGAATTGAGTTTTTAAATCAAAAAGATGCTGCTGAGCTACAGTGCTGTGCTACCAATTACTATATTAATATAGCATTAGAAATAAAATATTATAATGTTATGCTGGAACTGCTTTGGACATTTGAAACAGACATTTTATCCTGTTGTTTATGGGGGCGTTAATGAGCCAGATGGAGGTACTGACAGATGGCAGGTGAGGTAGGTGACGTGGCATTCACACTCTCTCCAGAGAAGATTCTAGGCAAGAAGAGCTGTGAATACAGTCATTTTGGTCGAAAGCCCAGTAATTAAGCTACCACAAAAGAGGACCTTCAACAGGCCATAACTCTTTTTTCCGTGACAAAACCAAAGAGCAGTGTAGTGACACAAGCTCTCCAAATACCACATCTATTTCAGAGCCATTTGCTGGCACTTGCTCTCACTCACCTCTTCATTTGTTTTGGCTTGTGGTTGATAGCCACATAGAAGGTAAGATGGTTCATGGTTTTGCGGTCTGACGAGACATGCTTACTAACTATCAGTCACATCAGAAAAAAAAGGGAGAAATGCTTCTAATGAAAAACAAGATATTCAACTCATAGCTGATGTTAGAACTGTCACTATCACCCAATCAGTTGCTGAAAGGGATTACACACAAAGACCATAGGACACGCATACCAAATGAAAGTAACGTGAGCCCACCACTGAGAAGGCATTGCCCATGTGTCAGCTGTCTCTCTACTTATAAGCCTAACACTACTGTTCACCTAGTAGTTGATACTTGATATTAACTACACATATGTGCAAGATGGCTACCCTGCATTAGTGCGGAGTACAGGTTGTGCGCATGCTACCAAATTATGGCGAGCATCCACAAGATGTGACGGGCATAACCAGTGGAGGCAGTACTGGGACTTGTCTGCAGCAGGCTCCTTTCTCTGCTGTTAAACAATACCATGGTCTTCAATGGTAATTTTTCACCTGTGCTAAATTTAAAGAAGTAAACAAATAAAACATTTGGATGCCAGCAGGGAATGTTTTGGATATGAACCCCCCCCCCAGTAGATACAGCTTTCAATTTTTCAGATAGATCAATGGGACATGGACAGACATCATTAAAACAAACACACACAACCATTCTACAAGGGATGTCCAGAGTGTTTCACTCCCAGGCTATTTGGTCTGCACAGTAAGCCGAGGAAAAATGCAAAGAATGTCCTTGAGGATCCTCTCTCAGAAACGTGCTAATTCTATAAGATTTCCATGAACTTATGTAATGTGCACTTTGGAATATATGGAAAACAGGTCATAGAAAGGTCACAATGTCAGAAGATCAGTGTAGATTGGCGCAGAAAATATGGTTCACAAGGTTTAGAGCATCAAATATGTAATTAACATTCACAAGAGTCCACAAATGTCTCCTAGACAAGAGAGGGACCATAACCCTTCTCTTAATGGCAACATAACTATCTCATCTGTCAAAAGGGAACAGAACACTGCTGTTACTTGGATCAATAATTCAGACCTTCAATGTGTCAGATCTCACTTGTTTAAGTGAATGCCACATGCTGATGTACAAAAGGCTGCCTTATTAATCTCTTGTAAAGTGCAACAGTAAGATAAGAAGAGCAAGTTGTGTTCTTTTAAGGCATCCAGTAACAAAACTGTTTTATCAGAATTAGTCATTAGTAGCAGAGAAGACAAACCAATACGTAAAAGCACTCAGTCTGATGACCTTCTAAAGATGCAAAAAAAGTGGCCTTGCTTCTTAAAGGCATCACCAACTCAATCTCAGGGTCACTTGGTACAACAATGAATGGTACATGCATATATTTAACCACAGTTCATTATATGTTAATACTTGTATACTTGTATATAATACTTATACTTAATATGTTAAAACTAACTTTTGATTCCTAATATGACAACCATAAAACTGGGCCCGATAAAAGCTCCACCATTACAATAATCCATGCCTTAAGAGGCTTATTTAGCCATGCTGGGTGAGCACTGCAAGTGGGAGAGCATGAACAGCACATGTGCAGCAGCCACAGCTAGTCATAGCTCTCTTTGCAAAGGCATCAGGTGGCGAGACAGTTGTCAACAATTGCCATGCGACAGGTGACAAGCAGCAAGATCAGACTGCTGACATGCTTCTTCAAACACACTCCAGACCAGTAAAACAGCGCTCCTGACAGCTAGATCACAGTATTCCTTCTTCATTCAGTAAAGTTCGGGGGTTGGCCTCACCAGTTCCACAGCTGAGTCTGGGCCAAAATAAGCCATTCTCTCTCCAGTCACATCACGAAACCACCATCTCATTGACATGCACATGGCGTAGCTTTGGAAATCAGGAAATTCCTGAGCTTGTAAAGGGCTCTGCATGAGCTTTGGCTTTACATTTAAGCTATTTATGATTGTGCAAATGTCTACAGGAAAAGACAATGTGCAACAGTGTATATGCGTTGTACAATTTAAGTATGGATATCTATACGATTGCACATATGGTCAATGTCTATTGTCCAATGGTTGGGCTGCTTTGTGACTAGTGTTGGGTGATAAAATCAAAATCACATTTTCCTACAAATATACCACAACATGACAGATAGTTCAGATTGCATTGATAATGATAATGACTTCATGTATCTTGCGTACTGGTAAACCATGTTAAGAATGTCCTACACACCAGACTGGGCTAGTTTCGTTTGGACTGTTTATAAAATTCTCTTAAAGGGAACAGAGCATGAACAGTCTGGCCTTAACAAAAAAAAAAGAACACATTTTTGCAACAGGAGCTGGCATTAAACCATGAACATAACGCTAGTTTTCTATAATATATTAATAATATATTGAACTGAAAGCAAATATCCATGTATACCTGTACATTGCCAAGTCCTAATGTAAACGAAGACACGTTTTCTGCATGTGTAAACACGCCTGGTCATTAAACCTAATCATTCTCCAACTATTAGGCCAATAAGTATGTGAACAAATATTTGAAAAGATATGAAAACACCTAAGGCAACTAGGCTCTAATCACGGCTTTATCAAGCAGACATTAGTGCAAGATTAGTCAAAGAGCAGCCGCAGTGTGATGATCAGAGGAGCAGCATTCCCACATCATCACACGTACGCAAACAGCACTGCGAACAGCCCGTATTAACGGTGCGCCTCTGTCACAGCAGCGCGTGTGGGACAGAAGTAAGTCTGCGACTTAAGGTATGACGATAAAAACATATCATCGTGTTAATCTGATGTGATAATAAGAGCATTTACCTTACCTGCGTGCTAAATAAAGTCCTGGATGTAGCCCCTCGCTGCAAGCCGCTAGCCAGCGACGTGCGCTGAGTAAAAAAACTTTCGCTATCCGTTTAGTGTCGGCGCTCGCTCGCCTGTGACTAACTGCCATTAACCCAGTGCTTCTTCTGCTAGAAGGTCATCGCTTTAATATTACAGGGGCTGTAGCCTGTATTATGTCACAACGCACTCGCTGTTGATGAGTGTATGTCGCACTGGGCTCAGCTGTCATCTCCCCCCGCTGGAGGCTCCAGCAGGCTGATCCCTACTCCCTCCATGCTGACATCAACACCGCCCTCCAGCTTCTCTCGATCACACATACACACGCGCGCACGGGCCTGCTGTGAGGCTGCCTTACACATGCCTGACAAAAAATTCCTGCATTATCTCAGAAGCAGGATTTCGCCCAATTACTACGCCTGTGCAACTGCCCTGTGTTTCTAACTTATTCATTTATGTGGCGTGACAACATTCAGTTGTTCACTTGCTGCTAGAATAAATATTGAACTTTTTTTGTCCAAACGTGGGATTGTGTATTTGATTTCCTATACAAGAAATCACGACTTAAAACTGTGAATACAAGCGCGTTTTTAGACACTTGTGAAGTGTAATGTCTATATTTTGTTTTTATATGATGATACATGTTCTTATATGACGATACATTAAACTTTTCCTAGGTGTAATTTCAAGGTGTACCGTCACATGGTCGTCTGTGAGTCACATGATCACATCGCTCACGTTAAGTCACTTTTTTTTTTCTTTTTTTTTTTTTTACATATTTCATGTTTAAACTTGTGAAATGCATATGGCAGTTCTGTAAGTGTGTTGAAGACAACATTGAATTTTTAAAGAAAAGAGTCCAAACCAGGAAACGCACATATGTAGCAGATTGGTCTAATTTAGAATCTGAACCACATGTGGAATGTATGCTGTGGACATGTCTTCACTCCCTTTTTTGTTGTGGCTAATTTTGTTTCTACCACATCTTGAAAAAATCTTTACATTTAAAAAGCCCAGTGTCTAGTAGGTGTGCATGTCAGCTGTAGTTTGGCTTTAGAGTTGTGGTGTTGGCAGTGAATATCAACACATATATGATGGCCAGCACCACAGACATGGGCATCCTCAGCTCAGCGGGTTTCAGTGGCTGATAGTCGCTGCATACAAGCAGTGATCACCTGTATACTGTGTTTTTTTCATGCTTGTGTTTACAAACCTACACTGCTCTGTTGTCTTCCTGATAAAGCAAAAGCATTTATAATAAGGAATTGGTATTTACCTCCAACTCCAACAAAAAATGATGAGTTGTGCCCAGTACTGTTCAAGTTAAACTGATGCACATGATCATTATAATCTGATTTATGTGAATACTGATGAAATGTAACCTGCATGCCATGCATCTTTGAACAACCTTGACTTACAATGAACAGCTGGAAATGATGTAATCTGATCTATTAATGCATCCACCTGTTCAAAACACATTTAACAACTGAAACCTCTCCCAACAGGCTGTGACTTTGGTGACTAAAGTACAAGTAAAAGTCATTTAACAAAAAAAACCCTCCAAAAGTTAAAAAGTGGTAACACCTTAATACACCCAGCCTCTGTCAGCACAGGAGATAAAGCTACATTCTTCTCATTTTGAGATTTATAGCTAGTTTAAGTTAGAGATAGCTTGATACTTTATCATACAGCATTACTGATATAGAAACCTTAACGTAGGTTCAGTATTTTTATCAGGGTTTCTATCACGTTCATATCATGTTTCTACTCAAACACACAACATGACATCACACAGTGTGCTATTTTAGGATAGACTGCTTCACATTCTTTTTTTTTCTTTTTCTCCTCTAATACGTGGACCAGTATTTTGGTTATATTAACTAGATATTGGGTTGGACTGGATGCTAACTTTAGGTAATTAATTGATAACAGTTTTTTCTGGCAGAGTGCCCTATCATCCAACCTTTTTTTGGACTATTCTAAAGGTTGCTGTAGCCACTAAGTTCCAGCACATTTGTCTTTCAGACATTTAATGAAAGAATACAGAACAACATTATCTTATTTTTTTGTGAGATTCTATGATTAGAGATTAAACTTTTAAAACATTTTTACTAAGGGTCATGCTTAGTACCTCATACACTCTCCCATGGAGAGTGTGTCTATTGTAGCTGCATGCTTTTACTGTAGTGATTTCTAGAAATGAGTTATTCACAGCTGAAAATGTAAAAGCAAATTTGGAGGGTCTAGAGATTCAGCCACCCTTGCTGAGAGGCGGAATAATGTTTTAAAGTCATAGAGTGTCAAGGGCATGCTTAGGTAAAAGCTGGTTTGTGCTGTGTCAACATTAAATTTGGCTTCCTTAAGCAGAGCAACAATGGAAGGAATCCTTCAGGGAAAGCCATGCCTTGAGGTGATAGCACAGTGAAGATTAAATCATACACACTTCTATGCAGAGAATTAACACTTGGCACTGGTTGTGCACTCACTGCCACTTGCATATAAAATAGATTCTGAATAATTGATATAATCTTCTTATTTATAGATATGCAGCTTATTAGTCAAGTGCATAAAACTTACGGCATGAACAGCTGACTTTGACCTAAGACTGGTGTTTTTTTCAATCTGTACAGCAGCTGTTACAGAATGTAGTAAGCATCCTTTGTCACATGCTGGTCAATGAGTCCAAGCTGAGTCACTATAAGCTGACAGAGTGGAGGAGGTTATTATAATGTCCATTGTAGCACTGACCACATTAGTGCATTCAGCTCTGTGTAAATTCCTCCAACACTATACTGCCCACTGCTTCTGTGGGAAAGCTCCAGAGCAGTCACGCTCAGCCTGTGTGAAAAGCTTGTGTTGTCCTCTCCCCTATACTGACATTTTCATTGAGAGAGATCATGTGCGCTTTGAGCTCTTTGTATCCATTCTTCATTATTATTGCTCATTTTTCTGCTCTGACACTGTGTTTGAATCACATGTTTGTCATACAGTGGCATTAACTTCACTGGGATTATTCCACATATATCGATAACGTGCTGGGGAGATCAGGCCCGAGGGAGAGAAAAATTGATTATTCTTTTAGTATAAAAACGAAGTGACGCTACTCCATCGAAGTAGAAGAATCAAATCAAAATACAAATAATTATAATGTGATTTTCTTCAGGATTATATGCAGATCCAGAAGCAAAAACATGTCCTAGGTGGGAACACATTCCACACAAGGGAAAATCTAAATAAAGTAAAATAGAATAGCAAATAGAAGATGAAAATGAATCTCACTGACAGTAAAGACTCTATGAAGATTCTATATATGTATGTATCATGCTCCTAATATAACAAGGTTTGTGCAGTTTCATTAGTGTTAGTATGGCAACAACTAACCCCATATTTTTCTTATACCTAACAACGATTATGATTTAATTCAAAGAATGCAAGTAATATCCACATTGTTCTGCATTTAAAAAAAATAAAATTAAGCAAGGTTAAATAAAGTTTTAAACTGCTAGTATTTTCTAATGGAATCTATATAGTATGTGATATTATATGTTTATGTCTTTAGCCACTCTAAAAACAGGGGCGTGTGTGTTTTTATAGACAAAAAAAAGATGTCCTGTTCCTTCTGTTTCCGGCAGTAGGGCACACTGTCCAAGGTCCATTACATTCCTGAAGTGCGTTTTTCCTTTTCCTGCTTGTCAGACAGTATTTTTGTTTTCTGTGTGTTTTTCATCCATGGAAAAAACAATGGAACATTCAGTGTCCTTTTAATAGAACAACACAAATATACATATGAATTACTCTGACTCTATAAACAGGCCTAAAGGCTTAAAAGTTTTACATTCAGTCATAATTTTTGGATTTTAGAATATGAAGAATTTCTAAGAGATTATTTACCCCCCCCAAAAAAAAAATCTGACTAATGGATGATAATATTTGAACCAAAAATGTTCTAAATGTCTGTCAAATATTTGATTAGCAGAATTTTAAGTGGACAACACTGACATCTGGTGTACAAGACCAATTATTTTCTTTGAATAGTTAAGTAACATTATAGTAACAGTAATTATAGAAACTTCTAATAATGCTATATATGTATTCTATAAAACAAATTATTAAAGATGACCATGCTTATCCATATTGCCATATTGTCATCTTCCTGTTTAGTGTGTAAACTACCTTTAGAAATGTAAACAGCATACCTCTCCAACAACCAGAGGGAGCCAAAGCACACATAAACCCAGGCCAGAAATCATCTATGTGATCTCTGCTGATGAATGTGTACTCTACTCTGTCCATACTCTATTTTTACACCTCATTGTCTTATCACACAGAGTTAAACAGACATATTTGTTTAAGTTACTATAAGACAGATATAAGTAAAGATCTCAGAATATGTTGGTAATTTTTCAAAAAGAAATTTAATGTATATATGTATGTATGTGTGTGTGTGTGTGTGTATGTGTGTATGTGTGTATGTGTGTGTGTGTGTGTGTGTGTATGTGTGTATGTGTGTGTGTGTGTGTATGTATAGTTAAGTTAAGCTACCATACATGCTCACAAATTCACCGATGTCATAATATATCAGTTTTAATGTGTACGTTATTCATTTTTTATTATTCAAGTTGTCACATGTCACAGAGTTCCGAAGGTGGTCCTGACTAAAAACCCGTTTCACAGGCATATATCATGACAGGTTTTTTGGCTGCAAAATATGGTCTCTGATCTCTGTCCTGTGGTTCATTGCCTGTAAGTGCTGATGTACAATACATGTTGCATTTCATAATGTTGCCAAATTATCTAAATGACAGTATCAATGATATGCTGGCTTATTTCACTGATTTTGTCCTTATTAATTAACACATACATTTCTTATGCATTACATAAATATGACACTCATACCAAAAGAATGTCCCTGTGGAAAAAAACACTCTATTCAAGATCTATACAAACTGAGGACTGAGGAAGTATAATGTTTTTCAGTGGAGTAGAAAAGGTAAGGCTTGGCAACGTTAGCCCGCACCTCTCCACATTCTTCAGCTCCTTCTCATTTCTGGAAAGGAAGCGGGAGTTTATCTTTGTTGAGGGAAGTGTCCTTCTGTTTTTTATCTTGGGCCGAGGTTGGCTGGAGGAACCTTGGCAGTTGATGAGTTTTTCTTGCCTTGATGGCCCTTCATATTCAAGCTTGTGCCTTTTGGTGCAGGTTTCAAATAGAAGTGTAACTGATGGAAAAACAGAAACATTTATGTCTTTGCATGCACACTGAATAGCTTTAACTATTGTATATATATGAAATGCATAAGATCTAATGTTTCTCCAGTATCAGTCCTAAAGAATTGCTCAGATGCACAAATGTCTACAGCATCTGGCTGGTTTGAAAGAAAATGTTCCTTCTGTTCACCTAATGGAAGAATATCACTAAAGGAAACCTCTCCATTTGCTGTGTGTAGCTTAACTTGCCAAGGACTTTGTGTGGGATCCATAGAGTGACTATATTTATGCTCTATAGCTGGGGTTTCCAGTCCTACCTGCTATTAAAACATGAGTCTGTGGCTGCGTTTTCTTTTTTAAAACCTGAGAAACCTCAATTGATTAATCTCTTAACCATAAAGGCCTGTACGTGGGTCTGCACCATAAGTCTTCACTCTCACAAATACATGATTACATATTACATATTAGATTTAAAGCAGTTGCTGAATAAGTCTAAAAATAAATAACTAAATAACAGGCCTGGTGCTCAGGGGGTTTAACAAGGAACTGTTAATTACAAAAAGTAATTAGTAGTTCTTTTAGACTGTGTGTGTATATATGTGTGTGTGTCTATTCTCACCTGTATGGCGTCTGCAGGTCCAACTGTGACTGTACTGGTAGAAGGCTGGTACCCTGGTGCAGAGGCAGTCACAGTGTAGGTTCCTGGCAAAAGCAGACGGAAGTAGTCTCCATCCGCTCCTGGAACATTACAGTTACAGAGGTACATGCAGCATTACACACTGTATACAACATAGCTTGTTAGACTGGCAGGATCACTTATATCATTATTAATATATTTCTAGGACATATAACCAATTCAAGAAAGGGGAGAATATCAGTTGAAATAAACAACAACCCCAAGCATGGTGTTAGAATTACTCAAGACTAGCTTTTTAAAAAGTTCTATCAAATCCTGCTGGACATTCATGAAGGACTATTAAGTGAGTTTGATAACCCTAATTAATCTTGAAAATGGATTATTGTTTATAACAAGAAGAATGGGCCAAACTGACCCACCGTGCATCAAAAAGTGCATCTAATTACTTCTTACAACAGACATATACATTTTACATATAAAAGCTGTAACTGCCAACAATGGATTTGCAACAGTACCCAAGGTTTTCTTTTGTGATGTCAGAATCCCTTTTTATCTATTTTTTTATATTGTTTGAGGATTTGTGCTTATGAATATAGGTTTTTATGCAAAATCAAAGGACATTATGTGTAATGTGTATTATGTAAATAATATAAACAAAAGTGTATGATATATAAACTCAATTTTTAGAAATATTGACATTTTGTAAAATGCAATAAGAACAAAAATCTGTAATTTTTATATTCTCTTGAATCTTTATTTAACTGACAAAAACTCAATGATGTTTTCACTGACCAACTTAAGTGTATTTTTGTGTCTTGTTGCGGTTTTGCAAGTGGAATTTCATACATTTTTGCTGATACAAGACGTCATCTGATGAACAGTCTGTGCTCACTGTTGTCTGATTCATGTTTTTATGACTTACAATGCATTTTCAATAGTATACAGATGTGGACTATGAGCAGGCAAGTTATAGTTCATGTTGTAACACATGCAGAATGAGGCCTGGCATTGTATATCTGAAATATCCATGGACTCGCCGGGAAAAAGACTTTACCTTGATGGCAACATATGTCTCTCTAAAATCCCAGTATATGTCTTTGTCTCAATGGGCCATTCACATATCCAAGTCACCAATGCAGTGGACACTGATGTACTCACATGCCATAACAGATGTTGACTTTTTTTCATTCTGATTGATCCTTTTCCTCTTTGGCAGAAAGAACTCAATGTTAAGATAAAATGCTGTCTCATCTGACCACATTATCATGTCTTTTAGCCTATCAGAGATTAGCTCAGACGCAAAGAACTTTTCTGCAGCATTTCTACATAGAATTGATGAATAGCTTTCTCTTTGCATAACAGGGTTTCAGTTTGCATAAATTGACATGGTGTTGGATTGTGTTAAGTGGCAATAATTTCACAAAACACTCCTGAGCCAAAAAAATCTGTGATATGTTAATTAATGTGAGCTTTAAATAACTGACAAAAGTACAAATAAATAATTTTCAGTAGTTTCACTGATCAACTAATTTGTATGTATGTATGTACGTTGTGTGTATTTATAGGCAATGCACCATAGGAAATATTTGAAATATAATGAAAGAGAGTGTGTGTGTGTGTGTGTGTGTGTGTGAGAAAGAGAGAGAGAGAAAGAGAGAGTCATTGTGAAACCCCTATAGCTACGAAATACTTTTTGACTCATTCTCATTGTGAAACTGTACTAACCAGTGGTAATGTCATGGCTTATTCCTGCCACCGCGATTTCTGCATTGCTGATTGGGTTGTTGTTCTCATCATAGACAATTCCTTTAATGCCATGATGTACCTGGGGGGAATGAAAAAGCAATTTTATATTATTTTATGTTTACATTGTGTTGTATATCTTCAGTATGTTCAAGGTAGGTGGCATCCATTTTCTTGTTATTTGCCAGAAAAGGCTAAGAATAGTGTTTCACTGAGTTTAGCCAAGGCACAGAACTTTCATATCCATTCCACATGGAAAGTACCCAGGGACAGGTTGATTACACACAAATGCAACGGTAAACCATTTGGTCCTTTTCTGCCCCTTTTTCCATCTTGACTGGAATACTGGGCCCTTTATTACCTGTTTCATTATGAATACAATACATTTGCACCATGTGCATGCTTGGCCCAGAAAGAGAGCTTGAACTTCTAAGTGTTTCAGTGGAGCCAGATGGGGCCCAGCCTGGATCAGAGCTGAGCTCTGGGAGAAGTCGATCTCACCTGTTCCAAATAGGACACTAGAGCCTCCCTGTTGGCTAGCCATTCCCTGGCTAGAGCACTCGCTGGGGGGAACTTATCACAGCTAAGTTCCAGAGTGATCTCAAAGCAGTTAGTGTAGAGGTAGTTAAAGTCCTGCATACCTGTAAGCACAGTTTAAAGTTAAAACACCTATGATAAATAGTATCATGTAATAATGGTGCTGGTAAAAGACTATGTATAGAAATGATCTATACCCCTCCATTAAACTATGTTATGATGACTTAAACATCTCATTGAGGACTAAAACATAGACTAGTCTTTTGAATAGTTTCAATTATTGCATGGTATAATCATAGACATGCATCCACTGACCCTTAGATAGAGAGTACCAATTGGCTCCATTGGTAATCCCCTCCTCAAAGTAATCTCCACAGTTCCAGCCTTTATGCATCCAGCTGTGAGCATAGGAGTAGGTCTTTGCCAACTAAACACAAACAAAAAAACAGACTTAAAACACAGTTTATTTCACATTGATCATTATTTGATAAACATTTTAAAGGGGCCATACCATGGATATCAAAGTTTCTAAAAAAAACAGCTTTCGTTAAATTCATCACGGCTGTCATAACCATGAAAATATGCCCATTCATGTTGATGTGAGTGTTGTTTCTGCAGACACTCCGAAGGAGAGTTTTTAGAGTGGAAGATGTTGGGAAAATGATTAAATATTGCGCTGTGTAACATTTTTAGCCTTCCAAATGGTCCATGTATCCAAAAGAAACTTATAGGCTTGTTGTATGCATTTTAGTTTGGGCTGAATTAGCAGTTGAGTTAAGAAAAAATGAATTTTCCTGTTTTTTTTCTAAATAAAACAACATGAAATACCACATGAAATACAAGACAAAAATCCCCTTTGAAATATAAAATTGATTTTTTTTTTCATCAAAAACCATACCTTTTTAAAGATCTTGTCATCGGGGGCAGCTGAATATGAAGGCTTCCCTCTTATTCGGACTTCACGGGATTTATCAAAAGGGTAGTTGGCCACCACTGCTCCTCCATGCAGGTTTGCTGATAGAACAAAGTTATAGTTCTGCATCCACTTAATGACTGCCAGAGTTTCTGGCTCAACCTAGAGGAGTCAAAACGAGAAAAAAATGTCACAATAACATAAATGACCAAGACACCCTTTACTTACCACTTAGCGTGTGTGCAACCTTAAGCTATTAACCCTCTCACACATTCTGCCATGGACAAAAAGTGTGGACTACATCAGTGGAAGGTTCTCTCAGATGCTTTATCTGGAAGATCTAACATGCTGTAATACATCCCACTGGAGCAGTAGGGAAAATAAATCCTGGGCTGCTTTTTATTGCTGTGGGTCAGATCAGTCTGACAGGACAGTTTGTTGTCCTTGGAAACAGTTGGTGGGATGTTGACCCAGTCCGAGGCATAATATTTATTATGTATGGATCTATATATATAGACATGCTCCTTCATGACCTCAGCTGCCAGTGGAGAGTTGGGTTTCATGCTGCTAATGCACACAGATGTTTTCTTGCCCAGAGGAGGGCAGAACACACAGAGGGACTAGTCCCATACCATGTGATGAGTGAAAGCTTATAGAGCAATGCAGTAATGTAAGGAACTTGCTACTCTCCTCCAGCAACATTGCTCTTGTCTTTGTACTGAGAGACAACTGCTTCCTAGTGGACATACTGATTGATATATACTAAATGTATTTTTATCTGTTCTTTGAAAACACTCTGAAGTGCCCAACAATGACAAACACTGATACTGATAACTGCATTTGTTATCCAGCAGTCAATGTCTTGCTCAGGAAGAACTAAATAAAGAAAACCTGCTGCTGGTTTGAGTGTAACACACTACATGGCCGTACAAGATACCTCTTTTTCAACCCCACTGTACTTTGTCATTGACCTAAATGCCAAATGCCTTCTTGAGTCAAACCACTCACCAGAGTTTAAAGTGAAATGTAACAGCACCCCATTCTGAGAACTCTGAATGATCCTACTAAAAAAAGTCCCCTTGCATAGGCCAGTGCCTGCTTATTTAAACAAAGGTGCTGGAAGGTGAATCTGTTTGGGCTTGATAGAGACTAGCAGCGTGAGACCAGGGATGCTTATCTAGCAACTGATGGATAGTTTGCTGTCTGACTTTATAGAGGAAAAACTAAAATATTTTGGAATAGAATGCAGAGCCTGGTGCAGTTTGAGGAGAATCCATGCCAAATATGGTGACTTACCTGTATGTTCATGCAAGATTAACACAGATACGAGAGACATATAAAAAAATGCCATGTAAGTGCAAACTGTTTTTGCTAGTATGGTACTGCAATTGTGGCTGCCTAAGCAGAAGTGAGAACTCTTAAGTGTTTTTTATTGATGTGTTACGTAACATTAAGTTATCTAATGTTATCTTGACAGCCATATTATCAATTCACAACTCCACTGCAGATCAGAACCAAATCCTTGCCTAGACCCCCCACCCCACCCCACCCCCCAGAGTGACAGCTGTTGCAGCTGTCACTCTGTACAGCCCACCTGTAGTTCCCAGTTGTCTGGCAGGGGCAGGTGGTGGTTTCGCCCATTGTTCTTCTCGTAGTAATACATGAGGCCATTCAGGTCTGGGAAATTGCGATTGAGGTCAACGTCTCTGGAATTCCCACGGCCCACCAGGTAGCCATTGAACTCTGGACCCTGAAAGCAAAAAGATATAATTTTGTTACACTGTATATTATAGCTTTTGCAAAAACAACGAAAACCTCATATCTTCAAAACATTGTATAATGTATTATACATTAAACCATACAGAACTAATGTAGGATCATTTCTGCTGCTCACATTGCAAAGGCTATGTTGTTTTGAATGTTGTTCCATTGTCGCAAGTATTTCAGCTGCTCAAAAGAGAGGGAAAGAAAATGTTTTGCAAAACAAACTCATAATCTGCAAGGCCACAACTAAATAAGCCACAGCCTCAACTTGACTATCTCATTCTAACACTTTACTAATTTGTGGCCATGCATTAAGATCCCTTTCTTACACCATAGCAAGTTATTTTTATTAAGAAGGGATGTCACCACTGAGATTTCATAGTTCTTCTTTAAATGGTGTTCATAAGCTTGGGTTCAGTGATGGGATCATAAACTCAGAAGTGTACAAACACAGATAAACAGATGTTCAAAACGTATTCTACCTAAACTGAAGTGAAACTGACTATTTGTCATCGTGAACACACTCAAGCGCCACAACGAATTGTGACCTCTGCATTTAACCCATCACACGTGAGCAGCAGGCTCAACAGCAGCTATCAACAGCACCCGGGGAGCTTTGTAGTGGGACTGTACCTTGCTCAAGGGAACATCAGTGGTGCAGAGGCCAGGAGTTGAACCTGTATATATATATATATAGTTTTTTTTTTACAGTTGCACAAAAATTCTATTCTATTCTATCCAATTCACTCATTAAACATACATATAAAGAAACCTAGCTCAGTCTATTTGTGACATGTAAGAAGATAAACATGTGTTATACTACAGCTGTTTTGTTGCTGACAGACTTTCCAAAACTTTGAATTGAAGTGTGAAAAAATTGAGCTAGAAGCCTGGCAGATGGAACTGTTAGTGTGGGGACCGCTCCAGTGGCTAAGCCAGACGGATGATAATAGAGTGTTAGAGGCCAGACTTCTACACATACTCTATGATTAGTGTCAGAGAGGGTGCTAAAGTGCATCTAAGCGTGCTTATATGTGCTGCATAGAGGACCTGGTGAGTGTCTGCACCGTGTATGCAAGCAAAAATAGTATGTTTGTGTACGACAGATGGGAAGGATGTCTGTATAATCACTGAGGTGTGTATATTGTTTTATATTTGTCTGGTATATTTAGTCCTAGAAGGAAGACAAAAAAGTCTCACTGGAACAAAAATAAGTCTACATATTACAGAGGATGATTAAGGCTCAAAACAGATCAAAGGAAGTTGTATCTACTTCTATTTGTCTACATGAAAAGTGTATAGACTTTCCTTTTGGAAAACCCTCACTTTGGGTATGAGTCATCCAGCTTTTTGAACTTTTTGAAACAAATCAAATTTTGGTTTACACGCATACATGAAATTCTCAGATATTCTTTGGAATGTTGCCTTAGAAGAATTGTCTTTGGTTTCTAAGGCTGAGGACACCAAACTAACAAACATCAACACTTTGATTTAACAAGCTTGTAATGTAAAGCTTCTAAAAAGTTCAACATCCAAAGAAAACTTTATTTTTATATTTCTCTTTATTTGCATTTATCTATAGGGATATTTTTTAGCACTGACAAGCGGGTGTAATACCTGCCTGGCTGCCACCTCATAGCCATCTGGGTTCATTGAAGGTAAAATGTGGATGCGTGTGTTGTGGATGAGGGTGGTAATCCGCTGGTTGCCCGCACGGTACTCCTCACACAGGAACTTGCACAAGTGGATAAGGAGTTCTCGGCCCAGCACCTCATTACCGTGCATGTTCCCCACGTACTTGAACTCTGGCTCCACTGAAAAACAAACAGCAAGTGACTATGGTCAGGAAGTCAGGAATAGCATATGGTCAAATCCACTAAGAGTACCTAAAGCGGATAGCCAGCAAGACTTTTTGTGCACATTAAGCATTTCTACACAGTGGAAACACTTAGGAAAGCTTTTGTACAGCTAATTGCACAAAATATGCTGTTTTGTCTGCTGTTTCTGCAAGTTTTGTGTGATGCTGACCCTTTTTAATTAGAATTCCAGCATCACCATCAGAGCCTGTGGCATGTGACTATGTAACATAATACACGTGAATGTAAACCTGAAGTCTAAAGCTGATTTTTATCTTCTGGAGAAACCCTTAAATGCAATCCGACCTGGCTGTGACTTCATTATCAAGATGACCGAGTGTGACGACTTGTGCAAGATTTGATCTCACTTCTTCAGTGACACTCTCAGGTCCAGCGAGAGGTAAATCTCATTAGCAGTGTGAAAACACAAAATGATTGGATTACTGGAAGTGTGACAACACTTTGGAAGGTGACTGATGAAGTGTTAAAGTGAAGAGATTTTTACTTTATCTATAGAGCCACTCTCCCTCTCTCTTTATCTCGTTCTCACCCAATAACTAGGGGTGGGCAGTTTTGGCCATGGTGCACTTTCAGAGTGAGGGGTATTTTTGTAACAGTTACCAACTGCATGCATCATAAAATAGACAAATGAACTAAAACAACAGCAAACAATGTATCATAAATGCATAAACTGCAATAAACATGAATTGTTTACAGTCTTACCAGGCAAC
>JBBPDA010000105.1:37336123-37363905 GCA_037974385.1 Arnoldichthys spilopterus
TATATATGGTCAAAACAATGGTCAAAACAAAACAGTCCAATAAGGTGTGGGAGTCACTATAAAACTTTGTTTTTAAAAGTGAAATGTCTTTTTCAGCACAGAGAAGAAACAAAGGTAAGCTTCTATGCTTTAAAAAGAAAATAACAAAACTGTAAAACAACATTAAGAATTTCTTTTTTTTTTGTGGCCTCAGGGCAACATATGGCACCTTTCTTTGCTGACGCTGACATTATGTTGTTATCAAATCATAAGTTTTCGGCACCATATTAACTCTAAATATGTTTGTATTTATTTATTATTACAAACTTATGCCTGCATCAAATCCATTATGCAAATATGTTTCAAGTCAGTTTTTTTAGATTTGTTGATATTTTTAAATAGATTTTTTTGATTTTGTAGATTTTTAGAATGTACTGTCTGTAATTTATAATTTTCTCTATGAATCTGTACCATTGCCCCAAAACATGGATATGCCAAACAAATACGAAGAGGTAGAGGAGTAAAAAAATAAAAATCTATGTTTCATCAATCAAATTTCCCAAAATGAACCAGGAAAAGATGTACAGTGTGTTTTTAAGGGTTAAACAATATTTTTTTATTAAGAAAACAGCATACTTGTAATTTTACAGCCATTAAGTGTATTACTGCTGTCTTGCTGATGCATTAGATTGACTTTAGGAGAACAAATTATTACGATAATCATATCTCATATACAGTAAAAATATCTTCAAATATCAGAGTGTAATTTTTGCTATAACCCCCCCCCCCCTCCCCCCTTTACCGCCATCATACCCATACATCCAAACACGCTCTTTAATATAAGTGGCATACTGGTCGGAAACTAAAGAGTGGACTCGTAGCTGCCCTTGCCCTGTTCCTGTTTTTGTGCTCTTTCACCTCATTGTGGAACATGCATACATCCTCCAATTCTACTGAAGGAAGCCCCTACATCAGCAAAAAGCCCGCCTGGCTCAGGCCAGCACCACTCACACAATACTCATGCCTAGCATGTCTTTTGTCAGCTGAAACTGCAGAGTCGAAAAGCATCTCCTGTGCTTATACCCAAGCTGCTCTCAAAGTTAGACCATGTGAGAGAACATAAAGAGTCACTGCTGTCCACTGGTACTGGACAGATGGGTCTTAGGAGACGTATACAGCATATATCATGTTTGTGGTTTGTGATTCATTTGCTTTTTACAAACAGACTGTTTCTACGTAATGTGTCACCCGTCTACCTTTGCTGTTGACAGAATGTAGATATACTTTCCAATAACTGAGAAACACAGGGTCAATGGGTCTTCTCTGACTCAGAGTCTGCAACCCACACTCGCTGATACACCAGGGACGTTCAAATGAGATTAAACATCAGCTAAAACGATAATTACGCAAGAAATGACCTGATTAGAGTGGTCATCTTTGCCTGCTTATCTTCATTAGAAGCTTTTCTTCTGTCTAATTTTATTGATATGATATAATGTTGTTTAGATTTACAGTTTTTAAGCTTTTAACTAACTGCTGGTGTTCGAGCTACGATAAGGTACACACTGTAAGTTGTGTGTAGAACCAGACTGTTTCAGAATGATAGTGATGGTTTGTATTGTCTGGCCAGGAGCTGTATCACTCGCCAAGTCTCCATTCAAAATAGTTGCTCTGCCAGCAGTATTCTTAAAAAAGTGATGAAAGGGCTTTTTTTCTTTAAAAAAAAACTGGAACACCTGCAAGTAAGCTTAAGAGATTCCCAAAGCACTGACTGGAAATCAAAGTATGCTCTGGCAACTGTACAGCATCAGCAATAATTCCTCCTAAACAGTCCATTCCAGAGCCTCAGAAAGGACCATTTCAGCACTTTAGGACTCAAGCACAGCAGTAATGGACTGTGTTGAAGGTTTGCAGGTAAAAGCACACTCACATGCTTCGTGGATGCCAGGGTTGTCACTGAACTCCAAGACGTAGAGGTGGCGTCCCTCCACGCTGCGGCCGATGCTGTAGATGCGGGTGATGTAGGGGCACTGGCTCTGCACAGAGAACAGAGCGCGCACCATCTCCTCATAACCGTGGTGCTGGAAGTCATCAGCAGTCCAAACCTGTGGTGCAAGAGGCCCCAGGAGCAGAGCCCCAATCCAAACCAGAGAGCTGCAGGACAGCATGCTTCACCTTCAGCCTCACAAACACACCACACTGCTTGCCTCTCTCTCTCTCTCTCTCTCTCTCTCTCACTCACACTCCCTCTCTCTCTCATTCACACACTCACTTACTCTCTTTCAGGCTCAGTCCTCTCTACCTCTCTGTTTGCCTCACTCTACTGTCTCCTCCCTCACACTCACACACAGGAGAAAGTAAAGGCAGTCCCTGCCCCCTTACCCCCCCCCCTCCCCATTACTCTCTCTCTCACATACTTTTTCATGCTTATGAGAGTTACTTTATTGGCATGGCAAATGTACCATCATTTCCAAGCAACAGAAGCAGATTGCTGTAGTGTGTCTAATGAGTGGCTGAATTGTAAAAAATGTTCAAGGTGGAAGGTGGTTTTAAATGACATGAGTAGGGAAGGCAGAGTTCTTTATATTTGTACTTTTTTAGTCCTCAGGACTGTATGTGCTCAACATCTTTCTATATTTTCTCTCTCTAACTTAAATAACCAGGGGTGCTGGAAGGTTTATGAACCATATTTTTCTTCATAACTTTGATGCAAAACATCATCAGCTTTTTACACAAATCCTAAAAATAGATAAAGAGTACCCAAATTAAACCCTTGGGTTTTTTTGTGATCTCACAGACCAATAAACACCTAAAACATAAAGTGAGCTTTGTTGGTCAAGCGCTCCTGGAGAGTACCAATGGCCTTAAATTTCTACCATTTGTACACAATGTGACTGTGGCTTGAAATCCAAACTCATTGGAGATGGTTTTGTAGCATTTTCCACATGATGGTAATCAACAAGTCTTTTCCTGAGGTCCTCAGAAATTGTGTCATGATTCACTTTCACAAACATATGTTGTAAATATCAAACGTTCATAGATCCCCATTTTTAATAAATAAAGCTAATGTCTGTTTGTCCTCCCATTGATTGAAAACACCGGACTGATTTCTCCTTTATATTAACTGCTAATCCAGTAAGAAATATATCCATCCACTTCCTAAACCGCTTCTTCCGTGTCCGGGTCATGGAGAAGCTAGAGCCAATCCCAGCTGACTGCAGGCCTAAGGCGGGGTACACCCAGGACAGGAGGCCAACCCATCACAGGTAAGAAATTTATCATGATGGATTTTTTTTTCATTAATTAAATGATCAAGTATCACTTTGTCTCATTTGTTCAATAGGGTTCAAAAGTCTCATGATGTTTTAGATCAAATTTATGCAGAAATACAGAAAAGTCCAAAGGGTTGAAAAATCCTCAAATGTCCTAATCCTAATGTTGATTATCCATGAGTCTGTTTATCAGTAAAATGCATGCACACAAAATGATAACCATACAAATTCTTAAATAATAATACTGTTATTATATTTTTTACATAATTTGAACATTGTTTTATTATGAATACACCAATAGAAATAGTCTAAAATGTAAAAAAAAAAATATTTTAACTTACATGAAAAGTTAAGAATGTTTTTGGTTGTGTTTTTACATCTATACACTAAATTGTATACCTTCAGTACAACTACATTCCAACAACCCACTTTCCCTCAGTTTGTGGCATTCCTGTACATATTTGCCAGCCAAATGAGGATTAAAGTACTCTCTCGGGCTGTATGTTAGTCGAAACTCATTGCTCCTGTAGAGTGTTATGTCTCTTTCTCCTTCAGCGATTCCAAACTCTTAGAAACCTGATGAACAGCTGAGTTGAACATAGAGGAGAAATAGGAAACAGGGAGAAAGATGCACATATGTCACCCCCTCTTTCTATATGCCCTTCAACACTGCTTCATTCATTAACTCTTGAGTAAACACACAGAGAGGCCCAGAGGTTAGACTGTCTGCAGGTTCTTCTGGGAAAACCTGTGGGTGGACTCCAAGAGAGAGTACAGAGATTTCTGCAGTACTGCCCCTCCACCCCCCCCCCCTTCCATACACACTGCCCTTAACCCCCAGGAGCTGCTGCCAATCACTTTAGCCATTTACGAGTTGAAACTGTCAATAAGATGAAAGTGTATGTGTTGTGTTGTTTTAAGCATAATACTGCTACGCCTCGACTGGTTTATCACCTCCTTTATTGAGTCGGCACTGGATGTAAGACAATCTATTAAAAGGGCTGCATAATGCAGAAAGAACATACAGTAGGAATGCTCTATAGCACTTACTGTATACTGCTTATGTGTTATGAGATGCCCCCAATATATGTTCATAATTCTTGCCCAGTAAATAAATGTCCTATTATAAGATTTCTAAATGCAGCCAAATTTGTTCTGATTGGACTTTAGTGGTGAAATTACATTAGTAATGAAGGGATGTTTAAAATCAGTTGCCCCATGTGACCAAAAGACTAAAGTGACAAAAACCATTTTTAATGACCATGGCTTGAACATTTAAAAACATCTTTAGATTTGTACTCAGGCAAGCTAAAACACAATTGGAATACATTTTAATTATTTAAATATACCATTTAACATATGGGCATTAACAGTTCAGAAATAACCTGTTTTGATTCATAGTTTGATTTTTGACAGCTTATATGTTTGCAGCTTTCTGTGTATTATGCATTATATAAGTACTTGTAATTGTAGAGATTATTTGTACAAAAATTAATACTGTATATAGGATGCATTGTATGGCCCTATCCAGTAGTAACTTCAGCTGATTAAATGCCATTCACACATCTCAGCAAATGACCTCCTAATATAGCTGGGGTGGTCACTGACATCAAAGATCATTTTTGCAGTACCAGAACAATGCTTTATTTTATTGCAAAATTAATAGATTGGTAAAACAGTCAATGCGTGTAGGTCTTGTCCTTAAAGCATGATTTATCTGTGCACTTGTTTACACAGGGATTACTAGTACTTCTGATAGAAGTGAGAAGAAAAGCAAATCCCCTGAGAGAAAGGGTGTGAATGAGGTGAGATTTGATTTCAATATGTTCTGGGGTGTGATCAGGATATACTGAAAGCTGCTGTGACTAAAATGAGGTAGCAAAAATGAATGTGAGAGTGAGAGAAGACCGTGGCACCACATTTCTATTTCAGTATGCTATCTGTATATTTGTTACTACAATTTGGTCAGAGTAATAGATCATTTTTGTTAGGCAGCAGTTCTTATATGAGAATACTTTATGATCTAGTTGTTTAAATATGACTTTTATATTAGGGCTGGCCTAAAATAATTCAGGAAGTTTGATTCATTAGTATTCTGGTCTATGTTTAGTGATCCTTGTCCAAACTTTAATGCATTTTATCAGCAAAAGCCTTTTAAAAGGATAGTGATTATTAATATGTTAATAAAAGATTATTAATAAAGTGTTCAATGTCACTTTGCTTTAGAGCACAAACAACTGTTTTGTGTGTGTCCTGTACCTGGGATGTGCAATCACGTATTGTATCGCCTCTTTATTTGACATATGTTTTCAGTTATCTTAATTATATAAGTTATAATAAAACCAATGTTCTTTGAAACTCTTTCAACTGGTGTGCAATTCTGCTAGTCCACATGACATAACAAGTGTCAAGCACCCAAAACACTCCCCATTTCATCTGAGTCTTAATCTCCGAATGAGTATGTGTCAATACAGCATTCTTGAATGCTCTGTAGTCTATCAGCTCAATGTAGATAGTCCAAGGCTGCCATCTAGTGGTGTAAAAAAAACAAGCATCAGCAATTACAACTAATCAAATCATCTTTACAGCACACTGGAGAAGCATGTTGTTTAATATATTTTTACAATAATATACTATGGAACAATATAATAATGTTACAAGCATTTTTATGTGTAGGCATGACAATATGGCAAATATCGCACAATGTGGCTTAGCAGTGTGAATAAGAGGATTGTGGCTGGGTAAAATAAGAAATGAGAGTTTGCCACTCACATTTGTTCTTTACTTCACTCATTATTATGGATGTAAGAAATACAGAGAAACAAATCAAATATAAGCAATACGAGTAATTTTAAATTATACCTAAGATGAAACACTGCAAGTGAATAAGGTAAATGGTAGTGTAGGGCAACAGTGGCGTAACAGTTAGGGAGTTGCCCCTGTGATCTGAAGCTGCCCACGTGTCATCTGCCCACTGCTTCTACATGGATGGAATGCAGAAGGAAACCCACGCAAACACGGGGAGAGCTTGCAAACTGCACAGAAAGACACCTGTGGCCCACCTGGGGATCACTGTGAGGCGACAGGGCTAACCACTGCACCACCGTGCCGCCCAGTCTAGGAACTCACTTTGGATAAAGTGTTAGCCAAAAGAATAAATGTCTAGGGTTAGGATATCTTTAAGGAGTATCTTGGAAACTAACTAGCCTCATATTTATTGTTACTGTGTATTTTTTATTGTTTACTAATATAGACTTTATTATCTTTTGGCTTTACAGGTTTGGCAGGGTTTGTTATGGTGTGTAATTTAGAGAGTAGTATCTTAGTAGAATGACAGCTTTTGACAGGTTTAGCCCTACAGACATAAGAACAGACATGGACTACAATGCACTGTTGTTCATCGCTCTGGATAAGAGTGTCTGCTAAATGCTGTAAATGTAAATGTAAGCTAGAGCCTGTACCTTGCAGTCATCAATGAACTATATGTGTTTTACAGGGAAATGCCATTAAAAAGATCTTTTTAATCTAACACTTTTAGGAATTAGGCTCACAGTGTCTTGTGGCATCAAAACATCCCCAGGATAAAAAACGAAATAGAGAGCGAGAGAGTGTAAAAACCTGTAAGAAATCACAGAAGAGTCACTGTTTGAACCCTAAATGTGGTTATATTGTAGCTATAAATTTACTCATACATTAATCCTTACATTTACCCTTACATTTACAGAATAGTGAATATCATACCTGTCCAGAATGTTGTATAATATGCTGCATTATTGAGTGTATCATCTAAATAGACACAAATCAATAAAGCTGCATTAAAAAGCACACATTAATAAGACTTAAATATATGTAATGAGTGGCAAATTAACTGTTACCAGTACCTGTAAACTCTCTGGTGCAGCTCAAACCTAAAATTGGATTTAATAATAAGTTGTCACATCCAATAATCACACATAATGTTAAGACATATGCAGCAACAGAACATTTGACTCACTTTCTTGATCTTGAGCACATGTTCCATTCTCTATTAAATGAAAAAACATTAAATAAATTGCCATTGTTAAGATAATGCCTTGATTTTTTAAACAATACCAACAATTCATTTATTGTATTCTGACTGTACAAACACTAACATTGACAATGTTTGAGAAAGGACACCTACCAATGGGGACTTCTTTAAATGTGTCCTTTTTCATACACTTCAGATCAGCATTAGACCATTTGATGCACATCTGTCCATTTCCTCCTTTAATACTGCAGAATTGGCTTGATTTATTAATATGGCATTCGCCTCCTTGCATTTTCTTAACACAGAAGATAGTGTTGTCCTCTTCCAGTATGATGACCTTGAATTTGCAGATTTCTGATGCACCTACAGACAACAGTTCTACATAATAACATGGTTGGCTGTATAATGAGGTCAAATATAAATCAAATACTTTAAGACAGGGGTTCTCAAACATCTGTATGGCAAGGACATTTTTTAAGCCTTTATTGATGAAGTCTACTCTAGAACAGAAGACAGAACAGAAATCCACATATAATAGCAGTCTAGTGGCATTAATAGTATCATATTAACCCCAATTGTTGCATATCCCTAGTATAAAAATAACCTTTAATCAATAAACCAATGACAGTGTATTAATTTACTATTTTATGCCTCAAAACAACAATTAAAGCATGCCACTCCACCCATGTGCATCTAAACCCAACTAGATCTTCCTGTGACTCCTGGGTGTACAGTATCGATATCATCTATTTAAGGGAAAAGATCTTAGGGGGCCCAGTAGGCTTGGGCCCCAGTGTAAATATCACCAACTTTCCCCAATTTCCAGTAGTTCTACCACTGCAGTTGTCATCTAACACTATTAAACATTATTTGAAAAGATTTAAACAAGAGTTCTTATTTAAACCAAAGATTTGGAAAAATGGTCAATACATGAACCCGGCAGCCCTTTTATGTTTTGTTTGTTTTTTGTGCATAATTTTGTTAGGTTACATCTGCATTACATTCATTGCAGCACTGTTTTTGTGTGTCTAACTGACAGGTGTGGGGGAAAGGGGCAGAGGACAGACCCACATGGACCAAATTTAACTGGACAGAGAAGGGATACATAAAACTATTGGGTAGATCATAAGCAGTCATATTAAACAGCCCACCCTCCACCTCCATCTGGGCCTGTAACCACAGGATATGAGCTTGGTAATCAAGGCTCATACCAATTGATTTCAAACTGCAGTTTTGCCCCTATTTGATGCTATGTGGTTTATTGGCCAACTTATCAAGTGGCCTACTGGGAAAACTCGGGACAGAGATTATAATCACCTGGGCAAGGAGGGAAAACAAATTATACACAGGTGGAAAACATAGATGACAAGGTGGCACTACAAACAGAACAGAGCAAATATGAAAGTTGTCTAAATGATTCTTTAAAACAATGCAATGGAAACGTCACTAAACAACCTTTCAATGGAAGGGTCTTAGGGAATTCCCCAGAAGCTGCAGCAAGCTGCACACAATTATTCATTTAAAATTCCCCATTGTACCATAACAGCTCTAGCATTTTTTTCATATCATTAAGTCACTTATGAGGCTGTGTGTTTGAGTTAGTATGTTTCCTTAAAGTTCACAGATTTCAGTTTTAGAACCACTGCTTTAATAAAGCTTAAAAGTGTAAAAGTAAGAAAGAATTTACCGATTTGGAGAACACTGCTGGTGCAAAGTTGTAGAAGCACAACCATAAGGAAATGGAAATGTGACATCTGCAACAAATTTTTATATCATCTTTTTAGTGAAACAAATGTAACTAATTACTTTCATATACAGTTATCAGTAATTGAAGAACTTTTGCAAGAAGCAACAAATAAATGTAAATAATTAGTCACTTTCTGTAACTTGCATAACATGTTTTGCTTTTAACACTTTGCTCTTAAATACAGGCAGTATATTCTGAGTTTTGGCACAATGGTTTATTTCAATGTGATCTGTGCCAAACAAACTGCTCTTAAGGTCTGACACATTGCTTTACACCACCACTTTAGTGCTGTCTGTATCCAAGAAGGCAACAGAGATCAAAAAAATCTGTTAAGAGTTTCAGGATTATGTTCTGTGGCAGGTGTTAGGCAACTGCTGTCCTGGAGAGCCAGTGTCCAGCAAAGATTGATAAGTTTTAGTTTTCTTCATTGTTTTCACTTTTGCAAGTTATTCAGCCATAATTTAGAAACAGCTGTAACCATAGTGTAACGTAGTTTCAGGTCTGACTCAGTTCGCTAACTAGAGGAGGCAGCTGGGCGTTTCTGGCCCACTGTTTTCTGATCTCTCCTTGAATTCCCTTTTGTGTTATTTTCTGTGACTGGACTGGTCCTAAAACTGTGGAAACATTTAGTGTCAAACTAACAATAATAAAGAAAGCAAGTGCTTTCTCACAATACTCATACTGCATGCAGGTTAACTTTGTCTAATGCTATTTCAGCTGAAGATTGACTATGATAAATATAAAAAAGAGATAAATACCTTCTCATGGCTCCTGGTAGACAAAGCAAAATGTAGCAAAACGACAAAAAAATCTTTCCACTCTGTGGTGTATTTCACGGAAGTGAGATAACCACGACAGTCATTCATTAAAAAGACTTGTATATACTTGTATATATATGCTTTTATCTCATATATTTTTCAGTATTTGAAATCATTTGTAAACCAGCAACAGCACTGAACCTCTATAGTAAGTGGCGCATGAGTATGATTGTGCCATTCCAAAAAAAAAGCGGTGCCCCCAGGCAGCATGGCAGCACTATGACTAAGCACATTCATTGCAGTTTTGCACATTGTACAAAGCACATTTCTACTAATACTTTAACAAATCAAGAGCACACGTCACGTTGAAGCCCAAACACACTTACCGTGCCTCTGTTTGCTGGTCTATTGCTCTCACAGAAATAAGCAGATGTGACTCAGGAGCAAGAAGGGGTTCCACCCACCAAAGAAAAAAAGAAGCGGCAACCGCAGAAACTTGTTTTTATTACCTTGTGTGTGAGGTGCAATACAAATGGCTTGAACCACTCTGGCAAACCTTTTAGAATCATAGCAATCAAAAGTCCATCACTTAAGAGTCTCGTCAGCATTTCTCAGTGCTGTAATTGCCATTTCTGAATAAATAATCTGTGACACTTTGCAGTTTTCTGCAAGGACGTTAGCTCTGTGTATGAGCTGATCACATGGGGTTTCCCTTTACCTCTATAATAGTCTCTTAAGGGGGGGTTTTCCATTATCTGAAGCCTGTCTCATAACTAGGGGATAGGCTTTTGTCATCTTGACAAAACTGAATCAGTTCAACATATGCTTCTTTGTTTTTCATGGTGTCTACCCCTCTCGCCTCATCTGTGGTGAGCTCATTCAGTATGTTCTCCTTCAGCCCCAGCAGGCACAGATGGCATAAAAACATTGTCTCCCAAATTTAGTAAATTTGCTCCTGTCCGTTAAAACACGACCTATGCCATCGGCTTCCCGCATCTCCCCTGGGCCCATAACCTGTTGGCACAGCCAGTTTACTTTGTGGGATAAATTGATTTGGGCTCTTATTTGGCAAGAGGGAATGAAAGGGAATGAGAGGGAGTGAGACACACTTAGCAAGTGCAACATATGCATAACACTGAGAGAAACACAAGCAACTCTTCACAAACTTATATGGAAGCAAAAATGAGAACACAATTCTCGGGCATTGACTTCTGCCCCAATTTCTTTTCACTGTAGTGAGTATCCTATGCATAATCTGTGTTTTTAATTTGTATCATGATGATTCTAAGTGTAGCAGTATTACCCTTTGTGCTTTATTATTAACCCTTGCACTTTGTTTGACCGTATCTGGTAGAGGTTTGTTTCCCTTTCCACCTGCCCCTTGACTCTTTACCTGATTGGGGTTGCTATAAAATGCCATGAGTAGCCTGTTAAGGTCCTGATTGGGATCCACGGCTAGCGTGCGTGGCGGCTCTCGTTTACGCTTCCCCTCTCCTTGGTTGGGGCATAGTGTAGCATCGACCATGGCTTAATTTTGGGAAAGTATAGGGTTGTTTTTCACATCAATGATTATTGCTGGTCACGCTGGTCCTTCAGATGAATATTTAATGTCTACCATTAGACTACACCCTCCTTTCAGCCCACACACACAAAAAGTTAAACACAACCCCCAAGGGCTGTTTCATGACTTAAGTAACAGAAGACAAGTTCAATAGCTGGTCTGTTTGGCTTAAATTCAAGATCTCCGAATAGGTTCAAGCCTAACGTGACCTCCTCTCGGTCACACAGACAAACAGAGGAAACCATTTTTCATGATTGCAGGACATTTCTTGAACCGAAGCTTTTCACATTAGCCTGTCCATTTAGCTCTGACCTCAGCAAATATCCCTGGGTATGTCATTGCGTTTCCTACACATACACATATCTATAACCCTTTAAAAAAACAG
Source organism: Arnoldichthys spilopterus (assembly GCA_037974385.1). NCBI lineage: Eukaryota > Metazoa > Chordata > Actinopteri > Characiformes > Lepidarchidae > Arnoldichthys > Arnoldichthys spilopterus. The sequence continues at coordinate 37,347,835 of JBBPDA010000105.1, forward strand.
AAATGTACAGTACAAGACAAATTAGTACCATCCACTTACTAAATACATTCCCAACACAGATCAGTCAAAGGTCACGGTTGATGTACTGTAGTCTACTTCCACTACCTCATGCGTAACTGCCTGGCAAACAAGTTTTGCTTACGGGAATAGGATACTGATGACTGTCCACAGAATTTCTGTGTTTTGTTCCTTCCTCATCACATAAAAAATGTGAAACCCCTTCTTTAGTGTACACTCCAAACTTTTTTTTTATAAAAAAAGGTAAAAAAAAATAAAATAAAATAAAAAAAAACATTTATTTATTTGATTATTTTGCACTCCTGTGCTAATCTCTGAAGCTGGTCCTTGATACCAACTGTGTAATACAAGCATTGCAACAATACTTGAACATGAGTTTACAAATTAAAGGAACATTAGAATAAATAATTTTACAATAGTAAACATTGAACTGAAAGAACATTTTTTAACATCTTCATTAGAATATTGCAGTTTCTCTTGGCAGACATACAGAAAAACATTAGCATGTGATCAATGTCAGAACAAAACCTTCATCTCTCAATTTTTCCTTCATTTTATATGTTTTAATCACAGAGAAAATTATTTAAAATAAAAGTTACATTACAGTTAATAATCTTTTTTCTTTTCCTATGAAGATATTTCTTGAGGTTTTATCCTGACAGTAATTATATACTCAACAAACTGATTATTTTACCTTTAAAATAATGAAAATAATCCACGCCTAATATGGTGTTTTCAAATAATAACCTCTTGTGTTATATGGTTTGTTAGTGGATAGCTGGTATCTTCTTCAGGACCGTTGAATGGGTGTGAAAGATGAAGGGCTTCTACGCTCTTCCTGTGCCAGTCCAGAGAAAGGCTGCAAGCTCTCCACTGTAAAACCTACAGAGAAAGTCCTTATCTGCCACATACATTTAAGGTTGGGAATAAAACCAAGAAGGATCTGAAAAAACTGGCTTAAAAAATCTCCACTTAAATAATTACTAACAGATGTTAGTAATATAGTAGCCAGTAACAGCATGATTTAAACTGGATGTTTATTAATCATCAGTTCAGTGCTGGTTAATACTTACATACATATAGTTTACATTAAGTATAATGTCCTTTTTAAAAGCCTAGCCCCTTTACTAGAAGTGGTCAGTCTCCACAATGCTACTCTGTGGTTTTGTCCTATGCTATTAAAAAGCCCATAATGAAAAACTGAATTTTCAGTAAAAGGTGTAATGTGGGCAGTGGTGGCCTAGTGGTTAGGACGCTGCCTTTGAGACCTTTTGAGGTCGCAGGTTTGAGTCTCGGCCCGGGCACTACAAAGGTTTCCTTAAGCAAGGTACCGTCCCACTATACTGCTCCCTGGGCGCTGTTGATAGCTGCCCACTGCTCCACACGTGCATGTGTGAATGTGTTAAAGGCAGAGGTTGCATTTCGTTGTGGTTCTTGAGGGTGTTCACAATGACAAATAGTCATTTTTACTTCACTTTCATGTGGTGAGTGAACTCTGTTAAACACAGTAACATTGTAAATGAAATCAACAGCAAGAAAATATATGAGCCCTTCCAAATTGGGGAAAAAGCAGTTCCATAAATAAATACTGACATGTTCATCATTAAAGGCATTAAAAAAACACTTTGTAAACAAAAAGGCTTTATTACTGCTACTCACTTGTTTCATCTCCATTGTGATACCTAGGAAAAGAAAGACATTGTCCATAAAGCATAGGCACACCGTGTCATGCATATTTTTCTAAAATTATAATTTGCCAATCACTGTAAATTTAATTTGTAGAGCTAAGCATTTAACTGTTACCTATCCAGTGAGAAGCAGGCATTACTGGGCCATCTACAGACACTCCCTCCAGTAGCTCAGTCAAGCTCATGATCTCATCAAGGTCATCAACGAACATCTCCTCAGGCTCATCAACACACAGCTCATTTTCAGCAGAGTAAGCCAAAGGTACACCTGAGAGGAGAGTAAGAAAATTTCTAAAGTTCTAAATTTAAATGTACTGTTGTAAAGAAAGGCGCTTGATTACTGGGTTTTACTTCTTAAAAAGACTGTGACCAGATTGTCATAGTGCGACGACTACCAGGTGGAAATTTTGAAAGGGCACCACAGTCACATCACAGCCAGAGATGAGCATTTTGGTTTACAAACATGATGCAATTCAAAGCTGTGTGTAAAATAAAAAAACGAAATTAGCAGATCAACAAATGTGCATGTGTGATGGGTTAATGCAGAGGTCATATTACATTGTGGTGCACTTTGTGTGTGACTGAGTCTGTTCACAATGAGTAATTGAATCACTTTCACAGTATCTTCCGTGTGACCTCAAATATCAAGATGCGTGTGGAACATCCAGTAGTAAGTAGAAGAGTCATTAAACATTGCACTTGGAAAGCTGGTGTTGTGAGGCTAGTTTGTAAAAAGAGATTGCTTTATGAAAAAGCAACATCCTTCATTTTCCCTTTCTATGTATTATTATCTTATTATTATTTTAGTTGCAAGATGTTTGAGGAGGGTTTTTTTTGCAGGAACCCTTTTAAATCCTACTTAAAATTTCAATGAAATCAGATATGAGCCTTGAATAGGTCATTCCTTAACCCTTATTTTTCTATAGACCTTAGTTGGTTATTTAGGTCTTGGCATGATGACACTACACATTTTAGCAAAAAGAACACCAGAACCTAGACACCAGGTTTAAATACAACAGGTTTTCCATAGATCAGGTTTTGTTCCATGGCACCTAATCTGGGACATAATTTTATACACTTGAAGGTGTGATAAATGTTAGGGTGTACAGCGAGCATGAACTTCCAAAACGCCAGGTCTTGTGGAGAGTTCCAGTTATGCAGTAATTAGTACGTATCAAAAGTGATCCAAGGAAGGATAACTGGTGAATCAGGTGCGGCATGGACATGGCCCATTGATGCAAGTGGGGAGTGAGGGCTAGCCAATCTGTTTGGATCCCAGAGAAGAGCTACTGTGGTTTAAAAAGTGAATGCTGACCCTGATAGAAAAGTGTCAGAACACACAGTGCACCACATTCAGAGCTGTTTTAGCAGCATGAGGGGGACCAACTCAATATCAGACAGATGGTATTAATGTTATGGCTGATGTCTATACACAAATTTACATTTTTAATCTGTACAAGTAGGTTTTAAGTCTTAAAAAGAGTAACTAAGGGAGCTGCTCTAACGTTCAATGGTAGGTTGTTCCACAGCCTCATGCAGCAACTGCAAGGGCATGATCACTTAGTGCTTTATGCAAATGTACTGTATATGTATGAATGTTTGTACCTGATCTCCTGGCAGTTCCTTCCCAGGAAGTATCCCACTGTTGATTCTTACATGCTTTGGAGGCCAACTCTTTGGGTTTAACTTGGAGTTGCATGACCCTGTCCAAGTAGGACTTTACTGGTGGAAGTTCATCCTCACTGTCCTCTGTGTCAGCCTCATTTTTGTCTCTGACAAACATCTCTCTGTACATCATCCCCCCTGAGAGGAAACAAATAATACTTTTAAAAAAACCATTCAAATTCAGTTTACATGGCCATTTTCAGTCTGTTTTAATATTGAAATCTCATCTAACTGGTATTTGGTGTTGTTCACAAAGCAGTCTGGACTGAAACACTGCCGGAATACCATGAAGTTAGACAAAGTTAACTGCTATAGGCTGAGGAGGTGAATATGTGTAGATGTGTTACTATTTGGTCACATCACAAAAACAGTGAGTTCAGAACAAGCTGAACTATTAGCACTACAGCTAAGTACCTAGTAATATTTAACTATCAATTCTTTTATATCTCCTAGGGAATGACTTTATAACTGTGACTATTTTTAAAATAACTGCACTTACTTACAATAATGCTTAATCACTGATTTCAGCCATATTAACCTCTGTAACTGACAACAACCAAGTAAAAGTGACAAAGAAATAGTTTTAAACTGTTTTTGGGGAACTGTCATTGTTGAGAGAAATGTTATAGATTTTGTCCTGTTTTTTTTCCTCCCGTTGTAGGTAAAGCTTGTTAAGTGTTTTTGTGTTGAGTTGTGGGTAAAGTTTGTTTTTCTTCTTTCAAGTTTTTTTTTCTTTCAACTGTGGTTCCTTTGAGCTTGGTGGTGTGTGTGTGTGTGTGTGTGTGTGTGTGTGTGTGTGTGTGTTCATCAAGGGTTTTCCCTTCAGCTGTGGTGGTGGTGGTGTGGTGGGGGTGGAGGGTGTCATCAAGTGTGTTTCCTCCAGTTGTAGGGGATATCAGCAAAGTGGGTTTCACACAAAATGTGTATTACAGTAAAGGAAACATCTCTAATGACATTACTGGAAGATCCCAGCATGTGTCCCGATGGCTAGCTACTAATGATTGTATTATATGAATACAAATTTAACATACCTACAACTTGTTGTAATGAACATACACTGTAATACATTGCACATAGACACTCCACTGTGCTGTGGCCTCTCTCAGCTTACTTGCTGCATTGTGTTTTCTTGTTTTAACATACCTGATTTAACTGTTTAACCAATTTTTATGTCCTTCCTTATCTGACGTAAAAGTGTTAGCACAGACTTTTACTTCACAACCAGGACTGAGAATCATTGGACATATCACACGGAGGATGAATAAGCGCAAGGGGAAAGAAAGATAAAGCAAGGACTTAAAAGATAAATAAGAATTAAGGGGAAAGAAAGGCAGGCAGTGGTTCTGTTTTATTATTTTAGTAATTTAAAGGCAAATAAGTGATAATAAAGAATGAAAATGGAAAGGAAAAGAGAGAGTGTGGAAGACAGGGTTTAATTTTAACTAGAAGATTGGTAAAGGACATTATGCATATTGCATGCGTCTCCCTGCTATGTGTACTGATGCTGGCTGAGTATGTGTGTGTTGGCACTGACCTGCTCTGTGCTGGGGCAGCTGCTGCTGTTTGACTGAGAGCTTTGTGTTAAGGTGTAAACGATGACTGTTGCTCATGTGCTTTAGTAGATGTTGGGAGTGCAGAGCAGAGTGAGTGTACAATAGCAGCTTTGACTCTGGCAGAACATCTGCTCTGATCTCAAATCTTTTGCCCTGTTATCACAGAAACACGAGCTTCCATCATCACAGTGAGTTAGAACATCACTGGTCAGGAGTAAACGATCACATGTGCTTTAGTTACTGAACTACTAATTTGTCAAATTTCAGTAGAATTCACAGCAGGGTTACAATACCTGGAAAGTAATGCGATCTATGCTTGGCCAGACCAGTTCATATAATAGCTGCCGTTCTCCACTGATTATCTGCAGACAAGGTTAAAGCAGCATAAAACACAAGTACTCTCAACACTAAAATAAAAAATATATATTTCATTGTTTCCTGACTACAAATATGAAAAACAGGACCAATATAATTCATTCATTAACCAATATACCGATTGAGTATTATATACACATTACTGAGTATTTATTATATAAATATTTGCTTGTAGGTCATACAAACCCCATTCCTAGAAAGGTTGAGAGATTTTGTAAAATGCAGAAAGAACCTGTGATTTGTTCATGTTCTTGAAATGTATTTAACTGACTAGTACAAAGAAAATATTTCTAATATTTTCACTGAACAACTCAAATGTATTTTATAAATATAAACAAATTTAGAATTTGGTGCCTGCAATTCACTCAGAAATGTTGGGAATGAGGCATGCTTACCACACTGTTAATACTGATAATTGGAACTGATAATGGTAATTTCAGTTTTGCAAGTGGATTTTTTTGTTCATTCTTGATTGACACAAGACTTCTGCTGCTCAGTAGTGATCAGCATTTTCTGATTCTCCTTTTCATGGTACACCACACTTGTTTAAAAATATCTGGAATTCTGACCAGTCAAGCACACACATCATGTGCAGAATAAGACATGACATTATAATGCCAAAGATAAGATAAGATAAGATAAGATAAGATAAGATAAGATAAGATAAGATAAGATAAACCTTTATTAGTCCCACAAGTGGGAAACTTGCATTGCTACGGCAGTACAATAGGTAAGAGTAAAATCCTATGACAGCATAAGTCTCTCTAAAACCCCAGTATACTACTCTATGTCAATCGGACTTTTACACATGCAACCATGAGTTAGTTTTAAGGACACTGATGCACTCCCATACCATGACAGATGATAACAGTCTGCATGGATTATTTCAACATTGGCATTGAAGTTGACATTCTTTTTCCCTGAAAACAAGCAGAAACATTGATTCCTCTGACTGCAGCCTTTCAGTCCATTTGAGAATAGCTCAGGCTCAAAAAACTCAGCAGTGTTTCTGCACAAAATGTATGCTATGGCTTCTCTTTGCATAATAAACTTTCAGGCTGCAATTCTTGATGCAGTGGTGGACTGTGTTAAGTGAATGGTTATGCAAATAACCAAAGTACTCCTGAGCCCATATTTCTCATGCAAATAGTTTACAAATAGCAGATTTTTGTTTTTACTGCATTAGGCAAAATGTAACAACTTTTCTTGAATTGGGGGGTATAAATTACATTATGCTTACGTTACTAATTGGAAAGACATTGGGTGCTTTTGGGCTATATATGACAGAAACCTCTTAGGAGTACTATATCCTATTCCTAATTGAAGTAAGGTGATTTTCATACATATTGTAACACTGTCCCTGTCTTGCTCCTTATTCTTGTTTATTTACCTTTACTATGTGACCTGTGTTCCTGCCCTTGCCCTGCCCCTGACTGTATTTAGCTGTCCTTCGTTTTTATCTCCGACCTGTCCCAGGCGTTCAGTTTCATGTAGCCCTAGATTTAGTTTTGGTTTAATCTTCGTCAAATATCTGTTGAATTCTCTGTTGTAACTGCTGTAAGCACTATTCTAAGCCTTGTTGAGATCTCTGTTATTCTGTTTCCCTGTAACTTCTCAGTATTCTTTAGTAGCAACAAACTGTTAAACTCGAAGAACCCTCGCATTTACTTCCAAGCATCCAAAAACGTTACACATATATTCACCCCTATTTTACAGGTTCCATTACTTGTAAATGATGCTTTAACGCAGCGCTATAAATGATACAGATGTTTGCCAAATAAAGTATCAAATGTTCATTTTTATAGAGAACAGATATCACTTTACTTCATACACATCCAGTCCAGTCAAACCTAGGCCCATTAACACACTGGCTCTTTGTCTTTTTCCCTGCGAGAGAGAACAAGAGTTAAAAATTTTACACTTAAATTAGAAAATCCTTGAATAAAAAAAACATATTTTAATGCAGACTCTCTTTCTTTCAGTCTGCTTGTCCTGACCTTACTCATACTGTAGAAGGTAACAGGCACATCATTCAGCCTACAGACTTCCTGAATGAAGAGCAGCACAGCATCACAAACACACACTCCTAGCAGTTCTCTGTGCAGCGCTGGAGTGTGCTGCTCAACATAGTTGCATCCATGCTTATCCAAAATCTAAAAAAAGAGGTGAATTTTCATAACACACTCATATTTATGTACCTGTTTAATTGCTTGTTAACACAAATAGCAACTCAATGCATTAGGCATCCAGACAAGTTACTGAAACTCAGATAACCACTCATTACAACCAAGGTATGCAGAAAACCATTTCTGAACACACAACCCAATGAGCCTTGAAGCAGATGGGCTACAGCAGCAGATGAGCATATTAGGTGCCACTGCTGTCAGCTAAGAACAGGAAACTGAGGCTACAATTTGCACAGACTCACCAAAATTAGACAATACAAGACTGGAAAAATGGTGCTTTATCTAATGAGTCTCGATTTCAGCTGTGACATTCAAATGGTAGGGTCAGAATTTGGTGTAAACAACATGAAATTAACCTTTTAAGCTATGAACTACATTCATTGTGAAATGTTCAGATATTTTAAAGGGGAGCTGATATACATAAATACAATATCTAAACATTTTAGGGGCAGTGGTGGCCTAGTGTTTAGGACATTGGCCTTGTGAACTAAAGGTCGCAGGTTCAAGTCCTGACCTGGGCACCACTGTGGTTAACTTGAGCAAGGTACCACCCCGTTACACTGCTCCCAGGTACTGTTGATAGCTGCCCACTGCTCCACGTGTGCACGTGTGATGAGTTAAATGCAAAGATCACAATTCGATGTGGTGCTTGAATGTGTTTACAATGACAAAGAGTCACTATCACTTCACTTTCATTTTACAGTGACTGAAGTTTAAAATGTTTTTTTCTTTCTCCTTTACAGATACAGAGAGAGGAGGTGTTGATACAACAGCAAAACTATGGATAAACAGACACTGGCAGAAACAACTGCTCACATGTGTGTGCCATACACTGATGCTGAGTAACTGATTTTGATGTTTAATTTCTCACAAGGTCTCAATGGGTGTGGTTGTGTGGCTGAATTTCAGTAATGAACTGTGGGTCATCTTGCATTTATTTGCAGGGGTATCTGTAACTTGCAGTGTACAAGTGTACACCAAAAACAGTTTCTACATATCACTGTACAACATACGTGCATGTCAACGGTTATTTTTGATCACTAGTGCATTCTGTATCTTTATTTAAATTCTTGCAATATGAATGTTTTCTCAAACTGAGTTGCTAGCTAAAGTTTACTGTGCATGTGTAGTGACAAAAATATCCATTCATCAGATGTGGAAACTACAACCCACCCAAGAAGGAAAGTAGTCATGCGGATTGAAGTAAGGTCTCTCCTTCCCCTCTCTCCAGTCACCAAGGTCGGCCTGTATGGCATATGCTGCCAGCTGGAAAAATAGGCCTTCCTGCCAATGACACTGTGAGTTCAGCACTCTGCCTTTTAGGTCAGCATAGTACAGACTGCGTGCCTTCTCCTCTCTGAGCACGGAAGAAAAAGTAGTGAAAAAGAGCTCATGGAATAAGAAGTTCAAAACTTTGGTGAAAAAATACAAAGTGATGGTAATCTACAGAAGCTATGAAAGCTTACACAATTTGTCCACCATTTCCTACATAGTACTGCACTTTCAAATGCAGGACTATTACCTCCTGTTGATGCAAGTAAGTGTGTGCTTAGTATTGTGATGGAGGAAAAACATGCATTTTAATGTAAACATTTAATGTTAAAGTTTTTAGTTGTTACCTGTAAAGTGTTGTGCTTCCATGCTTTAGGGAAGTATGTGCTTAGCTTTTTTTCCAGGTCCAAGAACAGGAACTCATTGCCTGAGGCAAATTTGTTTAAACATACAATGTCAGAAAAGTTGTCAATACATTTATCTACATGAGTATCTGTCAGTATTTTAAATAAGCTTTCATTAGGTTTTCTGTTGGCTGTTGGCTGTTCTGTGATGAATGTTTGCCATGTGGCATTGGTCTAAGCACATTCCATTGATGTTAATCAGTGTAAGGACTTGCTCAGCAGAAAGACAGTTTACCACACACCCACACAAACACTTACCCTTTTCTAAACCCAGGCCAAAGACATGCAATTCCTTAATTCCAAGCAGCTTTGACAATTGGCCAGTTATCTCATGTCCCCTGCTTTTCAGCTGTAGTACACACACACACACACACATTTCATCCCCTTGGAATTATAATGTTTTATCTGACATTTTTGTCAAAATTGTTTTGTCTTATTGTTTGTCAGATAATTAACATTATGTGAGGTGTTTTTCAAGTTTAGACCTTTTATCTAGAATTTGTATCATACATTCATAACAAATACAAAAACGTTGAAGCTCACTATCTCAAAACTGCTCCGAATGCAGACAAAACCTTATAATTATAAAAAGGGATTGATTTATTTTCATATTGTGTCAAGATTCAGGGTCGTACACATGTCCCACAAGAATTATATATATATATACATATATATAAACATACATTGCTGTAGCTATAGTGCAATTTTTTGTCATTTTTCATTCACCTAATATGAAAATACCATCCTCATGAAATGACCACTTCATGAAAAACAGACCAACAGATATGATTCAAAATTACTTCTAAAAAAATCTTGTTAAATCAGCTGAAGATTTTCTACTTGTCCTGTAAGTTACGTTTTTGGAGATACAAGGTTTTGCTCTGATAGCAATGACATGTAACTATATGTACTTTTCTAAGCCTAACTTCAAATCAGACCCTGGCTTTAAGGTCAGGAACCGGAAATCAGTGGCATCTGTGTAAAGAACATCTACACAAGCACAGGCATAGAAACACTGACACATTCAGACTATGGCTTTAAATATTAAAACCAAAGTGCCACGTGTACTGCCCATACCTCATTAGTTTCAGATATGGTTTCATATTTCAGACAAATATACACATGCGTTCAGAAATGTCAGTACAATATATATCAAAATGCATTTTGAAGGCTTTAAGTACAAGCCTCCAGCTTTTTACCAAACTATGAATCTTTCCAAGGTCTATAAACGCATTATATACATTAACTCACCCCCACAGTTATGTCAAGTTTCTTCTTGTCAGGTAAAAGAACACAAATAACTCTGGTCTGATCAGCCATGGTGGCCAGTAATGTGCTGGATTGCTTTTGCCAATGCAATATAACTTTTCTCCTTGGCTCTGCTGTTTTATATGGTCTCTCACTCCCTACAACTCTCTCCCTCCTCTTCATTTTCCTCCCTTAAAGAACACTTGCTACCATGTAGATTACAATCTTTGCTTTCAGTCCCAGATAGAATTATGCATAATACTGCTGCTAATGCAAATATGCAAATGCAAATGCTAACACTAACAAGTGGCCATTTATTCACACGCATACCCCAAACACTCCAGGCCTTTATTTCACTGCATATTAGAAATGTATTTTATTTACTACATGATCTCAAACACTCACCAGTGCAATAAATCCATATGCTCATTAGAAGTGATGGTGAGGTTCATCACTCTGTCTTTAAATAAGTGAATATACTAAGAATACTGCGTCGGAAGCTGGAAGCCAGGCTAGAACAGAACAAAACACTCATATATTAGGGGTTTAAACAATACAAATAGTCTGATCCATAACATTAAGACCACTGACATGTAAAGTGAACAACATTGACTATGTATTACATTACAGTTGCACCTGTCAGTAGGGTGGGATACATTAGGCAACAAATGATGGGTCAGTTCTTGAAGTTGGTGTGCAGAAAGCAGGGAAAATTGTAATAAATGATAAGGGCCACATCGTGGTGGCTAGATGGCAGGACATCTACAACACTGCAGGTCTTGTGTTAGTACCTACCAATAGTGAAGGACAACTTGTGAATCTGTGACAGGGCACCAGTGGACACACACGGCTCACTTATCCAAATGGGAAGTGAAGGGCAGCCCATCTGGTCCAATCCCACAGAAGAGCTACTGTGGTAGAAGTGGTGAAGAATGCTGACTGAGAGAAAGGTGTCAGAACACAGTCCCACAGTCAGGGCTGTTTCAGAAGCACTTTTCAGAAAGACCTACTCCTACTCAATACTAGTCTGTGGGTGTTAATGCTATGGCTGAACAACATATATCATGGTTTGATCGTGAAGGCAAGGTGATTGGATCTTTTTTATATTTTGCGTGTCAATAATTTCTTGATTCCACATTGCTCAAATTATATAGCACAGTAGATTGGTAGGTCCCAGAAAAAAATGCATTTTATTTCACCTTCTATGCCCTTGTGTAAAATTATGATCATCATATAAAAAGTGTAACTGAAAAATAAAAAATAAACAAAATATAAAAACCTGAACTTCCTTTTATTAAACCCTTTATCAAAAATCAATGATAAAAAAAAAACCCAAAACTGAAATACCAACTTGTAACCAAACCCCAATTATAATATGTACAAGCTATGCACTGACACTACATGTGAACGTGGTTACTGCTCTTGTTTTCATGTTTTGTGATGGAGACCCTAGGCAGAGAACAAAGAAATGATCAGAGATACAGGTTCAGATGATGCTTTGAGACACTGAACTTTCATTAACTTACATTAAGTATGGCGTTCATAAAAAAATCAGATGTGCCACCGTGTATTAGTCTGTGATTAATTTATTTTACAAACAAAATACAGTGCCTGAAAACATTGCTGTACAGACAAAATATGAAGACAGTGAAGAACTAGAGCTGGTGAGCGTCTATGTTTAGAGCATGAGCTCATTTTCTTACAACCAGTATTCAGAAAAGTAACCCAAAAACGTGACAGGGAGGACACAACTGTACACTAGACTTTAAAAGATTTCCTGATTAATAACAGCTGTGAGGAATATTCAAGTTAAAAAGTGGTTCTCTTCACCCTGTAGGTCAAGGTCATAGAACATTTACTAACATTATGCTTTTCCTAAAGGAGTTTTACGAGCTTCAGATTTTGTCATGGTAGAGAACTGCTGTCATTTAAAAGAGCACTATATACATTAACATACGTAGATCACAATGATAACTTCAGCACGTACACCTTTAATATCGAATGCCTGACCTTTAAAGATTGCAGACAGCAGAGCCAGCATTATTGCTTCTTTGTGTTCTTATGCACCACCCACACAGCACAGGGGAGGCTGATAAGAGTTGGAACGCATGAGGCTGCAGCAAGACATGTGCTTAGTCAGGTCTTTTCACATTTGTCTTTGCCCTCCTGGCTAAAAAAAAATGACATTTGGCAATTCTTGCTACTACAGCTGTACCATGTTGAAGTAAATCTAATCCTTATGAAAAAAAAATGATATTGCCTTTATGGACATTCGTTTCATTTAGTCACTTTACAGTCAGCTTCAGAGCACTGCAAGCAAACAAAAACATATCCCAGTGTTTTAATTATGCAGCACAGAAGCATGGCTAAAGACTATTCACAAGCATGCACTAGCTGCACTTCAACAATACATTCTTTGAAAGCGAAAACATCCAGAGAAGCCATTTCTTTCGTACCACTGAGGAGTGTTTGGCTTCCCCTGAAAGCCCAAAAAGATTTTGAATTGAATACTGTACACAAATCGTGCTTTCCACACTTCTCCTTTTGCAGAAGTTTTTATGAGACATGCCGCAAACATGCCCCAAAACATTTTTTCAGGTCTTTCTTATCAACCAACCAGTGTCAGAAATCACAAGGAGTAAACAAAGAAAAAAAATTAACAATAGTGCACTATTCAGTAGGAGTCTACCCAATAATGTCCATGAGATCAAGTCTCTTTAAACATCACAGAAGTGGGGGGGGGGGATTCACAGGACTCATTCAACTGCTTCATGTGCCAGGATCTTTTCATTTCACTATAGTTTCATTATGTGGTGTGTGAAGGTCCATAGAAAAGTTCACATCATAGTAAACAATATGCAAATTACACAAGACCACAAAATTCGATACAGGACAAGCATCGAAAAAAACATTTCCAACAATTTTGCATTTTCAGACTTGCCAAATCCTACTGTAACTGCCACAGAAAGAGACAAGGACGTAAAAGTGCGTTTTCACAGGAAAAGCCATACACTAAGCAGTAGGTATGTGACACATTTAGTTGTTGGCTTAATTTAACCATTCATTGTAAAAGGCCATTTTTTCTTTTGTACCTTGATCAACTGACTGTTCAACATGGGGATTTTAATGTTCTCTGAAAGGGTTAAATTTATACATATTGTACACAGGGGATCTATATATTATTTGCACAATGTAATACACACTGAGAGTTTAGAGCCTAAGAGTAAATCAGATGAAATGTAAGTGTGTGGTAAGAAGGTGATCTCTTAAGAGATCATGTTTTTGCTCTCAAAAATATTTTCATGTGGACAAAATGGCCTTTACTGTGGTATACTGAAGTGTTCCAAACTAAGCCTGAGAACGGAGAGTCTGCTTCCTTAAACGTAAAGCTTGCTGAATTTTAATCAACATGCATATATTTCACTGTAACAGCATGCTTTCAGTCACCACAGACTAATGGAGATGTGAGTGATTACACAATACACGACTAAAAAAAAAACTGCCTGGAAAGTGAGACTCACTAAGGAACAATTAAAACTGACCTTTCTATTCAGCAAACATGCATGAATTCCTAAACTATGACCACTACAAACCTAGCTTTAGGAAGTCCAGGATAAAAATGGGGAAACTGAGGAAATCCCCACAGTTTCATTGATGTAGCACAAGACTAAGTGCAAACCTCTGTCCATTTCTCGATACATTCTGGTACGACATTACAGAACAAGATAACACTTGAGGCATCACTCTCTTTTTTTGACCAAGTTAATATTTCTTCACATCTAATACATTTACTAGACAATCTATGAAGGACGTAACATACATTTTTTACACACATTCTCTCCTACAGTACTGAAGAAATAAATGCCCTATAAATGCCCCATAAGTGCCACAAAGTAATTTTCCTCTCCTTTACCAGCTATTATTTTTCGTATGGGTTAAACTTAAGGGCCGCCTATATAAATAAAGAGTCACATTCATGTGCTCATCCAAGCTCAAACCGAAACCAAGCAGACTGGTTCAGAGTCACAAGAGTGTAGCAGTTAAAAAGGCAAACTAAAACCTAAGGCAAAAGACAAACCAGACAACAGGAATAAAATACACAGCTGTCTTGAGTGGAACGCTCTTGCAAAAAGTGTTGGAATGAGTGCACTAGGTGCATATTCCTACTCTAGCTTGCGTGTATATGTTTGTGAGAGACAGAGGGAGAGAAAGGATTTAGAGAAGGGCAAAGATGGCTCAGTCCAGTCCAAGTTGTTTGCAGAAGGCACTTCTAGGTAAAGCTTGCCATAGAGTAGCACCTTTGATTGTTTTGAGTAGCCAGGAGAAGCCCTTGAGTGAGACAGAGGGGTTAGTAAGATGGCCCTACCAAGGGCTCACAACAGGCTAAAGCCCAGGATGTACTGCAGGAGCTTGTTTCTGTTGGCCTGAGGTTGGAACGTAGCGCTCAGCTCAAGACGACACACACCATCATCATAGTGCTCCTTCAACACCTGTCAATCATACACACCAATTCATTTCAGTCTCATATCGTACATGTCTCCAGTGGCAAAATGCTCTTAGATTCTCACTTAAATCTTAATTGTACAGGACTTACCCCAAGCTCTTTAAACGTTTTCACTGTGTTTTTTACGAGGTAGTGTGTAGCACTTTCTCCTAAGGAACAAATGAGAAAGAAAGTTAGGTGAAGGTGATGAAGGAATAAAAACAAATGTCATATACATGGAGCTGTCGGTTCATCATGCTCCAAGTTGTATCTAATCTCATTTGCTTCTTTAATACAAGTAGGTGTAGGTGCAGATGTACACTTTTTAAAAATGTAGCACACTTGTTAAAACTGATCAGATCAGCACTCCGCTAACCAATCAATCAATGAAAAGTAACACCATAAGACCACAACACTTGACTAAAAAAAGGGCAGTAGAGGCCTAGTGGTTAGGACACTGCCTTTGAAACCTAAAGGTCACAGGTTCGAGTCCCGGCCCGGGCACTACTGAGGTACCCTTGAGCAAGGTACCATCCCACTACACTGCTCCCCGGGTGCTGTCGATAGCTGCCCACTGCTGTGATGGGCTAAATGCAGAGGTCACATTTCTTTGTGGCGCTTGAGTGTGTTCACAATGACAAATAGTCACTTTCACTTTCCACTACTTCCTAGATATTATTTGTCTGCTTGACCACTCATCACAGATGTGCTGTAATATGGTATTAATAGCACTGGTACGGCTCAGTGGTGTTACACAGTGTACAGTTACTGGCCACTTCATTAGGCAAATCTTATAGTTCAGGTATCTCCAGTCCAGGAGAGATAACCTAACACTGTTTGATGATTTCCCTGCTCGGACATAGTTTGTGTAATTATTATGTTAATTGACAAGTGTAGTGGATGTTTTTTTTTACCCTAGATGCCTGAGTGACTGGACCGTACACTCTTCCATACGTTAAAGATTGGTTGGCCTTTCTTGCCCTTTCTTTCTGACATAGATGACACTTCCAATATAGCCTGTGTGGTCCACAGTCAATATATTCCTGATTGTAAAAGAATGAAATGTTCCTATGAAATTCCATTAGGAATGCATTTATGCGCTGTAGGATGGCCGCACTGACGAGAGCTCCGTGTAAACTCAGCGAACTTTTGTTTATTTACTTTTTATTGTTAGCATTT
>JBBPDA010000105.1:37367107-37385405 GCA_037974385.1 Arnoldichthys spilopterus
TCTCTCTCTCTCTCTCTCTCTCTCTCTCTCTCTCTCTCTCTCTCTCTCTCTCTCTATATATATATATATATATATATTCATATTCATAAATGTGTTAAGATTATCACCGTGCGATCTATTCTTACTGTACAGCAATGTGCATTTTACAACAAGGGCACACTTCCACTGCTGCAAAGTTTACATTGCGCTCGTTCAGGCTGTGCTGGTGTTAAAAAATCAGAGGGAACTCAATTCAAACTAGTGGAGGTATTTAAACACAAATTTTTGAGTTAGCTGAACGGCTAACCCCACGGCTAATGGGTTTTCTAGCTTGGTGCGCTATCCCATGCCAGCTGCAAAAACATTAACTAAACCTATCAGGCTAATGGCCATATGTAGGATAAAAACGATTAAAAGATGTATGGGTGAGTTTATTGTCTACATTAACACAAATTGTATTTTTACAAAACTTAGTTGAGATAAATATACTCCTATAGATTATCGTTTAACATTCAAACTTTTAAGCTAGCAACCAGGTAACCAGGAGTTTGTACCATCCCATTTCACAACTACACTCGCTACTAAAGCAAAAGCAGACTGGCTTGCTGTTTGGCATCCACACCCCAGAGTGAAATATCCCAATGCAAAATTCATAAGGGCTTTGCTGCAGAGGAAGCGTAAGAATTCTACACAGTGCTTATATGTTGACCCAGGACTGCCTGATCATCTCCAAGTGTTTAAGAGAGGGTACCTATGATGGCATCGGCGATGAAAACATGGAAGAGACCATTGCTGTAGAAGTTGAGCTCGAAGAGTGCGGGTACAGTGTTGCTGGGAGCTATGATGAACTCTGTGTTTCTGTTGGTGCTGGTTACGTTCACACAGTTGCCCAGTAGGTTGAGCGCATGCATTACCACATCCTCAGAGTTGCCTGAGAAACCCAAGTCAAAATCCCGTGACAGGATCTCCTCCTTCATGTTAAAGAAGTCCTCCACCAGCTTGGACAGCAAAACACCCTGTATGGCCCAGAAAGGTGCGTTAGTTGAACTGTGCTACAGTCATCCTAACTATAACAGATTTACAACAGAGCATAAAGATGTTTCACCTGTCTGTGTTTGTATAGCAGAAGGCAGGCCATAATATGAGTGGACATGATTGCTGAGGACTTGCTAGCAGCTGCAGGAAAACAACATCTGTATTAGAGATATACTGCTTTTCTGTAGCCTGATGTAAAATATTCAGAAAATTGTGATAAATATATATTTGGAGTACTAGTTATTCAGTAATAAAATCACAATTATTGACAGAAGATTCAACCACTAATCATTAAATTCAGGGACTACAACACAAGCAATCAGAGGAATTTCTTTAGAATTTCAAAACTTAAACTGGAACCAAAGTCGTCCCCTCAGTGATCAGATATATGGCAAAAAAGGTTCATGTGGCATTTAAGTCAGGTATATTAAACATTTACAAGCAAGCTGCAATTTCACTCCTCACCATAGCCCTTGATCTGCAGTCCTTAAAAAAGCAACACCAACAGAGTACATTCAGAAACAGAACGTGATTGGCTGAGAACAACATGCCACCAGAGTGAGGACTGTAACCAGTGGTAACCTCTAAAGGCTGCCCGTCATTCAGGCAGACTGATTCAGGAAGAGAACTCCTTGCCTGGGCTGTAGTGTTAGAGGAAATGCAGGCTAAGAGGTGGCTTTAGAAAAGCTATGAGGTAATAGAGGGCTCTTACTGAAGAGAACATGCTTAGCCAGGTTAGAGATGACCTGCCTCCTCCAAGGCTCATCAGACAACTCTCTAGAGTCTGGGTTCTCATCTTCCTCTCCATCAAATGGTGCCTGATCAGGCCTTTTGCATGAAAAACATCAGGTAAAAGTATAACAAACAAATCATATTGGAGAGGAATAGATTATAAGTCACATGTTATACACCAAATTAAAACAAGGTTTTCATTTCACAATTTCAGAATAAATCCACTATTGCAATGTAAATACAGTGGGCAGTAGTTGCCTAGTGGTTAGGACAATGCCTCTGGGACCTGAAGGTTGCAGGTTCAAGTCCCAGCCCAGGCACTACTGCGGTACCCTTGAGCAAGGTACCGTCCCACTACACTGCTTCTCGGGCGCTGTTGATTGCTGCCCATTGCTCCATGTGTGATGGGTTAAATGCAGTTGTCACGTTTCGTTGTGGTGCTTGAGTGTTCACAATGACAAATAGTCACTTTCATATTCAGAATTGTTTTCTTTATAGTGTTGTTAACTATGAATGTTGAGTATGGCAGTATAACAAATCCAATAAAAGTCCTTAAAACACTTAACATGTATCTACCAGCCATGAATGGATTAAAAATAGTTTTTTTTATAGTTAGTTAAAAACAATGTTTAGGGCAAACGATTATTTCATTACAATTGTAAATATTTGGACTAACAGTTATTTATAGTCTAGTTTAAAGGTTTGGAATGAAATAAAATCAACTAAAAAGATTCTATTATAAGGCTACTATTTACAATTCATGGGTATCAATTAATTCACATAAAGCAGCATTTCGTTTACTTCAGAAATGCTAAATAAAGCTATAGATGATTTCATAATTGAGAAAGCTGAGAATAAAGATTGCCCAGAAAGCCTCATATCTGAAAAGTAATAATTAAATCTTGAGGCAAACAACTTATAAAGAAATAAGTATACAACTTACATTATACTATTATCATGTCTTGGTTCTGTCAAAAAACTGAATATAATGATGAGTAAACATGTTAAAATACCTTCTACATCTAGCGTTTAGATTTTCAATCTACACTGTAATTAATATTGAATAAATTAACAAACAACATGATTATGGAAAGTGACTCTAAACTTCTGAACCACAATGTATATTTGTGTCCGAGATTAAATCTCTAACATGAAAAGCACACATTCAATCAGGTGTGTTTCGACTTTTTACTGCTACTATAAGGGGTTACGGGTGTACCGTGCTGCGATGATCGTGGGGACAAGGATCTGCTCCAGAGAGAGAGGGGCTGGGAGCTGCCGAGAGCGCTGTGTATCCAGGTACTCCTGTAGTAGAAGGAGAAAGGACTGTTGCAGCTCAAGAGGCCTGTTAATCACAGCCGTGCTATAGGGAGGGGAAAAAAAAGTAATGTGCCTCTGACCTTAAGGGAGAAGGGCTGAGTGAAGTCCACTCGCACACAGCCATAATTCTTCCTGAGCATTCTGAACACACCACAGGCAACACCCCACAAGCTCTCATTCTTCTTGGGCTTACCCTGGAGACAAAAGGAATAGTAATACAGTATTCTATACCATAACTGCAGTTTATATGGCACTTACAGTCATGTGAAAAAAAGTGCCTCCCATGGAAAATGCGAATTTTTTGAATATATTTGAACAAGGAAACACAGGAAGCATTTCATCAAACACAGGAAGCATTTCATCTTCTTTAAACCAGTGTCTACAGATAAAGGTGATGATACCCCAAGAATGACACATACAACTGACATTGTGCAGTCATCCATCATTTAAATAAACAAGAAACATAATAAATATGTTAAAAAAAGTAACTACACCCTTACATTTATCACACTTTCAAATCCATAAAATTTAAGCTCATTTAAGTTCTCATTTAAACCTGCCATCTCAGGTCTGTTTTTTCTTTGCTTTTGAAATGTATGGTGTTTGTTTATATATATATATATATATATATATATATGCCAAGATCTAAAGGTCTTCAGAAAAAAAAGTATATCTGGGCTTCTAGCAAAGGAATTAATCCTTCAATCATCTACAAGTGACTGCGGCCTGGACAAACATACAGAATGCATAAACATGGGACCAAGCTCTGTTTTAGCAAAAGAGGCCAAGGGGCCAAACACACATGCCACTGGGGCTGAGCAATATGCTGATATTTTTCATTACTGCGATTAATTACATCATAATATTCTTTTCTTGATCTTGTATAATGTATAATGATATTGTCAGTAATTAAATACTACTAAACAACTGCATTTTTCATTTCAACACATGGCATAATTAGTCCTGGTTAATTGGATTTAGGGTGGTGAAGTGCCTGTTGAGCAAAAAAAAAAACTGCATTTATACCAAAAAACATGGAACACCTGTCCGAGCACCCATGAGCAAAGTGCTACACAGATGGGTCAAATGCAAAAGTCACAATTCTTGGTGACGTGTTCACAATGACAAACAATCACTCACTCACACCCTAACATGACTCCCAGGTTAAAGGAGACACATTAGGACATAACTGGCAGGCTAATTTTGCTTCCTAATTTTTGCCTTTTTATGTTTTGGTTTTTTTTTTTGACAAAAAAATTCTCCATATAAAAAAATCATTTTAGATTTTTTAAATATAAATATATGTTAAACTTAGTTTGCAAGTATTGCACAACTCCAATTAATGATAAGTAGTATGTAATAAGTAGTAAGCTGGCTTGTGTGTCTAAGTTTATTATCTACTACTGGTCTTCTAGCATCTAGTCACAGGCATTAATCCCATTTCAGATGTATTCAGTATTGAAGCTGGTTTATTGTAATATGGCGCTGTATCTCTGAATAAAGGATATTCAGAGACTTGAAACTCAAGCACAACTAGAGCTCCCTCTTCTGGATGTTAAACGCATTTGATTACTGAAGAATTTTCTTATGTATGCCTCTGTTTAGGGGTTCTGAAAGACTTCACAGTCCAAACAGAACTGTTGGCTTAAGCTGGTTTATGGAACTATTAACATTTTATACACTTCATACAGATATACATGAAAATGAATGTTTGGGCCAAAGTGAACTTCAAAATCACTGAAAAACTACAAATGAACGAACGGATCACAAAAGCACAAAAATGTGTGGAGAACATATATGAATATTTATCTATATTTTTAAAAATAACTAGATTAGTAATTCATGATGCATGATGTTACTATTTCAGTCATACAAATTTGTCACCATGCATGAAATTCAACACTGGCACCTTAAAAGGATAAAAATACAGGGTCACAATTAATATAAATATAAAAAAAATAATTCATATGTATTTTTCGTAGTGTAAACTGCCACTTATTTACGTAAAATTCACCAAAAATATAATCTAGGGTTTTTTATAATTTTAGTCTAACAGGGTAATTGTAAAAACTTAACCATATATGCATTTAAGTGTTAATGGGCTAATTTACAGTTTTTTCTTCATAAGGTGTAAGGCCATTCTGTTCAAGTCTCTTACCAGCTGCTCACTGTTGTAGTTTCCCTCGATAATGCGGTCATAGGAGATGCCTACAGGCACGATGAGCACATCTGGAATGGTACCCGCGCACAGTGCCTCCACCACAATGGAGAGCATACCCGCTCGGGCTGGAGACGGCTTCCCACTGCGTGAACGTGTGCCCTCTAAATACACCTCCATAAACTGCTTCTGGCGCAACAACTCCTCTGTGTACTGGGAAAGAAAGCAGCAACACAGAGAAGCTCATGAAATCAGCCACATTAATTAAAAATAAATTAAAAATTACTCAATTATTTTAAAAACAAGTAGAAAGTGCAGACCAAAACATTTTATACATTTTAACAATTATAACCATTTCACTGCTAAGCATATAAACAGCTTTTAAGCCCTAAAACTGGAGTCCCCCCCCCCATCTCACTCCCTCTCAGCTTTATAGTTCCTCGAGTGTTTATTACAGTATGTCAAGATCTCACAGTTCCCTCTTCCTTTCTTTCTCTCCTACACACACAACACTATGTCAATCCATTTATTTACTTTGTGACTAAAATTCTCCACGTGTTTACCGAGTTTAACAGAGATCTGTACAGGACATCTTTCTTTCCATCTGGGGCTTCGTCCAGCTTACGGCGAATGAAGAATCCTCCCAGTTTACGAATCAGTGTGCTGAAGAACAACAGTTGGCAGAACATAAAACATGCAGACAATAAACACAAATCCACATGGAGGCATTGTTCTCGGACATGTGTTAGAAAGCCCCTCACCTGAAGATGGGGATGCTGAGGTTGTTGCCAGCAGCAATGTGTGGGGCTTTGATGTTGTGACAGAAGAGGATGAAAGTGATGAGTAGGTAGTCGATGTGAGACTTGTGTACAGGGAGGAAGACCAGAGGAGCGTTGTGCTAGAACAAAGCAAATAATAGAACATGCTCACCTGCACAAGCTGGATCACAGGTATACAACTGTGTGTTTTTGTGCAAATGTATGGCAGGTAAGGATACTTGAGGAAGAGCTCAAAATATCTGCCTGAACCCAACAGGATCATGCACATCAGGTTCAGAGATCATTTCTCAAATGTTGGGTCATCCTCAGGTCAGGTTAAAATTTTACATTTAGGGTTTCTCATTATCCTTTACTCACCTTAAACAATTAGTATCCGTCTATCGTTTATCTGTGTACTTTATTCGTTCCCTTACTGTTATTATAATTATTATATACATTTTAATTCTGCAGTCTAGAGTCATTTGTGTTGTTACAGCAAGGTCTACAAAGGTTCGCAGGGGCAGCATGAGAACAGTATTATGTAAACTTCTTGCAGACCACACCAGGGCACTGACTGATGAGAAAGCTTGTGTTAATAAGACATTTAAACTTAATTTGGAATAGCTCATAACACGGACATTCACTTAAAATCTTATGACAACTGTCAGCAAAGATTATACAAACTCTGGATTTTAGAAGAAACGTTTGATGACCTGACCTATAAAAAATATAGGGTCATTATCCCAGTCAATATTTACATCAAGTTCTACAGTAAACATCATCCTTAAAAGAGAATTCCAAGAATTAGGCTTAAGCCATGTCCAAGAAACCGAACTTCAGTGAGTATTTAGGAACTAAATTATGGATTACAGAATGCTTTGCTGAGGATTAACTAGATAAAAAAATAACGTCTTTCTTGAACAGTATAAGCCAGTATAGAGATTTCACCTCTGTAGCAGCTTTCTTCACCATCTCCAACTGTCCTTTGTGGATCTGAATGCTCCAGAAGAAGCCATTGAACAGCTTCAACAATGTCCACCCTGTCAGCCTATAACAAGAAATCCAAGTGAAGTTTAAAATACTGACTGACAAACAGCACTGTAGGAGGTTGGAACTTCTTATGATCACATTACAGTGACAACACGCAATATAACGTTTATTATAGTAAGCCAATGTAAAGGATAAATAGCACTAAGAAGAATTTAAAGGACTTCATAATGATGAGATTATAGTGCTGTAAGAACCCATAATTTTCTGAAGAATGTAGACGGACCTGATGAGGCTAGGTGAGATGTTCGCCACCATTTCCTGCAGCAAGTTTCTGGCCTTCCGCCTCACTTTACTGACAGCTTTCTGGTCTGTTCCAGCCTCCAGGTCTACAGCACTGGCTTCTGCTGCCACCACCTCTATAGCGCTTTGCACTCTGCCAGAAAAAATACAACATAAGTCATGTGAGAAAAAAAACACATAACACAAACAGAAATTCTCAACATATTTGAACAAGCAAACATTTCACCCTCTTTGATAGGGTCCCATTTTCCATGGGGTGTCTTTGTTTTCACATAAAAGTAATAGTGATCAGCAACATGCATTTTTCATGTGCAAACCAATTCATAAGTCAGACACAAACGGTCAACTATTAAATGTGTCTGTAAAAAGCACCAAGTACAAATAATGTTTGCAAATGTCCAAGTGTCAAAGAAACCTATTCAGTGCCACCATGTGGGTAAAACCTTAAATGCAAAATTTTAGAATTATTAGATTATAGAATTATAGAATTATAGAAGCCAAACTGGTTCTAAATAATAATAATGATAATAATAATAATAATCCCATTTTTTATTTTATTTTTTAATCCCATAAATAATTTTAATAAAACTCACTAGCTATTCGGAAAAACTAATACAGTTCAACCCCACATATGTGAACTCTATACATGTTCCTACTTCCTGCTGTTGAGGACGTTGTCCACCACATTACGAGCAAACATGTCCTTGTTGACATCTCTCTCCAGGACAAAGAGAATGTAACTGAGCCTCCGTGCCAGCCATCCTCTATGTCTGCAAGCAAACACAAACACATTCATCAGTTATATCATGTACATAAAATGCAATCTCCAAAATGGCAGATTTACAGCTTTTAAAATAAGTTATATAAAAAGATTTCATATACTGAAAGAACACTGGAGAATTTCTATTGGCCCATTTGTTATTAAATCGTTACACGACGTAAATGAGAGCTGCTGCTTTCAAAAGGTGTAGAAAAATAAAAACTGTGATGAAATTTACTTCAGACAGTAACAAATACCCAAATCAAACATGCGGTCATAAATGTGTGACTGCTTATCCACAAGTCACAAACCTAGAAGCTCTTATACAAACATACTTGTAGCTCATAATAAAGCTAATGGCAAGAGCGAAAGGGAGGAAGAACCTGCTTAGACCACTTTTGGTGTTGGTCACTGGATCTAAGCTTGTGATATCCACTGACAAACAAGTTTAAAAATTCATGCCACTGGTTTCCACCACTCCACTTGACTGATTTCCACCTGACTCCCAAGCACACTCCTAGAGTGGGCCAGTAACCATTCTATTAACGGTTACGCTACACTGTGTGCATTCTTGCTGCGAAGGAGTTGTAACATGAGCCTGCGAGAAAGTTTCCATTAAAAGGATGTGCATAACAAGGGCACTGCTAGAGTATCGACAGTTCATAATATTAAAGCTCTTGGGCATAATATTACCTTGTGTGCGTCTCATTGATGTAAATCACATTGCGAAGTCCTAATGAGGGGATGCTAGAGTTAAAAAGCCGCTCCTAAAACAAAATGTGACGAGAACACAAAACACACAGTTTCAGTAAGCACTGAAACGTTCCTCACATATTATCTCATTAAATCTCATTAAAATGTCAAAGGTAGAACAAACAATATTTTTGTGTCAAAGTCACACAACTGGATCACATCAGAGTAGGAGTTCAGCTGCCATTTATAAGGCATTCTTAACATTGCTCAAGGGTTAGTTGGAAATTATTTGAACTTAGTTCATGATATAATCACTTTAGCATTATACCCATGAAACGCGTACCCTTGTAAAACATGAATTTGGGTTGAAAAGATTTTGTTATTGAATCAGAGTAATTAACAACTGAAATGACAAAGCCTACTACTGTTTTTAATGCCATAATACTAATGATAGTTGGCTAAAGCTGTTTGGGGTAAACGTAGGCCATAGCCATTATTGTTCAACAACTAGTGATTTATTGAACGTACATCAGGAATCAAGAATTACCAAATTATGCCAAAAAATACTGAACTAGAACAAAGTTGATTCTTTTCTGGGGTGTTACCACAGAGCTACTGAAAAAAGGTGCCATGTGCACTGATTAAGAGGATCTTAAGAGTCTTTTGCTCTGTGCACACTGAAAGTGAATGGGGCAAAGGAAAACTGCTCTTTCATTACTGCTGTATTTTAGCCTGTACACACAAAGCCGGAGTCAACTAACCTGACTTTGCGGGGTACATGTGTGACAGCATCTCCCGACGAACGGCCGTTTCCTGTTTAGTAGACCGTCCTTCCATGTATTGGTCACAGAGCGAAGGACAGAAGGGCTGGAACTTCGATCCTGACGAGACACAGGCACGCATGCGCATACACAAACAAACACAATATTATAAAGTATTAGTCTATAGTGCATCCACATGAACAATCTCACATATCTATTCATGATGCAGAATGATTCTCAAAGCATTACCATTTCTCTTACTGCAATTTACTTTACACAGACATTTACCTGCTCTTCACAGGGATGCTTCAGGCGTTCTGCGCTGTGGGCCAGCAGCACATTGTCCTGGCCCGCCAGCACCATGCTGACATCCATCCCCTCTCCTTCAGCCTGCACACGCACTAGAAACCTGCAGAATAAACCCACACAAAAATGGAGAGTCAGAGCCACTCAAGCCTCTATCAGAACTCCCCGCTGCAGATCACACATGAGCCCGGATGAAACAATATCCCATTTAGCTCTCTGCTGGAGAAATATGCTGAACACTACAGAAGAGTGAAGACATGCTCTGCTTAATCAGCCCAATACAGCTGAACTGTCAATGAAAAGCAGAAATACTGCACTTCCTGATAGAAGAGGTCTCTCCACCATTAGCAGCGATGCTTTTTACCAGACCTGCTAGGGTGCTTGAAGGCAAGCGACACATGCTAAAAGATTAGGAAAAGATAGTAAAAGAGAAAAGGAAAAAGGTTAAAAAAAATTATATTATAAAATATTTTGATATTATAATAAACGCTGCAACAATAAAGCAGAGTTGCTGACTGAAAACGCGTGCCTACTACTAGTGGTGTGAATAACATGTTTCTTCACGATTCGATCTGTTTATTTTATCTAATATTCCAATACATTTTCGCAATGCGATTCAGTTTGGTGCGATTCAGATTGATGGGATTCAGATTGATGGGATTCGGATTGATGGGATTCGGATTGATGGGATTTGGTTGATTTAGGGTCTGCAGTCAGTATGAAATATGATGGAATTTTACACAGTCTGTTAAATGTTCATGAACTCATACCTGCAAACACATTATAATGTAAACATTTCGTTGTTAAAGGTCAAATACAGCAGTCTAGCCATAAGCAAAAGCAGCTTATCCATACCAAACACTGCACACTACGATATGAAGAAGACTTAATTATGAAATGAACACAACTCAATTGTCACACCGATACTTTGGATCATGCACTATTTTGGTTGATGCATCGATATAGATTGATTCATTGTTACACCCCTACATACTAGGGTCTACAACCCAACCCCGTTCCAATGGGGCCTGACAAAAGATCAGGTTTTGGCCTGGATTTGGGGAGAATTTCGTTAAACTTTTCATGAATTTTGCCACTAATTATTTCTGCCACAATTCAAGCCAGTTTCTGCAACCAGCCACAAGAAACAGGTGCTTGGCTACCAAAAAAGTAAGACCCAGCTAAAGACCACACTACAGCTACTGAAGTGAATGTTTATATTGTTCTGATAATTGTACTTATAACACTGAATCTAGTACCAAAGTCTAGTGTACATTCTGTATGTTGAACATCGGAGTCTGAATCCTGTATGTCTGAATCGTATCTCTTCAAAGTGGCTGATTTACCTATTGAAAATAATATAAGGCGAAGAAGTGCAAACAGCAGTAAAATAATCAAGGATGTACATTTGCTCCTCTCGTGATTAATAGAAAAGGCCTAGCGTGAACTGGGTCATGATGGGTTATCATATTTAAAAAGTGGGTCACTGGAAAATGGGTGGGAAACACTGCAAAAAAGCACTGAACTTTATAAAAGCACAATATCTGAGAGAGAAGTTTTGTTGTATAGTTTCCTGATCTCATGCCCTAACCACAAGATAATCAGTCAACCTGAGCTAACACACTAGCTAGGCTATTTAGGGCTGCTTGATTATTGCAAAAATCAGAATCCAAATCCAGAATTCAGAAACCAAAAAAGATTATTTTGGTCAGTAATGAGATCACCATTATTTTTACACAATTACTCAATGACATTGGAAATATCACATTTAATAAACTTTAAAAAATGTCTTTTAAATCTGAACTTTGAAAAGAGTGGCATTGTTGTGGAATGCAGCACAATGATAATTTTATCTGGATTTTCTAGTTTTTATAATTGTTGGAATCCAAAATCATAACTGGAATCTAAATTCTAATAAATTGCGTAGCCCTAGTCACAGTATGACGATACAGCACAATGTGATGTGACATAGGATCCATGATGACCTTGTAATCCTTGCAGTATTGGCCAATCATCAGACAGCTGTTTAGATCTGACCAATACCTCAAACTGATAGGACATATACCCCATGCAACTATAATGTTTAGGTGGCAATGCAGTACTTCCTTTGTATGAATCAACATTGGCAGATACACACAGGAAAAATATCAGAATCAGCCCACAACTCCAATATGAGTGCATCATAAGCTGCAGTACAGTTTGATACAGTATGACGTGTTACATGCCTAAGATAAATACTTTACACTGTGAAACTGTTTAGTAATAAAGAGAATTTCTAAGTAATAACTTTACACATTTAAAGATGAACAGGTTAACAACAATCTAATGTGAGTTAGATTTATTGGGGTAAATAATTAAATACAGTTAATGATTATGTAGAAATAATTATACATTTTAGCTGCAGTGCAATATTCCAAATGCCATAACATTGACACTGTGATCATTTCCATTTGGCCAAGTTCTGGGCAAAGTCCTGGACAGGAAAATATTAGAACTACAAAATTTAGCAAAAGTCTACATCTAATACAGCCATCAGCTCTCTACGTCTCAGTTTGGTCAAGGTGGTGGTAAGCTAGAAAACATTACATGTTGGAACATGACCTTGGCTTAGAGAGAGCCTTACTATGGTCCAGCTGCTCAGGATTCAGATGGTACATGTGCAGTAGAGGTAGTGTCTTCTCCTTTTACCGCTCTACCACTATCATAACGCCCTGGATGACCCTTGGCCACACTATCCCTCCATGTTGATTTGCTAGCCTATAGGCGGGAGTCTCCACTGTCTGGTGTCAGGTTATAGGGCTAAAGCCTTTAGCTGGTTCCAGGCTACTTAGAACCCTGAATAAAACAGATGCCCAGTGAAAAGGGTGGGGGAATGGGACCAAAGGGGACAGGGGCAGAAACAGAGAGTACGCTCATGTCCACTCAAACTCAGAGTATTTATAGAAGTCATGTGGAAGAGAAAAGACTCAGCAAATCTATGGAGGACAGCCTGTGACTTATTAAAGCCAGATGAGGAACATACAAATTAATTTCCCAACACCTCATAACTCAGTGCATGCACAGATGAACAAAAATACAGCAAAACCAGTTTTAACACAGTGACCCAAAATTATTCAACTACAATATATTACTAGAAAATGTTACTTATACATATATATTTACACACACACACACACACACACATTAATGAAGTGAAAGTGACTCTTTGTCATTGTGAACACACTCAATTACCACAACAAAATGTGACTTCTGCATTTAACCCATCACACGTGCACAAGTGGAGCAGCAGGAAGCTATCAACAGCGCCCGGGGAGCAGTGTAGTGGGACGGTACCTTGCTCAAGGGTACCTCAGTAGTGCCCGGGTCGGGACTTGAACCTGCGACCTTCAGGTCCCAAGGGCAGGGTCCTAACCACTAGGCCACCACTGTCTTATATATATATATATATATATAAACATAAGAAAGTTGATTATCTTTTATCTCATCCTGAAAATGAATCTACACCTCAGTCAAAATAGTTTGAGAAAGGAAGAGTAAGGAAGTCTTTTACACTTCAATAATTTAGTACCACTGCCCTAAAAATGACAAATAACCATCTTAAAATAATAAAAAGGTTTAGGAATAAACATCTGAGTTAATGTATAGTTTTAACTTCATTTTGGGGATGTGTACGATATGAAATGGAAGGATGCAACATCACAGCAACTGCAACATGACTTAATTTTAGAAAACAAATTTCAGTTCCTGCTTCAGTTCATTACTTGCAAGTTGAGACTACTTTTAACTTCTCTCTGGGGTTTTGCTAATGTAGCCTCCTCACACCCTTACTAGACAACCTTTAAGACTGTTATGTGCTCATTAGCATATATTTCCTTCCGTTCGGTACACAACACCCTGTGTATTTATAAGCCTTCTGTATGCTACGGTTATAGAATATTGTACATATTTTTTATTTTACTTCATTTATTTTTACTTTCTTGGTTTTCTCGTCCAACACATGTCATTGTACAGTTCACCCAACATTAACATACATATGATCAATGAACTAAACTTGAACTTGAACAACTGACGGACCATAAGGGCAGTAAAGGTCTCACAGAAGGACCACAGCTGCAGTAAGAACAGGGACATGTTATTTGTTTTGAGTTTTAAAAGATAAGGAACAGACTGATTACAAACTCTAATACTCTCACATCACACAGTGAGTCATTCACGGACGTATAGGATATAGACAAGAAGGAGCTGACAGTCAATACTAAATTTGCATTTCATTTGCTAAAAAGCATATACTAATTAAGGGATGATGTACTTACAGATTGTTCCCATCAGTGAATTCTCAAAAGCGAGGGAGGACAGTATGCAATTACCCAAAAATAAAATAAAATAAATAGTAATCACATGCATCTGACAGCTCCCGGGTGTGTGTAATGTAATTAAGAGCAGACTATTGCATATTCTAATTAGACCCTAACTAGGTCATAGACAACGTAATCTCTTCCACAAAGGAAAAACGACCCGGAGCAAGACGCAGAGCAAATGCCGAGTGAGGCTGGAGAAAGGGGTGCACTTTACCACATCACAGTGGCTAAGCTAAAGTTCAATGAACTCTTAGAGCGCCCCTTCATTGTCTGATGCGTTTTCTGCCAATGGGTGACCGGCACACTGATGAGATGCAAAGAGGGTGGAGGGACAAAAATGTTTTTGAGGATCTGGCTATATGTCAGAGGCTGCAGTAAAGAACACAGAGCGAACAGCCAGGATGATTAATAGCCACTATATACGCAGACAGCAACTTCAATCACTTTTACCACCAGCAGTACAGCACCGGAGCTCTGGATCTCTGGTGACTAGGACTTGTGCTTCTACGTAGTTCACTCGAGACTGAACTTCCCTCTGAGGGTTTAAATGTGGCCTGAGCATCATGCATCCATCTTCTCCTAAGCAACTCGCATAAACTAAGCAACCAAGCAACACGTTTTTTACTCAGGAGAGATTTGCACCTTTAAAACAACAGCACTTTTTTCCTACAGTGGTGGGTTTGCACAAGGATGTGTCTAAATAACTGTCTGCCAACATAAGCATGTAGTGTAAGCTTTTGTTTGCCAGCTGAAAAACATTATCTACGGCTCTGGCCAAATCTTCCAGTATAGTGGGCCAGTGGGCTAATCCGTCCTGCAATCTGTTCATGTCAAGACTGCTCATAAGACTGTGAGGTTGAATAAGGTCTGTTAAATCCTGCATAGACCTGCTGCTATTAGAGAAAACACTGGTCGTATACCCAGCATCAGTGCTGGGCTGGTACCAGCAGAAAATATCCTGCCGATCAGAGGTCAAAAAGAACAAATCTGTAAGATATTCAGCCTGAAATATCACAAAATTGCTTACAGTGCAACATAATGTAAAGGTGAAGAAATGCAGGCCATGCTGTAACAGGAGCCTGGTGAATTTGGCCCAAGGTCCCTAAAACTACAGGGTTTTTTTTATTTTACTTTGAAATTGCTCTCTCTTTCTTTTAAATAAACCCTTTAAAAATAATTTTGGTGAATCTAGATCTCTCCTTGAAGACACGTCGACACTCACTAACATCAAGCCATATCCAGCAGAACATACGAGCAATGAGCAGAAAAATCTAAATACAATTTAGATTAGAAAATAAATTAAAATGTATTTTAATCACTAAAATTAGTGCACATTTGCACTGTAGAAAATTTGTTTTGTGTTTTTCTGCTTACTGGTGCACATACAAATACATACACAAACCAACTAACAGTGCCACATCCTCAAAGTTGTTGTATTGGTATCAGAAAAGAACATGGTACTGCACCACCTCTGCAGCAGCAGCAGCACTGTGCCTGACAGTGTTAAGAAAAAATAACTCAGAAATATCTATATGTAAAATTTCTTAATTGTTTAAAACATATGAAAACATAAAACATGTTTTCTAAGGCTGGGAACAGACCAGATTAATTCTCCAAATAATCTTGGCTAAAAATTAAGACTTAACATTATTACTCTTACCATACTTACTCTATTTACAAAAAAAATTACCAGAACAAAAGAAAATCCAGATTTGGGGATGAAACGTGTAATAATGACGTGTCACACACCGAAAACGAATCACACCTCCAGCCCTGGCAGAACAGGTTCTGTGACATTTCTCATGACCGGCGCTAAAGGCAGATGGCAGAAAAGGACATGAACGGGTTAAGCAGCTCTCCAACCACATGGCTAACACCACCATCCATCTTTACTGTAAGGAATGATCAGTAAATCGCAGCAGTGTAAAGATTTTACATCGCAACACGATACATGTGTGTTCAGTTTACACGGTCTGCTCTTAAAACGGTTCAAACAAGTTAGCCAGCTAACTGAGACAGTGATGCCGGCTAGCCTGCCGCTAAACCGGCGAGCCTCTTTAACTAGCTTCCAACATTCAACACGAAAATGTGATATAGTGTAGGACAAAGTGATGCTGAACACAAACTGACATATGTACCACCCTTTCTTTCCCGACTGCTGTCACCTAGTCCTGAATCAGTCTCAGCTAGCGCTAGCTGCCAGATTAGCCAGCTGCGCTAATGGCGATGCTAGCAGCAGTAGGTACACAAAGGCTTATGACCAGTGAATTAAGGTTTAGGAGTAAAAACAATGATGTTGCATCATTACTACGTCGTTCCCGTTTCTTCTGCCTGGGTTTTGGTGAGTGTGTCAGCAAGTGGATGTGTGTGCTGAGCTCATACACTAGTAGGAGCACATGGGGGTCCACACTTCACTGAAGACCGGGCGAAATCCCATCTAACGCTATAAAGGTGGGGTGTAAAAGTAAGATTGAACCCCCGACGGCTGACACCAGCCTAAGCCGTGTTCACTGTGGTCCACAAATAAGGCTAGCCCGCTAGCTGGCTAGGGTGGGCTCATTGCTCTCTTGCTAAACCCACCGGCCTGCCAGCCTGTGTACAGTAAGCACGAGTAATGAACAAACGAAGCCAAATTGAAAATCAGTCTGTTTTACCGTGAAAAATGCCTCCTGTGGCTACCATCTCTTTTCAGATTGTCCCGTAATCAGTTGTCCTCGTCCTTGAGCGAGCCGGCCAGCCATTCACAGTTCCCCTCTGCACTCCG
The DNA here is from genome assembly GCA_037974385.1 of Arnoldichthys spilopterus. Lineage (NCBI taxonomy): Eukaryota > Metazoa > Chordata > Actinopteri > Characiformes > Lepidarchidae > Arnoldichthys > Arnoldichthys spilopterus. The sequence continues at coordinate 37,384,022 of JBBPDA010000105.1, forward strand.
TACCCGGTGTGTGCCCACAGACAGGGTGACCTCGTGTGTGCAGTGCTTCAAACGACCGCTAGGGGCCGCCATTTCACACGGATTGTGCACGTTAGCGTTCTGGTGCAGCTTTGACAAAACGGTGGTTAAACTCGTAACAAAGTTTCTCTATGCTGTTCGATTTTTTTAAATGTTTACCCTACTCCCATAACTTCGGAGTCAAGTTACTGGCCCACCCCATATCCCTCAGCAATGTGAAGTGGCCATGTGGCAGCAAGGCCACAACAGGCCACTGAACTGTATAACAGGCTTTCAGGTATGTGCCTTTGATGGCGTGGTAGGTGACGCGTGTGAAGGTAAACAGGCGGGGTGGGGCGGTGGTAAGGAGGATGATGAACAAATGATATATATAAGTTTATATATCAAATCAAAATTATTATTATGTCTATAATTTTCAACATATTAAGTTGGTTGACTCTGTAATAAATGGAATCCTTAAAAGTATGTTGCATATTTTGTTAAAAATGATAATTCAGTATATTAGTGGGATAGTCATAGCCTACTGACACCTGCAAGACCATCAAATCTAAATCAAATCTAAATCTGTGTATATTTACAAAATACAGTCTTTCTTCATGTGAATTACCATATCATTTTAATGTATTTCTGAATATATCCCTTTTTATCCCTTTTTAATTTCATCCCTAGCTTCTATCTAATCTAACAGCAACCAGGGTCACAGGGGGTGATGGATCTTAGTGCTCAAGGTCAAAAGTCCATTGCAGGGCAGACATCCAGACACATTCGTGAAAGTGACTTTTTGTCATTGTGAACACACTCAAGCACCACAACGAAATGCGATCTCTGCATTCAACCCAACACATGCACACGTGTAGCAGTGGGCAGCTATCAACAGTGCCCAGGGAGCAGTGTAGTGGGACGGTACCTTGCTCAAGGGAACCTCAGTGGTGCCCGGTCATCACATGGACACAGTCACATCTGCCAGGACCCCTGCAGACACAGAAAGGACCTTGGCCAAAGTCCAGAATCAAACGCAGGACCGCCTTCCTGTGAGGCAACAGCAGAAGCCATTGTGCCACCAGGTCAAATGAAGCAGGAGGTTGTGGGTACTGTAGTCCTTCTCAGCTTTGGAACTATTTAGGTATGTTGGGAGTTCACATTGGCAGTATAGTGTGGAACACACAACCACAACATACAAAAAAGTAAAGTACATTCTTCCTCAAGACTGCTCTTAATGTTGAGCATGGTTACAAAGTCACATGCTAACACTTGGTGTACCAGAACAGCTGCATTGTTGCTTCCCCACAATGTGTATGTGGTGGGGGGGGGGGGGAGGGGGGGGGGGGGGGGGGGGGGGGGGGGGGGGGGGGGGGGGGGGGGGGGG
>JBBPDA010000105.1:37401964-37421433 GCA_037974385.1 Arnoldichthys spilopterus
ACATATATATATACAGTATATATATAATCTACAAACCTTCATATTTGGGGTTTTCAAGTGACATGAGTCTGTGTTGGGTGCCATGTTTGAATTCCCAGAGACCAAAGCCTGAGAGTTTAACTTGCAACCGACTATCCACTAGACATGTGGTTGGCTTCAGATTGCCATGTGATTTCAGGCTGCTCCTGTGTATGTACTCCATACCCTGAAAGAGCAAAGCAGTCCACAATGTAGACATGGACTGTTTCTTTAGTACATGTGTCAGCAAGCAAGACAGTAAATGCATACACATATACATATACATATGTATACTATGAATATGAGAAATATATATCAATTCATTCATAAATAAACATGAAGGCACAGAGTACACTGCACAAATAGTTTGCATTACACACTCTTAAAAATAAGAGTGCCAAAAAGAGATGGTTTGGAAAGGTGACATAGAAGAACTACTTAAGATTCTTGAAGGTCATTTTGTTAATAGCTGGTTGGGAACATTTTTGTAAATAGGAAGTATTTACTCACATTGACAATGTCATAAGCAAAGGACAGTTTAAACATCCAATCCAGCTCTATTTCACTGTTCCTGAGAACGTCCTGGCATTGACAAAGCAAGAAGCAGAATACCTGAATGACATTTGCTTTAGATCTCATTCATTAAAAGTTATCACTTTACATTAAACAGTCCAGTCAATAATGTTACTGTTGCTAACAATAAATGAAAGTCACTGAATGGCATTATTGCAATGATATGATGCTAAATGTTGACTACTACTTTTTATTTATTGTTAGCAACATTAGCATGTATGAATAAAATATTCCTTTAAATGTTTAACAAAGGCAAGTTAAAATGAAATGTTTACCTTTAAGCTACCTTTCTTGCAGTATTGTATGACAATGCAGATATTAGGGGGTTCATTACACACTCCAAAAAACTGCACCAAGTTCTCATGTTTCAGGTCCTTCATCTAGAAGCATATTAAACATCCAAAGCTATTAACAAGATAGAGTGGAAGCCTTTAATAATAATTAGCCCTTTAAAACAAGACATCATAATTCCTTGCATAAATCCTCATTAATTTTTACCATGTTCAGTTCAGCAATAACTGTAGGTTTCTTTAGGTCACGTGGGAGCTGATTCTTCAGATATTTGATTCCTACTTGGTTTCCCTTAAACATGAACAAATTGGAAAAGGATTAGCCTAACATATCTGGATTCAGTGACTATTTCAATGTAAAATTATTTCTTTGTGGCATCATTAACCTGTGATGAGGAAGTAGACTCTTTGCCCGTTTGTACCTGGAGCAGACCAATTGTTATGTAGATGGAGTCTTTGTCATGTGTGTCCTTTAGACCATAACTGTTGGTGGAGAGGATGGTCTGAGAACCACCACTTCCGCTTTTACTTAGTGTTGTGCTTATAGACAGTGCCTGTACCCCCTGTATAACAGACAGTAATAAGTTATGTCTGTATTGAAGTGGTATGACTGGCTGAATTTCAAATGGCCCCCTTTTCCCTATGCAGCACACTATGTTGGAATTACAAAAACAGCTCTTGCACCCAAACGGGACATAATTTGCCTCACAAAGAGTCATTGGAGATTCAGCTGCATGTGCACAATTCCCTACTGGATATGTAGTATATTTAAGTAAGAAAAAAAATCATGTAGTGCAATATAAAGGGAGAAGGGAGCCATTAGAGATTCAGCTTATATTTCAGTTAAGATGCACCATCATGAATTTTTATAGCAGGTAGATCTTCTTTACATCCTTTTCATCTTTACATCATTTTGTTGGGAGTGGGGAAAAGGACTGAGGAGCAAGTTTTTATTAGCCAAAGTTCTTTTTTTTAACAACAGGGACCAAAGACAAAAATGCAGTTTATTTACTCTTTACATGGAACTTGCACTTTTAAAAGAACATCCTGATATTAAATAAGGAGGTTCGACATTTCCAAAAAGCTCAGGCTCCTTTCCATTCCACAGTGTACTTGTATTGCCTACACACTGGGCAGGGGGTGCTCACCTTTTAATGATCAGATAATTTCGTTTGGAACATTATGCAATGTCATCCTCAAACATGCACACACTCTTCAAGAAATATGCAATAGCACTTCACTTACTGTGAAGTGACCAACCATTGTTCAACTCCATGTGCAGTTTGAAGTGTCATTCCAAAATAACATATTCACTCTATGGTTTAGAATATCCCTTACATTTTCTGAATAGTCTATGTAGTCCATTTTACCAAGGCAATGGAAATGCACCAAAAGAATGTTCCACTGACATGGTTCTTGTAGCCTATCAGACCATTTCAGATAGTCATAGCACATTTACCTTTTATTACTTGATTATCAGCTGGTTCCAGTTATGGCAGATTATAATTATACACCTCTAGTTTCAGTGCAGGTGTGTGTAACGTACCTTAGGCTCTTTGATGATTGTGATATCGCTGTAGTTGATCAGCCACCAGTTGTTGTCATCTAGCCTGGTCTGCAGACGCATCTTCTGCACCGTCAGCAAAGTGATGAAGATCAACGCTGCCGCTCCAAGCAGTGGCACAGCCACCAACAGAGCAACCATATATATCTCTGAGTCAACAGAAGTGAAACATTCAGCATTGCCTCATACATGTTGCCTTACTAGTGTAGAACACAGAACAAAAGAGCAGAATCTAAACAGAGTAATACAGACAGATTATTTCAGTTTACCATTGTTAAGCCATTCACAAAGCTCATTGTCAAACCCACACTCAGGGTAATCTGTCGGCATTTTTCCTGTTGGCCAGATCACGCCTGAAAACTTTGATGTTGCTCTACAAAAGAAAAAAAATGCAAATAGATAAATAAAATGCTTATATTTTTAAAGTGGAAGCATGAATAGTAATCTGAAAGCATGAAATGTTTATCATACTTGACCATTTTCGTATGACTGTCGAAATATAGAACAGGGACAAATTTCATGACATTGTCACTTTTTTGCAAGTCGTAGACAGAATAGTCCGTATTCCTGTCTCCATATTCATCAAAGTGAACAAAACCTGAGGCTCCTGCAGAGAACATTCGTTTCACTTTAGTTCCTTATTATAACTCTTGTCACCATCATAAACAAACATGGGATATAAAAATCATGGTGTGTTCATGGTGCATGAAAGCTTAGATGTGCAACATAAATTACCATAGAACTTGATGCTGTTTTTGTTTCTGAGCTTCTTGATAAGCTCTTTTCCGTTACGGGGATTTTTGTCCTCTTTGAGGAGCTCTTTTAGGCCCATGGCATAAAGCAGCATGGCATCATGCAGGTAGCTAGCATAAGGGCTTACCTAGGATGGACACGTGAACATGATCTCTGGCTTGAGTGCATTATCTTTAAGAGAAGTGAGCACTTACAGTAATAGACATGCGTTTTGTATTTTCATGATTTCTCACCTCTCTGTCTGAGGAAAGATTGCTGTAAAATGGAGCTTCTTTCAATCTCTCATAGACACGCTCAAAGAAATCATAGTAATCGTATCCTTCGTAAGACTTCTCGGCAATTACAAACACCATTTCAAAGGCTTTCAGTGGTGTTTGGTTGTAGTCACTGACAACACGTTTCCACAGGTTATCCTTATGAGGGGAAGGAAAAAGAAAATAGGTAAAACTGAATCCAGTAATAGAACCCAGTGAAATAATTGGGTTTTTTAGTCCATAATTTATGAGCAATAATAACATAATTTAAGCATATGGAATGTGGCTTTTTTCACCTTTTTATTCCTTTTTTGCATACATGAACACTCCATACAGTAAAACTATAAAAGGTCTATTCTAAATGTAATTCTCTCTTTCGTTAGTAATATAATATATGTGTATTTTAAGGATGATAAAAAATAGCAAGATTTTAAATAGTGCACAAATAAAGATTTAAGCCATTTGACATTCTTGTATGTTACTTACCACATTGCCAGTGACCTCAAACTGCTGTACCAGAAGAAAAACATACTCTCCATTCATCAGTCCCTGTCTCTCAGCCTCCATCACCAGTTTAGTGGAGTCCTCAGCATTACTTAACACTATGATCACTGAAGAGGAGAAAATTAATTTAATGCACAATTTGTATATAATGGCTGAGTATAGGCCATTAAAATTGTACATTTACAGTACCACATTTATCCAGAGTGATGATGTGTGATAGGTTCTTTGTAGTCTACAAACTAGAAAGCCTACACTCCAGAGCTGATAGTCAACCAAGACTTCTCTGAAGCTGCAAGTTATTCCTCATCAGACAGAATAGGCTTAATTCTCCTTTAGTGCCTTGGGTGCCCATGACCCTGTCACCAGTACAATGGTTGTTCTTCCTTTGATTACTTCTGGTAGATACTAACCACTGCAGACGAGGAGAACCCTGAAAGAATTGCTGTTTGAGAGATGCTTCGACCCTTGCTCAGATCCTTACGCTCACCCATTTTTCCTGGTTTCAACATATCAGCTTTAAGAACTGGCTGTTCACTTGCTACATGATATATCCCACAGCTTGACAGATGCCACTTTAACCAGATAACAAAATAATCAATGTTACTCACCTCACTTGTGGGTAGTTATAATGTTATTGCTGATCACTGTACAGTGTAGACTGTACAGTAGAGAAATAACTGCAAAAGGCCAATAGGTCAGCATTTGACACTACACACAGTGAAAAATGGTTAACGTTTTGAGAGCACTGCTCTCATAAGAGTTGTGTAATCGGTCTGACTCATTCACATAAGAGAAATCTTGCATCATTCCATGATTTAACAATGGATGCATCATAAGGGCACAAGGGCAATATAAATGTATTGTCATCACTCAGGTTTGAGCTATTAAAGGGCAAATTCCACTACACTGTCTGAAGCCCAAAGCCACTAAGATGAAAGAATTTACGTACTTACCTCTTGAAACCTTGGAGATGTATAGCATATTCTTGTGAATGAGGTGAGGGTCACTGGCATCAAACTTGATGCTGGCAGTCACATGTACCTTTGCCAGGAGGTGTTGTTCCACAGATTTCCAAAGAGCATCCATTTTGTCCCACGTGTTGGATTCTGAACCTCCTCCAATGATACCGACATGTGTCCACCCAAAGAACTCCAACGTCTTAAGCAAAATTTCACTTACTCTCTTAAGTGGAGGTACAACTTTGATGTATGTGTCATAAACAAAAATATTGTCCATTTTCGGAGCCTGACCCACAAAGCCAAACATTGGGATGTTCCACTTAGATGCAATGAGACCAGTGACCTAGGCCATGCATGACACTGTGTGAGCGATTAGCATGTAAAATATGACTGAACTCTATCTTATATGTAGGCCTATTTCAAATCACACCTTATAATAAGAAACTTACCTGTGCCTCCTCAGGACAAGGTGGTCCAAAGAGCGCTGATATATTTTCCTTCCAGATTTGGTCAATGAAAGCTCCAATTGAAACCTTTGCATTGCAGTCGGTGTCCACATATATAAAGTCCAGAGTATAGTTATCAAGAAAAGATGGATTAGAGTTGATTTTGTCTATTGCTATTTGGATGGCAGACCCCAGCTTCTGCACACTAAATGGATATGAAGCATTTTGAGGAGCATGGAACCCTACCAGCAACTTGTTTAGATTTGTTTCTCTGCAAGCAACATAAGTAAAAGTGGGGAAAAAAAGAAATATCAGTACCCACTGTCTTGCATGCTCAGGTGGTCCGCAATCTGATGTTCCTCTCATCTTATCTGTGTAAATGCCAAATCGGTCACATGTGAAATACCGGGGGAGATTTAAATGGCTGCGTGGATGACGTAGTGCCGTTTTCTTTTTCCTCAGGGAAATTAATTTTAAACAAGCTTCCAAACTGTTAGCACTTACTGAACCTGTGAATTACAGTTTAATCAGCATGATGATTTGACAGAACTGTCCACACAAAAATGTCAAACAAAGCCATTTCCAGGATTGATTTCAGTATATGGCCGTGAATTTTTTCATTTTACTTGCACACTTCTATATGACACTTTTATATTATGTCCATTCATTTAACAAGATCATGATCATGCAATAATATGGGTCACAAAGTGCAATACATAATGTGCAATACTGTGCAACATTGCATAACAAAGTATTCAAGTAAAAAATTGCTTTGCACAATTAGATGCTTATGGATGTTAACACTGCACTGTTTGAAAACAGGAACTTGATATTCCACTTGATATTTGTATAGTTTAGTTAGAATTTTATTTTTACAATATTGTAAAGCCATTGATGCTGCTAATTATCTAGTCTGTGAAGGAGCTGTTCAAGTAAGAATTCAATTGTAAATTGTACAATGTACTATTTATATATGATAAAAGTTTGAATCCTTGAATTATTATCATGGTAACATAGCACTGTTATGTTGTTTGTTATGATGTTTATAGTCTGGTTATGCCTTTACTGATGCTAACTTTACAGATGCTCATTTACTGCTCACTAATATTTGCCTTAATTTAGCCTGATATTCCATTTTTTAACTATTACTTATGAAGCATCATCAAGGTGACCATGCAGAGTGATGGTAAGCGCTTGGCAAACATTTTTACATGTATTTTGTTCATCTGTCACCACCCTCTACTTTGAGAGACAATTCACCATTAAGCAGATGTAAAGTGGTGCTGATATTTATCAGGACAATAATGATTAGCGAGAGACTGATGCATACATGCTTCACAGTCAACACAGTTGATACATGTGTACCAAGATCCAAACACAGTATATTTTGTGTCAAAAGAACCAGTGCATTTACAAATATCTGCATTTTTGGATTACAGCAGTCTAACCACACACATTCATCCTGTAGTTTTAATGAATAATCAGAACAGAGTTATTAACAATGTATATTGTCTTAAAGACATAGTATCATCCCTGCTGAAAGGAGGTTAAAATAGTCAGTTTACATGTAATATGTAAAAATGTAATATACAGGCCTTTAAACTGTATTTGGCACACTAGAGCGCAAAGCAAACCCCTATTGGAGAGTGCACTCTTGTGCTACCTGACAGGACAGTTTTGACCCCTAAGCAATGCTAAAATAAATATCACTAACAGTTATCTTATTCAGACATCATGTTTATTTGCTGAAGCTTTAGGTTTTTGGTCTTGCTTCAACACACTTAACTATATTTAATACAAACATTTCTAAAGTATAGATAATATTTGTTCAGACTTGGCATCAGGGATCAAAGGTCAGGCAGCGACGCGACTCAGATTTATGAGATAATATTCTGTGTTGTGCATACGTTAAGCCTCACCTGACAGGTCAGACTGATAGCGAAGAGCAAATGACGTAGCTTTTTAATACAAACAGCAAGGTTTCGGACCTGCATACGTTCTTTCAACTTTGATCCATATGGACTCCATTAGACAACAATCCATTCTGTGGCAGTGTCACAAACATGGGCCTTGACTGCTTCCACTCTTTATTTTCCATACTACTTTTTATCAGCCACAGATTACTAACCGTCCAAAGGTGCTAGCAGCTTATCGGCTTTCTTTGTCTCGTTATGTTCAAATGTCAAAGTTCAGCCAAAGCACCAATCCCAAAGAGCGGTGATAATGATGCAGGGAGTGAGTGAAGAAAGTAGTGCGCTCGCAAGGTCATGCAGAGCCATGCCTGTCTGCTACTGAAAGGTGTTAATGATGGAAGATGAGTTGACTGTCCGATGAGTGGCTGCTCTCTTGTTAGCAGCTGTCTCTGACTGCTGACTGAAGGCTGTGTTTTGCAGGAAAGCTGTGAATGGTGTGCTGAATCATCAGACACCAGACAACGATCTACCTGTGTGAAAATAATATTCACACAGTGTGTAGTATAGTCATACTCCAGGTCTCTGTGAACACTCTTATTATCCTTTAACATAAATTTAAAGTTAAACTGAATTTAAGTGAAGCATTCTCAAATAATATACAACATATATAAATAAATATAAAACAGGTGTTGGCTAATTAAACATAGAACAGAACAACAGAAACTCCTTAAAAACTTGAGCTTTCAGCTGTTATGCCTTCTAATTGTAAACAAGTGGGCCATGCTGTGGAAAAGGTCAAGAACCCCTGCTGTCAAGTAAAAGTAAAGCACGTCCAACCTCCAAATGAAAGAATACCTTTGTGGGTGGAGCATGACCAGGTCATCTGTGTTTTAGAGTCAATCACAGTCCTTGGTTCATTAATGCTTGTGTCTATAAAAGCGTAGTGCTGACTTTAGAAAAATTGACTTTATAATTGACACACATTTCCTACAGTATTTAAACTCTGAATAGTGTTATGGGTAATTTTTTGAGGCATCTCTTCATTCACCTGACTCAGCATCTGTGCACCCACTGAAGTTGTTGGATATTGGACTGATCTTTAGATAAGTGTACTCACTCAGGGAGTACAAGGCCAAAGCTAAAGGATGTGTGCTGGGATATTTTTATTTGAACTCTGAAACATTTGACCAGGTCAAACGTACAATACAATGTCAGACTGACCTGCATAAACAAACCTGTAAAAGCTTTTGCATTTTTTTCAAAATCTATTTTTATCCTTCTCACAAGAATATCAGGTAATGTACATGCTGGACATAAATGCACATCTGTGCCAGAGGTTAATTGCAACATCCTTAACCCTCATTGTTTTATTGAAACACTGCCGCTCTACGTTTATGTCCATACTCATTTTTATTATCAGGCATTAGATAGCAGGCATGGTTCAAAGGTCTTTAGTATGCTGTGGGCTATTTTATGAGACCTATTCACAATTTTTCCTCAGTCTTCCTGTGTGACTTTACTGGACAGGAGGCTCTTTTTGTTTCACGGCTTCATTACCTGAGGGACAGCAGACTCCTACAGGACACACAGGTACTGGAGTGGAAGTGCAGTATGGTTATGTTTCATGTTAGAATAACAGCATTATTATAAGAGGGTGTTTGGTGCTCAAGTGGTGTTCTCAGTGCAGTGCCGTATTTGCCATGCTGGGCATCACTGACAAGGTCAGGGTCAATAAAGGAGATAATCTCAGTTTACAAGGTGACTTATACATGTTTGAAAAATATTTTGAACATTTTATTGGAGGATCTCAGTTTTGAACAGAACTAACTAAGTGTAAACAGAAGTTAAGCCTGACAATGAGGGACTGCCATGTTTAAATGAAAGACATAAGGAACTAGTACAGGAAGTGCTCTGTGATTCTCTGACAGTACAAGTGCACATGGTTTTGAGCACAATTAAAATAAGAGGGGAGCTTGTTTAGACTCAGTTAACCATTTAAATTGGAATTATTTTTCGAAATATCTTTACTATATAATACACTTTAAACCCAATTATGTATGTTTAAAAATGCTGGCCTCATCTTACAATAGCCTGCAAGTGTTTAGGCTAAAAGGATGTAAGGTTTTGATGCGAAAATAGTTTATTCCAACACTATATACACTGTGTTTATTCATCTGCTTTTTTGTCTGCAAGTCTTTCAATGAAGGCTGTCAGGAATACTAATTGTGATATTAAATATTTTGATGGTTTTGACTGAAAAGCTGCTGAAGTCGGTAAGTTAGCAAGCTAGCTAGAAAGTAGTGAATAGTACTACTGCTGAAAGAGTAAAGAATTACTGAGTAAATACTACACACAATACTGTTGTTCATACCCCTACACTTCTAGTTTACTGTATGGTTTTCTCCTGTTTGGTTGCCTTTTTCCACATCTCTGTTTTTATTGTTTTTCATTAAATTGTTTTTCAGTGCTATGCTAATCAAGCTAAAATAGCCTAAAGGCTAAAGCCTGTTCAATATCTGCGCTAGGCTTAAAACACCAGGGATATGGACAGGGTTAGTCCACCAATTTAACATTATTTATATTGTGTTTATAGGCTGATCAGCCATAACATTAACACCATCTGCCTAATATTCCTGCCGAAACAGCTCTGACTGTAGTGTGTTCTGACCTCTTACCAGAGTCTGCATTCACTTTTTAAACCACAGTAGCTCTTCTGTCTGATGACCCTGATCCGGTCATCGATTCAACAGTCATCCTCCCTTGGATCACTTTTGGTAGGTACTAACTACTGCATATCTGGAACACTCCCCAAGTCCTTGTGTTTTGGAGTTGTTTTGCCTCAGTCGTCTAGCCATCACAGTAAGGGCCTTGTCAAAGTGTCTCAGATCCTTATGCTCACCCATTTTTCCTGCTGATTATTCACTGGATAGTATATCCCACCCCATGGACAAGTGCCATAGTAATGAAATAACTAGAGAGTCAATATTATTCACTTCACCTGCCAGTGGTGTTAATGTTATGGCTGATCTGTGCTTCTGTCAGCTTTTAGTAAATATCTACAAAAAGAGTGGTTAAAAAAAAAGTTGTGTGCTGTCAGTGTAGCAGTGAGTGATTTTTAATGTTTCTATGAACCTGTGTGTGGCACACAGGCGTGAAGTCCCCTGGATAATTAGACTGAACAATATCAGTCTGTCTTCTTACCCTTTGATCTGATCTCTAACCATGCACAGTTACCACACTTCTAGATCAAAGGTCTCTCACTGTAAGATGTGTGCTGCTTATATTCATATCTTAACCTTTTTGTGTCTTTGAATAGGCCCATCATGCCAAATTAGTGAAGCTGTTGACACGTTTTATTCTCTCATTACCTAAACTGCAAGCTTATCTGAAGAAGAGATGGACAATACTGTCTGTGCTCAAACAACTCTAAAAACTAAACAATTCAGTAAAAAGTCTGTTTCGTTGGATTTAATGCAATGCAGTATAGAAAACATTGAATAAAATGTGATGCTGTTATATTTTGCTGTATTGCTCACCCCTGTTCGGTGATGCAATCTGAACTGTATGAAGTCATTTTTAGCTTTCATCAGTCAGTAATTTTATCATTATGACAGACATGGATTAGCAATAATTAATCTGACCTTGACATTGTACAGTTCCATACACATACCATAAAAGGCAAATATTCATACACACATGAGTACAACTACAGTCATATGCAAAGGTTTGGGCACTTGGTCAAATTTAATGTTTTTCTGATTTTATAAATGAGAGTATGTACACATTCTCTACAGAAAATGTACTTAACCTATACAACTATACAACTTAAAACTATAAAAAGTGACCTTTGCAAAGTTATGACACAGTTTATATTTAATGTTTTATTTTTTATATGAGAAGGTCCTGGGTTCGATTCCCGGGTTGGCCCCGAGTGTCTTTCTGTGTGGAGTTTGCAGGCTCTCTCCGTGTTTGCGTGGGTTTCCTCCGGGTTCTCCGGTTTCCTCCCACTTTCCAAAGGCTTGCTGTATGTTGACTGGATACTCAAAAAAATTGCCCGTAGGTGTGAATGTGTGTATGAATGGTTGTGTGTTGCCCTGTGATGGGTTGGCCTCCTGTCCTGGGTGTACCCCACCTTAGGCCTGCAGTCAGCTGGGATTGGCTCCAGCTTCCACGCGACCTGGAAACGGAAAAAGCGGTTTAGAAAATGAATGGATGGATGAATGGATTTTTTATATGTTGAATTTAGGAAAATTAGGCAGTGAAATAGCTGAAAATAATAAAGTTTTTTTTCAATTTGTGCAGGATATGTTCATTTATTTTTTACTGAGAAAATCAACAACACATGTCATTTGGCCAGAGGTGTTTACACTTTGCATACAGTAAAGAACAATACATGAAAGCTGATCTTATAAGACTTTTTTTCTTGGCTATTATGGAGGAGTTCAAGCCATTGTCCTGTCCCCCCAACAGGTTTGCCAGCATGGACTTCTTCTTTGAGTTTCTTTTCTCTCCTTTGCCCACCCCAGCACTGGTCTTCTTGTTTGGGTTGGGCGCAGTTGCCTTAATTTATGTAAACACCAGGCCGAAGCCCCTGAGACCACCTGTAGATCTGAACAGGCAGACTGTGGGCATTGTGGTGAGAGCTTTCTTCCTTTACTGGAGACACATATACATACCCTTATAATGGCTCACACAAAAGAGTGTGTGACTTTTGTTGACTTGCATGATTAGAATTGGTACTAGCGCTAGAATACAGCTGGTAAGCAATGCATGTGCTTACTCTGCCAGTTTATGCTAATGACTCATTTGCAGGGTGGAGCCAGAAAGAGTGCCGCTCTAAAAGATGATACCTTGCTATCCTATTTGCATGAAGATGCTAAGACTCTGTATGAGGTCTTCCAGAGGGGATTACATGTCTCAGGTAGGAGGCCTCCAGTCTCTTATAACTAGTGAATAAATGACTTTGCTGTCATGGAGTTCAGACATGTACAGTAACTAGTTACATTTACAGGAAAAAGACATGATGGATTTGTACTTTGCTGAGTGTTTTCAAATGAATATACTTACACTGATAATACTTTTCCCTTCTGGAAAATAATCTGTTTTTTACTAAGCACGAGTTGTTTTTGGAAAGGCATTTTTACTTCTGCCCTAAAGTTCTCATTATTTTACCAGTGTAGTCTGTAGCACTGTCTGTTTACCCTGACCTCAGTTCAAACAACCACAGCTGTCTTATTTAATCAATATGTGCTATGCAGGAAATGGACCGTGCTTGGGATACAGAAAAGCTGGAAAACCGTATCAGTGGCTGAGATACAAACAGGTATGTTTTTTAATCAGTTACATTTACCAGCTTAAGTTCATCATGGACAGCAGAGGTTGTGTTGTGACAAGGTATTTCCATTTCAGCACAGTCCTCTGGTTTCTGCAGGTTTTGGAGAGGGCAGAGTACCTGGGCTCTGGGCTTGTCCACAGAGGCCTGAAAACTTCACCAGATTCATTCATTGGTATCTTTGCTCAGAATCGACCAGAGGTGATACTTTTATTTCATTATGGTATAGCCAGCCCTCAAATATAGTCTCCCTACCCCAAATACACACACCACATAAGCAGTACAGAGCAGTGCTATGTATAAAAGATTTATAGACACAGTGATCTGAGTAATCAAGAGCTGCAGCTGTCCAAGTGTCCATTCCAAAATCAGTAGACTAAGAGTTTGAACCACAAAGATGCTACAGCCATCCATAAATGTAGAGCTAAAGACTTGGTGTGATGGACAGTGTCCCAACAAGGGGGAAACTGAATAAAAGACTATATTCTAGGTCTATTCTATTCTAAATTCTAATAAATATTGTTTACCTAAGTGAGATCCAGAACCAAAACTTTGACTTCAAGTTTATTGAAAATTCAAGTTTAAGTTGAATGTCATCACATTGAGTTTACTTAACACATGCTGTGTTTATTACCTTGTAATTTTCATTTTTACAGTGTATAGTGGGTTAATCGGTTGGTGTCTCCAGTTTGTTCCTTTAGCTCATGTAACCTCAAGTAGACTCGCTTATGTCATTTCTGACATTGTTTGACATACTGTCATGCACAAAAATGAACAAAAGTACATAGCATAGCTAAAACCAGCTATAGAAATCATCTTCAGGTCTGAATTTGGTTCAGAATTTTGTCGATTTCTATTATTTAAAGTAACCAAATGCATTTTCTGACCCATCACTTTGACCAATTCTGTGAGAGAAAAAGGTCAGTGGTTTTGTTCTGTATGCTGACTAAGCCTGCTTCTTTGCATGCAGTGGATTATCTCTGAGCTGGCCTGCTATACCTATTCCATGGTGGCAGTTCCTCTGTATGACACACTGGGTCCCGAGGCTCTAGTATTCATCATTAACAGAGGTAATTACACCTGCTTACCTCAGCTTCATTAGAGGTGTTCACTGGAACAGATTTAGGCATGGAGCAGATTTAACACCAAACTAAAATCCCTTGAGGTTTTATCCTCATGCAGCCTAAATTACTGAAGATTAAAGACTAGCTTCTGCAAACTCTGCTGCTTGCATGTGTTTTTCACAGGAAAAATAAAGTGCTGCATCAAATCATGTGTTTATCTGCCTTCCAATGATCTCTGCACTGCATACATTGTAACACAAACAGGATTTGTAGAATGCTACTAGTGCTGTTTCTTTACTGTAAGAGAATATTTCATCAAGTCTCTTATCTATTGTCTATCTTACTCCTGTCACCACTAACACGTTCAACATTTCTCTAAATATTTTTTATACGTGTGATTGCCTGTTTGCAGCCAACATATCTACAGTCATTTGTGACAAGCAGAACAAAGCAGAAACACTCCTCAGTAACTGTGAAAAAAACCTTACACCTGTTCTCAAAAATATCATCATTATGGACCCATTTGATGTTGCTGTAGCAGACAGAGCCACCAAATGTGGAATAGAGGTTATGAGTCTAAAGGATTTGGAGGTACACTCATTTACTTACTGTGTCAAATTGTCATTTTGGGATTTTAGCTCTTTTCAGTTGCTTTGAGACATTTACCCACAGATAACACTAAAAGAAATATTTGCCTTTTAGGTTCTGGGAAAAGATAATCATCACAAACCAGTGGTGAGTTATTAAGATAACTGTTGTTGCAACCATTATTGCAAGCAATTAGCAAGCAATACTGTATTGAAATATCTTGTTGATTTAAATTTTTTATGTAGTTTCATAATCCTTTATATATCTCTAGCCACCAAAACCAGAAGACCTCAGTATTGTGTGCTTTACCAGTGGGACAACTGGTAAGTGAACATCATATTCTTTCTCAGTATTACTGGCACTTATCACAACACTGCATTTGAAATGTTTGTCTCTTTTCTTTTCTTTTACCCCTTCGCAACTGAAATAATGAATATTAGTTTGACTATATTGTCTTTATTTTAGGTGATCCAAAGGGAGCCATGTTAAGCCATGAAAACGTAGTCGCAGATGCTGCCAGTTTTGTTAAAAGCTTTGAGGTACTATATATAGTTGTGGTGGTTGAGAGCCTCTGTGTGAAATGTATTAGTGGCAGTAATGCATAGAAAAAACCTTTAGTAAAAATGATGAACAGATGACTTATGTTTCCTTAGAGTACCTTCACCCCACTTCCCACTGATGTGTCCATTTCCTTCCTGCCACTGGCTCACATGTTTGAGAGAGTTGTACAGGTAAAGATGCTGCATTTTGTTGTGATTCTTCTACTGACTGCCTTCAAATAGTACTTTAAAGATCAGATTTAACCCGAAACTTAGACTAAATAGTACTCTTACATGGTTGCTGTTTAGTGTAAGACCATGTTCAAAGAGCTTACTTTATAGTAAACAAGTCAAGTCAAGTCGGGCTTTTATTGTATTTTCAACCATATTCAGTACACACAGTACACAGTGAAACGTAACAACGTTCCTCCAGGACCACGGTGCTACATAAAACACTGGACCACAAAAATTACACAGCTAACAACATAAAGTGGATTGTGTGCAAATATTTGCAAACATTGCAGGACAGTGCAAAGACAGTGCAAAGACAGTGCAAAGACAGACAGGTACGAACAAAGACAACAGTGCAACAGTGACCAGTGCAGTTATGGGACCACCAGGTGCGAGGTAGCAGGATGTGCAAAAATACAGTAATGTGAATTGTAAACAATGACAGAGGGGCAAGAAGAATGTAGCAGCATAAAGTTACATATAAGTTAATACATATTAGCCAAACTTTCCTCACTTTTTAATTAACAAAAAATGTTTTTTTCATTGCGAAACATAACATTTACTTCCCAGAAGTGTTTCAACCTCAATTGCTTTTGAATTAGGAGCAGCACATATTGAACACAGTAACCTGGACAAAAAAACTATACATGCGTCATAAGTGAACCTAAGGGGATAAGAAATATACAAAAATATGATATGCTTTGTTAATCTGCAGCCTAGAAACTGGCATGATATGTCTCTCCATTTGTTGAGCTTGTACACCTTAACGCAGTAGTTGCGGTGTCTATGAATCATGATAACGGGATTGTGTTTGCATTTATCTGCCAGACAGTGTTGTATGGTGCGGGAGGAAGAGTGGGCTTTTTCCAGGGCGATATTAGACTGCTTCCCGATGACATGAAAACCCTGCGGCCCACAGTTTTCCCAGTCGTTCCACGTCTACTGAATCGTGTGTATGACAGGGTATATTCTCTTTTATTCTCAGTCTTTCTCCTGAACGCACACACATACAAACTGGATTACGTGACAGAGTCACCTTTGCTGGTATCTCTCACGTGACAGCTAGGGCTTTACACTTGTGATGGCTCATGTTATGATTACTCTATGCATTTGCTCTATGAGAAAACAGGCTTTGTTAAACCCTACCCCTCCTCCAATCCCTTCAGGTTCAAAGTGGGGCCCAGACGCCATTCAAGAAGTGGTTGCTGAACTTTGCCATTGAAAGAAAACACGCAGAGGTGAAGCAGGGCATCATCCGAAACGACAGCATTTGGGACAAGTTCATCTTCCACCAAGTGCAGGTATCCCCGTCAGGCCTGAGCATACAGCTGGCTTCAGTTCCCCTCTGAGAAGAATGGGGGGAAAACAGTTGAAAGGAAAGGAAGTTTGAGATGGTGGAAGGGATTGAGATGGTAATGAAGACGTGCTTAGTGGCTTGCTGCGCTCCTGGGAGGGATGGTTCTTCAATGTTTGTATCCCTCTCTCTGCAGGT
The DNA here is from genome assembly GCA_037974385.1 of Arnoldichthys spilopterus. Taxonomy (NCBI): domain Eukaryota; kingdom Metazoa; phylum Chordata; class Actinopteri; order Characiformes; family Lepidarchidae; genus Arnoldichthys; species Arnoldichthys spilopterus. The sequence goes on from JBBPDA010000105.1 coordinate 37,418,485, forward strand.
GTCTCTTGGGGGGCGTGTGCGCGTGATGGTGACAGGTGCTGCTCCAATCTCTCCCTCAGTGCTCAGCTTCCTCAGGGCGTGCCTCGGGTGCCAGGCAAGTAAAATCCTCCTACTCACACGGCTGCCATGGAAAAGATGCCACACACCTCTGAACTGTGCCTCAGTGCACCATATCAGGCTGTGTTAAAAGTCTTACTGTTACCAAGATGACTGAACTGCAGTACCTCATCCATTCCTCACAGTGGCAAGACAAGATGGTAGAAGTACATATTTCTTGCTAAAGTAAAAGTGCAAACACTCCTCTTAAACCCCCGCTTAAAGTTATTTAAAATGGCCAAGTTATAGTGGAAAAGCATGAACTCTTAAATGTACAGTTAAGGTATAATAGTAATTGTGAACCCCTAAGATGTAATGTGGAAAATGTGGAAAGTGGATTATTGTCAAAAACTAGAGGCAACCAAACAAGGAACATGACTATAAACTCAGTCAAAGTGCACTGCAAGTCATTGCAAGGAGTAAAAGTGAAAGGTACAGCATGTCCAATGCTAATGGGGCCAGAAACTAGCTGCAAATGTAAGTGATGAAGAGAGCTGGGGTGGAGTTAGGGCCGGAGTGAGCCAATCCAGCTTGGTTAGGTCCAAACAAAGTCTCCCCAGACTTTGTTCTAATAATGTACATTATGAATATGAAGATAAATCATTTGTTTTGCGAAACATTAAGTAAATTGTTACTATATTATGGTCAGGTATAGCCACAAATGACTGGATTTTCTTACTTTACACTCTGGTAGTAGAGGCAGAGGGTGGCATTGGATAAATAAGTATCTCATGATATCTTAGTGACCAAACAATGATCAATGCCTTTTTTTTCAGATATTTGAGGCATATGGCCAAACAGAGTGCACTGCTGGTTGCACCATCTCTCTGCCCGGGGACTGGACTACTGGTATATGTCCATTGTTATATCACCTATACATAAATGCATGCATGTAGGATACTCCGCTTTGCTCCTGCACTCTACAACAATTTCAAACTCTCTCTTACGTTTAGGACACGTTGGTGTGCCTGTTCCGTGTAATGTGGTGAAACTAGTGGATGTTGAAGAGATGAATTATTTTGCATCTAATAATGAAGGGGAGGTAATATGAACGACAGTCCTTTAAGCTATGACGTATTGTGTAACGGTTGGTCTTTGTGGGTGAATAATGTCAATAATTTGTTTCTTAGGTTTGTATAAAAGGGAAGAATGTGTTTCGTGGCTATCTGAATGACCCAGAGAGGACAGCAGAGGCCCTTGATCAAGATGGCTGGCTTCATACTGGTGACATTGGCAAATGGCTCCCGGTGGGATCCCAAGCTTAGATTTTTTCTGGGAAATGATTAAATCAGTATCAGTTATATCAGCTGCTTTGTTATTCTCTGCTAATGAGCAGTTTCATTCTTCTTTCCTTTTTCTTAATCTCCTTTTGTCTTTTTGTCATTGACAAAATTATAGTGTTGCTAGAAAGCTTGTGAACCCATCAGAATGTTCTCTCTGCAAAAAGTGTTCGAAAACATCTGATTTTCAGTTTTTTTTTAGATTTTCCCTTAAAATTCACTGGTATAATTCGGAATTTTTTTTTGTCAATTATGATACAGATACCGCCAAACAGGCCCAAACCTTGACACTTCCATCACCATGTTTCAAATTTGGGATAATGTTCTTATGCTGGAATTCAGTAACTTCACCTTAAAAATATTTACTAATTCAAGAGGTTCATATACTTGTGTATCACATTAAGATCACATACTATAATATTTTTGTCTCATTTGTTTAATTAGGTTCTCTTAATGAACTTTTAGACGGATGCAGAATTGTTGAACAGTTCACAACCTTTAGGCACGACTGTGCATTCTGTCCACAAATGAATTACGTGTTTTCTCTATTTGCCAGACTGGAGTTTTAAAGATTATTGACAGAAAGAAGAACATCTTTAAACTGGCTCAAGGCGAGTACATTGCTCCTGAAAAGATCGAGAACATCTACATCCGGAGTACTTTAGTAGCACAGGTGTTTGTTCATGGTGACAGTTTGCAGGTAAGCAACAGCCGTCACTAAGTTCTTACTACAGCACTACTCCAAATGCTGTGCAAGCAAGTATTAGGGACAGTTTGGTAAATATGGAAATATAACCTCTATCTAATTTTAAGTCCTCCTTAGTGGGCATAGTGGTCCCAGACAATGAAGTACTGCCCAGGCTTGCTGAGAAGCTTGGAGTTAAAGGTTCAATGAAGGAACTGTGTAAAAACCAGGTCTGTTTTTTCAAACATGCCATACATGCTTCCACACATACTTGATATACTTCTGGTCAGTGTGAAGAATAAATTACATGGAATGACATGCCAGTGTTTGTTGTTACAGCAAATTATAAAAGCCATCATCGCTGACCTCATCAAGCTGGGACGTGAGGCAGGGCTCAAATCATTTGAACAAGTAAGTCTGTTGATAGGAAGACTTGATAAAAGTTGTGATTTCTAAAGGGACTAATCTAAATACACAGGTGTACAAACCGAAAACAACAAAGCACATTAATGTTTACTTCTCTTGTGTTACTAAGGTAAAGGACCTGCATCTTCACCCTGAGCAGTTCACTGTAGAGAATGGCCTCCTCACCCCAACTCTGAAGGCCAAAAGAGCTGAGCTCAGCAAGCTCTTCAAAGACCAGATTGACAGCCTCTATGCTAACATGCAGTGATGCATCTTGGAAGGCTGGATCAAGTGCCTGTAGCCTGTTGACCTCTGAAAAGGAGGGCTTGTACTCCATGAACTGTTTAGCACATGCCTATCCTGTGCTCGCATGAGATACAGTACAAGCTTTATTCACTTACAGAACAACTGGGAACAGTTCAGATGTGTTTTCCAAGGCCTGTTCAGGAATTTATTGAACAACTTGGATATATATATATATAT
>JBBPDA010000105.1:37436864-37449944 GCA_037974385.1 Arnoldichthys spilopterus
TTTTCATTTTTAGGGAAGAATGTCAATGGTGTGTGTAAAAAATGAGAAATTAATGAATGAATTATGAAAGAATTATCATCATACTTCAAGGAATTTTTATGACCCATGTTTTTCCTGACATCTGATACGTTGCTATGGACAGTAAAGGCTACATATGATCAAATATGATCCAAAAACCAATGCAAATGATTTTCATTCAGCATTTCCCACACATGCTCTACGCTTAATCCAGATAAGCCAGCCTAATTCTGCTCTGTTTGTAATGAAACCTGCAGCTTGTCAGTGCTTAAGTACTGATGTTTTATGATGTACATGTAAAAAAAACATACAGAGAGATCAGTGACTTAATGTTGATGCCTGATATTGAGATGCTGCGAGCTTAGTACTAACTTATACAACATATGAGTGAATTAAGGTTATTTGAAATTCTTGCTTGTTGCCTAAACCATAAAAAAACAGTCCTGGTTCTGATCATTTAGTTATATCTGATTACATCATTCGCTTCAGAATCCCGCTACCTGGTGCTCCATCTCAGGGCGCACCGCTTGTTTGTTTGTAGCCTACCTTCTTTCTCATTATTTTTCTTGTGCATTCAAGGGAACGAGATTGAGCAACATGTTGAGTTGTTAGGGCTTGAATTGCTCCTTCAGAGCTTGGTAGAAAAGACAGCATGCACTCAGCACGGCCCACCACCAGCTGGTAAATGTGTAAATAAGCCCAGTGATTATGAACAAAGGCGTAAGCCGAGAATGCTCATCAGTAATGGCCTGGCCCCTTCAGCTTTCGCCAGAAGACTTCTGCTCTAAGAATTTTCAGTCTCTATTGTGCGCATAGAGAAATAGTTTTTCTCCCCTTCCTCAGGTGCTTGTGTTTTCCATATTTATTTGCAAGGCTTTGTATGGTTTGCTGGCAGTGGCGTCAACAAAGATCACTTCTCGTTGCTGTTATTGCGGTACACACTGTTCGGCCAAGGACATTTAATCAGTCCAGTCTCTTCCTTAATCAGTTGTTTTTGGGGTGGCTTTATTCTTTCACACCCCAATTAGTGTGGATCTGTTTTTATTTTCTTTACAGCTCTGAACTGTAAATAAGAATATGAAAAGAACGTGAGCTCTGGTTTCATTAAACTTAAATGTGCATTTGTTTTATTTAAAGGTATCCCCAGAAACAAAAATGTCTGTCAGTCATGAAAAATTGAGTAGAGATGCAAAAATGTTTCTTGGTGAGAAAAATCTAACTTTGCGTTGTATGGTGGTCTGTCCATGGACCTCCTGGCCTGTTGCTAGTGTGCTGCGCACCTGCGATAGGAACATGCATATTTCAGCCTGCCCTGTGCTGGCCCTCTATAGAACTGCCTTTGTTTGCTCACCTTACAAAGAATTGCCTCTGGCTGTTTACTGTGTGCACTGTGAGGTTATACGCAGGCTTGAAAAATGGACTGATGTCCAGCAAAAGAAGGGCTCGTTTTTGTTTCGTGTGTTGCAACAGACCTTGCTTTGATACTACTTAACCTTTTATTTCTTCATGGTTTGTGTTGTGTTTCTTGTTGATTAGTGATATTGTGCTTCTCTGTTGTTATGTTCTTGTTGTTTTTGTTATTATTGTAACTGTAGTTGCGATTATTCTATCTTAAAATAGAAGAAATACATGGATTTGCAGTATCATGTAATAGTGATAGATCAGCACTTATTATTATTGTTGTTATTATTATTATTATTATTAATTAACACTAAGGGTAATGTCGATGTTGTAAACATGAAGGGCACATTTATTGTAGTCGTAAGTCCTGTGGCCTGAATCTCAGTGGGTGAAAACGAGAACAGTCTCATTTTACTCATTCTGAGTGGGTGGCACACAAGTAGAGTTTGGTGGAACTGACATCTCCCTCCTCTTTGAGTTGGCATGAGCTGTCTCCGTGCTCCTCCACAAACTAACAAAGACATTTACACGTGGAGAAATAGGAGACATCAAATACAGATCTCTGTGCGATGTGAATGCGTAAATATATCTTCAAATGCAGGCTTGTGTGTGTGTGTTATTTTATTTTTTCCCTGTTGGTGCGGGGGAGTAGGGCTCTTGTCATAAAGCGCAGCTCCTCCATCAACTGATCAATATGTTTTCTGCTTCTTCCCTTTCAGAGGAGAAGACGCAGCTGGTTCTAAATGTCGACAAACAGCTTGAAGAAGTCAGAGAGTTGGTAGGTCTTTGATCAGTAATTTCCACTCTCCACATTTTCTAAATAATGAATTTGAAAAAAAAAATAAAAAAAAAATTTCCCCCTGCATAAACAACACCTGTAATGTCGGTGGTGACACGAGACACTCTTCATGTGGCTGAAGGCTGCTCCGTGCTAACAGTGTGATCACATCCTCATAATGTGCTTTTAACTGACACCACATGACACATTTCCCGCCACTGCTGGAGGAAGGCGCCGTGTCAGGTGCCGAAAGCAAGGATGTGCTGTACATGGAAATTGCTCCTGTGCTTGTTCCGTCATGTCATGTTGATTGGACATTGTAAATAAGCTGGGCCTTTTTGTGTGTACATGTCTGTGTGTGTGTGTGTGTGTGTTTGCTTTCTCATGTGACATGGATGCATGTCATAGCTGTCAGTGAGGCGCCACACCAGAGGCTTTAATGAAGTAGCACCACCTAATGTCACTACGTCTGCAGTAGGACTCTGGCTCTCCACCATTTTGAGAACTTTCTCCAACAATCAGAAATAATGAACTGATCAACTTTGCATGTTTCAGGAAGAATTTGCCGGTAGGGTCACAATTCGTCTTCCAAGACATTTTTTTTTTCGGGCTTGTCTTTTTACAGAACATCTTCTGCAGACTCTTCCTGATCTGCCAGTGTGGCTTGTTTGTGAATGAAAGTGAAATCATTCAATGACAATATTTAAAGGGGGGGGGGTCTCACTGCAGCGGTCTGGCATAATTTACAAGATGCTGCTTCGTTAAATCCTGTGGCGTTGCTCCTCGCAGACAGCTCCGACGGACCTTGAAGTCACATGAGACAGCATGCCCAAAAACAAAGCCAGAGAAAGACTAATAAGGCTCCGTTAAGTGAAGTGGCCCGGCTGATTGACCAGTTCAAAGAAACGATTCTGATTAATGTGCTTAGCTGGAGCAGATGGACCTGGAGGTGCGAGAGATTCCTGTCCAGAGCAGGGGGATGTACAACAGCCGCCTGAAGAGCTACAAACAGGAGATGGAGAAGCTGGAGAAGGACTTTGTGAGTAAAGCTCATACACTACATACAGCTTCACTTTGTTTACACAAACACGCAGACCACCACCACCCCCCACTCCCTCCCCCCGATTCCCTCACTCTCCAAAACACACGAAATCTTTGAAGGTCAGCAGCATCTCCACTGAGGTTAATTTTGAGTTTGTTTTTAAAGCTCAGCTGGTCCCGAGGTGACCGGGCCTATGCTCCTTCTCAATGTCCTTGTTTAGTTATTCATAAATCTTACCTGCCCGTCTAAAAACCACCCCACACACATCAAACCTTAATGAAGGGCTTGCCCTCTGAAGCCACTTTTTTTTTTTTTGGGCTTGTTTTACATCCCTATGTTGCTTCGTGGTTATTTACTCTCGGTCATCTTCAGACCTATATCTCGTCTTTCTTTGAGGCGCTCTGCCTCTTTCTCTGCGCCTTATTAGAGCGCAGCGGTTCGTGTGCAGCAAAGCGAGCGCTCCTGTCCGGCCTGCTCAGTGCAAGCAGTCTTGTCAGCAGTTTTTTTTTTTTGTTTTTCCCCCCTACAAATTTTAAAACCATAACCTATTGCTTTAAGTCTTTCTCCGATATTCTGGTTACTTTTAATGGACTTTAATGCCTTTGAATACTGTGAGGTTTTTTTTTATCCACACTGTTGTGCCATCTGCGGAAATGTGCAAAATGAATCTCCTCTCTTGAAATTCCGAATCGCACATTAAGTCTCAGCACGAACCACTTTTCCTTCTTCATCTAAATCCTGCTTTCAAACCCAGCACCTGTATCTAATTCAAGGTGCGCTTGATATCAATTACCAGATGGCAGCGGCGTCAACAAAGATTCCAAAAGGCGTGAAATGAATGAGAAGATTTAAGAAAAGGATCTTTCGCCAATGATCTGATGCTGCGCCGCTGAGGCTGGTGGCTTAGATCACAGTGGAGATCTCTCTTCTCAGAGAGGCCTCGCATTCCTCACCATAGGCATTTAATTGGCTGATGATTAATCTTTAGCTTCTCCTGCTTGACTGTTGCCTGGTTAATTATCATGCAATTAACACCTGCTGTGCAGGGGTTTTGCGCCACATTCATCTTTGCATTCCTTCAGCATTCTTTCTTTACTTGTTTCCCCTTCCTCCAAGCCAGGCTTACAGGTCTGCAATGTTAATTATTGTCTTTCTTTCAAATGTTCACATATTTCGACTGTAATGCTGACACTGTGCACTTTTGGCCAGTGAACTTCAATATCTTTAATTGATCTCTGTTTTTCTGCTTTAAGAGAGTTTTTTGGTCTTTCCATATATTTTAAATAAGAAACAGATTGCAATATCTTTTATCTCTTTTTTTTTCTCTCAATGGGATTTATTTATTTATTTATTTATTTATTTATTTATTTATTTATTTATTTATGTAAAAGAGTTGTGGCAATGGCAGTTTGTCCGACGTCGTGCTCCGTCTCGGGCTTTAGGATGACATAACAATTGGCCTGATTTTAAAGCGTTTTTTGTTCCTTCAGAGCTTAAGTTTCTGTACATTTGAAAGACAGATCCCCCTGAAGCTTCTGTTGATAGTAAGGCCTACCAACTTGTCCTAAAGCTGAGAGATTCAGCTGGGTTCTCAGAAGTGCCAAATGCTTTAGCGTGGATGGCTTATCCTCTCTGCCACGCAATGTGAGCACGCGCGCACACTTCTAAGAGGTGTCATGAAAAAGGCCATCACTTCTTTTTTTCTAAAAAAAAAAAAAAAGAGGAAAAAAAAAAGGAGTCTTTGTTGTGCTTCCACGGGAAATCAAGGCCCTGTCCTGGCCTTCCCCTCCTCTGGCCTCCCTGGAGCTTCTCCCCCTTTACTCCCCGCTCACATCCAGTCGTTCACCCGCGGTTTGAAGTCTTCCTGCCATCACACTCGCCAGATTCAGCCTCCTGTTCAGCAGCAGACGGGCACTGGCTGACCCAACAACTCTGCCATTTTTCTGGGGAGAAAAGAGAGGCAGATATCAGAAGAACATCCCGAAGGTATGTTTGCTTCATGATGGCTTCATTTTGATAATTGGGGCAGAGGGTCTGAAAGCCAGGAGCCCCTGTGGAGGCCATATATTAGTGGAAAGAAGAGATTTTTTGGTGAGACAAAAACACACAGAGAGGGGAAAAAAAGAAAGCCAAAGCTGATTTGTCTTTGATTGGCCACACTACATGTCATTGGGTTCAGGGACCAGAATGACATGCCTCTTAGCAATGCCTTTGATCTGGCAGAAGAGCGCTGTAATGGAGGCATAATTTAATGAAGCCAATTGGGTAAACAGACCACATCTCTTCAAAGGAGCTGACAAAGTTTCCCCACCTCCAAGCTCTCCTGTATGGCCACAGTGTCACATCCATATACCAGTCTGATGGGCACGTGCAGGTAGACTTAGAGCGTAATCATAAAATTACCAGCAAGTATTGATGAATTTAAGCTGTGCAAATAATCCTGTGCGGTCTAATTTATATAAGCGTAATGGTCAGTTTCAGTGGGCCCATACTGTGTAGATGTACTAAGACCTGGGTCAAGACTCCTGTGAATACAACTTTGTATGTGAATGTGCTCTTCTTCTGCAGCTGATGTAGAGTGACCGTCTTGTCACAAGAAGACGCGTCACACTTTCAGCATTTTCAGGACGCTGACGTTTATGTTTTTTTGTTACAGACTGATGATCAGTTACAGTCAGCTGTACATATCCCTGCTGTGTTGCGCTTCAGTACCATCCGTGCCACCACAGTGGCTCCCTGTGGTGGCATGCGTTTTCATGACCAGTAGATGGCGACATTGCTCCATGCATATATGAAAGTCGCACATCAGTTTTGATGCGTATAGGCATCTTCCTATCAGAAGAGTCTCTCTTGGATACAGCTAAACCCGCTGCTCCTCCAGAACAGCACTGCTTCTCTTTGACCTCTTCACTTTGAGAAATGCAAAAATTAGAACCGGAAAATGGCCTGTGTATCTTGTGGACCTGTGTATGCCTTTTGTATTTACTTGGAGGGAGGAAAAAAGGCTTTCAGAAAGAGCTGATGGTGTACAGGTGAATGTTTTGTGTTCACTGTTTCTCAAACCCCTGCTCTTTAAAAACCCTTTAAGCTCTTAAGCTTTAACCCCAGCGTTCTGTGGCGTTGTCTCTGGCCAGACATCTAACTGATGCTTGTACAGTGAGCTCCTACAGTACACTACCCTGGTGTTAAGAGTGTGTGAGTTTGAAGTATTTTTGCACCTCATTATATAACTTTTGACATGACTCCATCAGTCACGAAGTAATGCTTCTCTCTTTAATACAGATGAAACATTATTGAAGTAGTTTTGTAGTGTAATATTTACGTGCATTTATTTGCCTGTAGTGTAATGGTGCATCAGAGTTTTTTTTTGTATGAAGTGTAAATAAAATGTACTTGAGAAAATCCCAGTCATGCTGTTTAAGATGTGCATGATGTAGATGATTCAACCTTGTCCGTTATTATTATTAACAGCAGTCTTATCATTTTAACACGCAGTACAGTGTGTGCAGAGGGATCCAGCTTTTCCTGTCTTTGATTTGATTGGGTACTCTGATGCACAAATACTCAAATACACCTCCAGACTTGCAGCCTTTCAACTTGTGTCATAGTTGACTGATGCCTTTCCAAAGCACTTATTGAAGAAGCCATCCTTCAAACATTGTCACAACCTGTTCTGATCATGTAGATGTGGATACATTAAACATGCGCTTTTTGACGTATTTGGTTGGTGTTGTTCACCAATTACAAATGACCTTCATGTAGGAACAGGAAATGTTAAAGTTAGAATAAAGCTGAATGAAGAGAGCTGAAGTATGAAGTTTCACTGTCACTTTTAACGTCCTCGTCGAACCACTTGCTTTCTTTTATGGAAGAGAAAACGAATGGAACTGAAAGCATACGGTGTTCTCTTTAGAAATCTTCATCAGGCCGCTTCTTTAAAATACCCTAGTACCGAATTGTCATGGGCCATAAGTTGTTGGGGCTATGGCAGAGCCAGTGACATTTACAGCACTTACGTACTGTAATACTTTAGTGTTTTTAGCGCAATGAATGACAAGGGATCACGGTCAGTGATGGTCTGAAGTAACGATGTTTTAATTTTAGAGTAAGAGTGTCTTAAGGATCTTCGTTTCTTCAGTGTAAATAACCCACAAAGGTTTTGGGTTATTTAGAAAGTGTTAAAAAAATATGAACACATTTCTACACACGTGCACATTTCTATGGATTTTTAAATGATTTATTGTAATTTACTAGTGCGACATGATTATTTTGTTTGTCAGTTTTATGTCCGTGTAAAAAAAAAAATTTAAGTATAGTTATGTATAGCATCATTTTGTCTGTGTTTTGCCCCATTACCGTTTCAATTAGAAACGAATCCACTTTTACAGGAAGTGCAGTATGAGCAGTAGTGTATTAGTGTATTAGGTTTAAATCTGTGCTTTATTATCCTCCCATAATACTTTATAATAGGATACATTTAATAAGTGCATCTACATTTTCTTTGGACAAAGTAACATCAGTAACGTTCTTCTTGGAGTCTTTTAATATTTTCTTTTAACGTTTTGGTAATGGTTGAAGCTCAAGGACTAAAGAAGATTCGCTAAAACTTTCCAGAAGTTCCAGTTCCTCTTGGGGCTTATTGAAAAAGTGGTTGAACATAGGTTTTGTAATTAGCTCGACAGAATTTTTTTTTTGCTGCTAATAAAAGTTGCTCACTTTTAATCATTGTTACTGATGTCATACGCCTCTCATTTTAAGACTTGCTGTGGTTTTTACCGCGCTATATTTAGTTGTATGCACAGCATGTTTTTGCAAACGAGGCTTTTGAGTCTCCCAAAATCAAAACCCAAAACTTGTCTCTAAGATTCCTTGTTATGCAGCTGAAGTCATCTATTACAGCAACTTCTACAAAGAAGAGACACGACATACATATATGAGCTGGATGTTGGACTCTTTTAATCGTCTTAGTTTAGAACCAAACATGGATCCTGAAAAAAAGTAGGAATTGTTGTGGCACTGTTTACACCACTAAGGAGGCAACACAGATTTAGGTCTAATTGTCCTCTGGAGTTTAACAAGCCCTCGATCCTGCTAAAGTCCAATAACACTCTCTGATTACAAACCTTCTGCATTTATTATGGAAATCCCTTGAATTGATCGTTCTTTTGCAGAAAGAAAACCGCTTTAAGAGAATAATGAATCAATCTTTTTAAATGCGTCTTTTATTGGGAAGTTGTTTTAGCCTTGTGGATTGGTGGAGGAAAGCTGTGTTTTTGATAGCCAGAGATGGGATTGTGTGGCTTTGCGAGATCAGCTCTGTGGCGCATGGTGTAATCGCAGTGATGGGAGGATGATGAGGTGAAGGACTGTGTCACTCGGAGGAGAAAATCAAGCCTCCATGGCTGGAAATGAGGAGATGGTGCACTATAATGAGAAGGGGAGGCTTTCTCTGAGCCAGCACACCAGCTTCCCTTCAACCCAATGTTCTGGCATTTCCAAATGTGTTTTATCCTACGAATATAAATATTGATATTCTATGTATATAGGCAATGTTGTAGTTACATCGAAAATATAGTGTTTCAACTGTGTGATGCGAAAGCTTTAATTAGGCTACAGCTATTACATCATTCGGACCTCTCTTAATTAAAGGAAGGCTTATAATAATGCTATGATGCGTTTCTGTTAGAAATGGTCATGGTGTTCTCTGGAAGCAGCAGGTGCATCCACTTTTCGAAGCAGTTTATAAGAGGTTGACAACAAAAGATCTATTCCTCATGTCCTACACTGCAGTAGGGCAGCAGTAATGCATACACTACATACACTCTGGTTGTTTTAAGCTTCAAAAAGAGTCCTATGGTCAGTTCACTTCAATATTCTATATTGATGATGGTCCATGAATATCACATGTTGTTACACTGAATAAAACAGTGCTTTGAATTTACATGGTTCAAATGTGATCAGTTGCACATGAATAAAATATATGTGGGTGTAATTCTTGCCATAAGATGTAAACTGAAGGACAGCAGTGGTGCTGGTGTAACATTTTATTCATGTACAACTAACTGATCGAATAAATTCCAAGCAGTTTATTTGTAGTGATTTTTATGAATAGGCTGCATTGTTTACCACTGCTCCTCACTAGATGAGCGGTTCTCCGTTTATCTGCATTACATAGAGTGTCTCAGTGACACCGATCACTGATCTGCAGGGCAGATTTTATTGTTTAGGAGAGTTTGTGTGTGTGTGTGTGTGTGTGTGTGTGAGAGAGAGAGAGAGAGACAGGAGGCTGGAAAATCAGACGGAGCAGAGCTGTCTCCTCTCTTGGCCTATTCTTACCAACCACATAAACTGGAAGTGACATGTGACACGGCTAGAAAGTGATAAATTGACATCTGGGACGAAAAACGTGACAAAAAAAAAAGTTTTGATTTGCCATACTGGCTTAACTATGAAAAATCATAAAATATTTATGAAATGCATTATGAATCATTGGTTATTTTTTGGCTTCGTCTCTTTTCTTTCTTTCTTTTTTTTTTTCTTTCTTTTTTTCCTTTTTTTTTTTAAGCACATCCCAGTGAGAGCAAGAAAACCTAGACATCCCGGCTGCTTTGACATCCACTGGCTCTTTCCCCCTTTTTAGTGCGATATATTTACAGGGTAGCTGAAATCTGTAAATTATTTCAAAGTTTTCCCACTCGAGGGGCATTTATTTTCCTCTGACTTAAGTGCCTCTAATGAGGGGCATGTAGAAGGATGAGAGGCTTCTTTTGCTCATCTCCAAGAACGTTTTGGCTGGAAGTCTGCTGGTTTTTAAAACCTGTGGTGGAAGCGTACTGTAGTCTTGATCAAAATTACACACTACAACACACAGCAAGTACTTGTTTGTTTTTCCGCAAAAGGATTGGCCACCTTGGGGAGGAGGGGGAAGAAAAAAAAAGAAGCAGACATTGACAGGAAGACCAGCCAGCAAGGTCGTTCATTCCTCAGCGCAGGCTTTTTCTGTCTAATGTCTTGGTGAACTTTTATTTATTTGTATTATTTTTTACTTGTTTATTTTTGTCCTCGCAGAAAGCAACATTGGCTGGTTGTGCAATACAAATCCGTTGACTTGTGGCTATGAGCTGGTCACTGTTGATTTAATCACGTTAGCCTACAACTCCGTCTTTGTCTTAGTTAGATGTGCATCATTCCGGCTGTCTCGGACCTCTCCCAAGAAAAGGAAAGCTCATAATAATGCCGTGATGGATTTCATAGCAACCCGGAGCCTTTTGAAACGTACAATGTGTCAGTTTGAAGTAGCAGGTGGTTCCACGTTTTGAAGCCGTTTATAAGAGGCTGACGAAAGCATGCATTCCCTGCCTTCCAGATATGTTCCTCATATGTCCTACACAGCATTAGTCTGCATATACCCTTAGGGTGCGACTGTCTTACATTTGCTCTGGTTGTTTTTAACCTTCAGAAAGCGTCCCATTGTAAAGAGTATGTGAAGTTAAGTTTAGTTTTCTGTCTGAGGCCTTTAGCTTAAAATCTCGCTTGAATCTGGCATGTACAATAGGAAGCAGAAGAGTATGCATGAATATATAGCATTAATGATGTAGTTAAGCTCCTATGCCTGTTTAGCATTCGTATGCTAATGACCCGCCTATTCAGCCTAGACAATGGCCAAGCTAGAGAAAGGCTTAGTACGGTATTTAGTGTATCCACACGCACCATGCTGACACACATTTGCACACAATTATAAACGCAGATATGTCTTTGGCTAGCAATATGTATCCTTAGATGAAAAGCTCAGAATAGACATCAAACAGTGAATGTAACATGAATCAAGGTCAGTAGAGGAGCCATTGCCAAAGCTAAGAAAGAGTTAAAAGTGGAGGTTTTTTTTTTTTTTTTATTGTTTCCAAAAGAGAAATGGAGAGATGCTTCGAGAAAGGCATGGGGAAACATGGAGAAAAAAGTTCTTTTCTGTGGAAGGTTCAGTGAACCATATGTAGGTAGCCACAGGCTAATGGGCGATTGGTCCCTTGCTCGCCAGGTATCCCGTGCCTCCGAAATCCCTCCTCCATTTCCTCTAATCTCACCTTTTCTCTGGCGCTGACCCAGGGAGGCCCGTTTTATTCCCCACTGCACGCCAGAGGAGAGGCGCTGTGATGGGAGCGGGCCTGGCCCTGCCTGCTCTGGCAGGCTCCCTCCCCACCGGCTCTTCTCTATTGATTTCTGCACTGCTGCCTAGCCGGGGTCTGCTCTGCCAGCGCCTGCACCGGCCCCTCTCCCGGCCCAGCATTAATGCGCAGTAGAGAACGGCACCGAGAGAAAGGGGGAAGAGAGAAAACGGCCTTTGATTTTTCATTACAAATGCTTCCATATTTTAATATCGAGTTTAATCGGCTCTTATGCCTTAAAGAAATAACCATTCGCAGCGACTCCCCGGCCTTCAAGAAGTATATGCTGCTTCCTCAATCAAAGCCGGTTGAATTTGTTCTTTTGTTGGGAGTTCAGTCGCGATCGTTTTTCTGCCCGTTTCGCTCACCCTCTCACTGTGGGAGATGAGTCGTTAGGCTTATTGACTGCTTTTGGCTTATAAACAGTAAAAACAGCAGAATCTGCATAGAACTAATACACAATTAAAAAAAAAAATTTCTTAGAGCTAAATACTCTCATAATCCTGCATTTATGTTTCTTTTTTTCTCTTTTTAAATATGTGTATATACACACGCGCACACACACTTTACATTGTTCATTTCTAAAATATATACGTCAATATAATTTTATACATACGTGCACAAATTTAGGCACCCCTTGTCAAATTATTTTTTGTTGATTTTTTTTTTTTAATTGATAATCTCCAAAAGAACAGACTTTCTATACTTTTTAAATACACAATTACGGCTTGTTTGCTGAAATTAACGTTGGTAAAAATGTGGCTTGTTCAAAATTTACGAAATATATTGTTGTTTTTTTTTCTTTTTTTTTCTCAAATTATTTAACTTGGGTAAATAGAAATTGTGCAATGCATTTGCAAGAAAAAACGGCCAAATTTAAGTTTCTCCCCTGTGGAGAGTGTGTACTTTTCACAGAGAAAATGAGCACAGTGTAATGTAGCCAGGCTTGTTCAAACGCTTGCGTAGTTCATTCATACTGCTTCCGTTTTACGGCACTTTGCCACGTTTTAGCTTTTTTGCAACACCTATAATCTTGAATGCTTATTAATTTTATTGGTCCTAACAACTGGTATTATATTGTAACGTGTATTTAATCTGTCGTTTGTGTGTTCTTTGTTACATTTACAGCCCAGTGGATCCATTGTGTACATTTTCTTTGCACAATGAGCTTTGCTTTCCTGCCATTGTAAGAATTTCAGTCTTGTGTAGTTGTGAGACACAATGCTTCATGCATTAAAGCCACACACCACTAACCTGTGTACTAATGAGAGGCCCCATGCTGCTATCTGATGCCTATGTTGTTCACTGCCCCTGTAATATTATTAAGTGACTAACACAAATGTCATGTCTACACGTAAACACGCTTTTGGCCGTTTATCTTACATACCCACACATTCTCTCTGATGGTAGATTGAATGGATTCGGAGATAGCAAAGACAAAAAGAACGCCCAAAAAGACCCTCCCGCGATAATTGCTGTTTGGTCCCTTTATCTGATATTTTATCAAACATCAAAAAAAAAACAAAAAAAACCAGAACACTTATTTAATTGAGCAACATCCTCCAATATGTTTGCACTTGGAATATGAGATACTGATGGAAACAAACTGTGTGTGTGTGTGTGTGTGTGTGTGTGTGTGTGTGTGTGTGTGTGTGTGTGTGTGTGTGTGTGTGTGTGTG
>JBBPDA010000105.1:37450044-37462304 GCA_037974385.1 Arnoldichthys spilopterus
TGTGTGTGTGTGTGTGTGTGTGTGTGTGTGTGTGTGTGTGTGTGTGTGTGTGTGTGTGTGTGTGTGTGTGTTGGCGCTTGCACGCTGTTCTTTTTGCTTGTGGAGAATGTTAGCCCCCTGCTAGGATGAGATGCATTATTTAAGACTCTGTTGTGATAGTGCAGCCTGCTCGAAAAAGGTCTTTGCTTTCTTTAACCACCACAGCACTTTGCCCCAGCTCATCCCTTCTTATGCCACTACCACCGACTCTGAAGCAACCATGGACCATACGTTGCACATTATTGAGAATGCTGCCCAAAAACAAAGTCGATTCCGACTCGTAAGACTCGCGCGTCCACCCTCGTTTAATCCCGAGGGGTGAAAAAGTGTGGAAATGAGTGTTGTTCACACCGCTTATTTTACCGGTCAAAGGTGCATGGAGGGTTTATTTTATTCATTTATTTGTTGTTTGTTTTCCTTTTTCACACTTGAAGTGCTAATTCCTCTTTAACATTTGCAGGAGATTATTAGTGGGAGAAAGAACAGGTTAAATGGCAATTTGAGTGCAGACACGTTGCGTTTGACGAAAGTCCATTAAGTCAAAATCACAACTGGCCAGACATTTCCCACTGGTGAGAAATACTTAATGAAACACACTTTGTAAATTAAATATCATTAATTACTCTTCACGGTTTGCCACCAGCCGTGTGCGGAGGGTAAAAATAAAGAGCAGAGAAGTGGAGGGAAAGCGTTTGCAGAGTCACTTCAGGGCCTCTCATTAAACTCTGCCCGTGGGTATTTTACGCCCTTAACAGCCAGTCTAATGAACTGTTTACTTTTGCAGACGACGAGGTGCCATTATTATTTGTGCGTCCTTGTGTGGCTTTTTGCTGTCAGTATGAAGAAAGAGTGAGAAAAGAAGAAAATTGGGTTGATTTGCAACGAATATGATTTTTAATCATTCATACCGTTGGATGAGTCCAACTTTGGATATTTTCTCTTTTTTTTAAATCCCCTTTTAACCCCCCCCTTTTTTTTTTTGGATTGATTATTTTTTTTATTAAATTTCTTTTTTTTTTTTTTTTACTATTTTTAGGCGAAGCATCTGAAATTCCCCTCAACTGAATAAAATATACCTTATATTTTTACATTCATTTAAAAATGAGGCTTATATTTATACTGCATTTATTAATATATTTATCATGCATTTTATTTATCATCTGCAGACAATATGGAGTAATTTGCATATCCAATAAAAATGTTGTGCATACATAAGCAGTTTGATGGGTTGAGCAGGTTCTTGTGTGTGTGTGTGTGTGTGTGTGTGTGTTTTTTTTTTTCTCTTTCTTTCTTGAATTTCATGTCAACTGAGTTATAACACGTGTGTTTTTTTGACAGGACACAAGAACCGTCGTCTCTGGCTTGACGAGATGTGTCTGTTATAAAAGGCAGACAGACCACTTTGCATAAACTTAAGATGGATCTTTGTACTTTTTCTTATGCTTCCGGGAATAGAAGCAAATTCTCACCCAAGATTAAAAAAATGTGACAAAAGAAAGACCTTTCAAACAGATTAAAAAAAAAAAAAAAAAGATTTTTCCTTTCTTTTCTCAGGCAATAAGGTATCTGTAAAAGTGCTCATTCCTTTTACATTACAAAGCTTCTTCGCTTGGTTTCATGTTGTTTTTGTGCAGTTTTTAATTTGAGTGGTCCCAGCTTTACCATACTATAAGTAACATTAGGAAGTTTAAATCAATGGAATTTTTTTTTTTGCTAATAGCTTTGCTTATTATTGCTGGTTTTTTTAATGTCTTTCACATGATCTGAACCTTTAGGGATTTTAGGTCATTCTTGCCCATTATTAAATATAACATGTCCCATCATCCAGAGAAACTGAAGCAACTGATAATGGTGTTGAATCTGCAAGCAGAGAATATATATATATATATAATATTCTAATGCTGTTCAAGTTAGTCTAGTGTAGAGCACTAATCAAAGTATTTCCAAGGGTTAAGCAGTCAATATTGCCTAACTGCTGTGCTGTAGCGTTAGATGAAGGAGGGAATAATCAGCACAAGGCTTGTTTTACTGCAGGGGGAGTTTTGAAATGGTGTAAACGGGTTGGGAGAGACATCACTCTTTGTTTCAGTCACTGGCTTTCCCCCCTCCACCACCACCATGACTTAAAGCTGCATTTGCCATTCTTTTTGTGAGCGCACCACTCAAAGGTTACATTGCCGAAGTGGTTTTATGCTCTCAGCTACAACAAACAGCTATTTAGAAATAGCAGAATGAAACAAAATAGCACGGCGGGTTTGAAGAAGATGTCAGTGTATGTATTCAAATGAAGTCCTCTCCAAGGCTTCAAGTTTCAATTACCAGTGAGCACGCGTTCCCCAAAGTTACTCCGCTGTTCTTTAAGATGAAACTCGACTAAAATGGAACATGTGGGTGTTTTTCTTTTCCTCCAGCGGAAGACACACTTTGTTTTTCTGGTGTGTCAGTGTGGCTTTGGTGTGTGCCTCTGCTTAGGATAGATGATTAACAATTACTGATCAACCAAAAAAAGAAAAGAAAAAAAAGAAAAGAAAAGCCACCTCTATTGGTTCATAATGATGCGACAAATAGTTTATTTTTTTATATTCATTTCATCTGGTTAACAGCAAATTCACAGCTGAATCCGCTCTTTTTCTTCAGCATAATTTTTTTCTAATGACTCCCACTATGTAGAGTCTACTTATGTCTTTATTGTTGCCCTTAAGGCAGTGTTTTTCTTCAATAAAATATAAAGGCTTTGGGTGAAATTATTAGATACAGATGCACAAACGCAGATTTCGTTTGTGCGCGCCACTAAAATAGTTCTCTGTGTCTATTTCTATTGATTAGAATTTTTTAAAATGTTTTTGCTCTTATAAATACATTAAAAAAGTCAATAACAAATTTGTTTTTTAGTTATTTATTCACAAAATCTCAGAAAAGGTTATTCTGTGTAGATAATAGATTAACAAAAATACTGTAATGATTCTGATCCCATTATTTGTCTGAGATAGAGGAGGTTTTTTTTCTTTTTTCTTTGTTTTTCTTTTTGCTTCACTGTATCGTTTCTCTGTAAGCGGGAGCCTCAGTGTGCACCTTTCTTCAGTTTGTCCACCTGGAGAGTGGCAGCACGGTGGAGCGGTGAACAGAGCGAGGGAAAGGGGGCTTAGTAAACACTATTTATTTCTTACCGCCACTGTGTGTTTAGTTTGGAGGGTATTTGAAGAGGTTGGCTGTGTTTGTCAACATACCGTACACAGCTTGTGCTCTTTCAGAATTGAAGGTGGCTTGCTCTGAAGTGTGTGTGTGTGTGTGTGTGTGTGTGTGTGTGTTTATGGGTGTGCCTGCTTTCTTCTTCTTTTTCTATTTCTTCTTTTTCTTCTTTTGCTGCTTTTTTGGACATGGCGTCCTCCTCTATCCACCGGTGTAGTAGAGGAGACCAGGAGAGAGCGCCCAAAATCTGATGGCACGCCAATCGCGTCAACCTGGTTGATGAATTATTCTGTCTAGCTCCTCGGCTGTGCATTATCACAGGGCCTGCCAGAGTACAGGGCTGACAGCAGTGACAGCCCCCAGAACGGATTTCCCTCTGACAACTGATACTTTTCTAATACACTCCCTGCCTTCACCTCCTCCTATGCTTCACCATTCTCCACTTTTTATTTATTTAAGTGGAAGGGGGGCTTTTTCCATTATTTCCGTGGCTCAGATTCACTTGAACCAGAATGGCTACGTGGACACAAATGCACGCATGTGTACACACACACACACACACACACACACACACACACGCACGCACACTCAGTTCATCATAGACACAGCATACACACTCCAGCAGTTGCCAGGTATAAGTATTTGTTTCATGTGTCGATCCATTAGGGGGCCCTCGTGCTTCAGAAATGTACATTATTTTTTTGAGGCAACTGAACTAAAGCATATTTTCTTCCCCCCCCCCAACCCTCTTTTGCTTCCTCTTTTCTTCCCCTTGGTTTTCCTCCTTCTCTCTCTCTCTCTTTCTTTCTTTCTTTTTTTCTCTTTCTTTCTTTTTTTCTCTCTCTCTCTCTTTCTTTCTTTCTTTTCTCTCTCTCTCTTTCTCTTTCTTTCTTTTTTCTCTCTCTCGCTCTCACTTTCTCTCTCTCTCTCGCGCTCTCTCACTTTCTCTCTCTCTTTCTCTCTCTCTCTCTCTCTCTCTCTCTCTCACACTGTCTCTCTCTCTCTCTCTCGCTCTTTTTCTCTCTCTCTCTCTTTTACTCTCTCTTTCTCTCTCTCTCTCTCTCTCTCTCTCTCCCCTTTTCTCTTGTCCAACCCCCTCCCCTTTGCAGAAAAGGTCACGTATTGCCTACAGTGATGAGGTGCGGAACGAGCTCCTTGGGGATGATGGCAGCTCCTCTGAGAATCAGGTAGGGCGCTAATCAGGAGCTTTGGGCTCCCGGTGTGGGTGGCTGCTCGGGGTGAAGCCGGGTCAGGGCCGTGAGGGGCCCTCTCCCAGAACCTTCTCGGCTATTGGCACCAAGTCATGTGGAAGCAACACTGTTTAATGCAAAGCCGGCCAGTCTTGAATGGGCTTGAGGCTCTGACCATCGTCTGGCCAGCACCAGATTGGGGCAAATTCCCCCTTTTCCCAGCTGTTCTCCATCGGTCTGGGTGCTTATCTTTCTAAAGATGACCCCCACCCCCCAAAAAAAGCCAAAATCCAGAAAATCTTTAGCTTTCACAGTCTTTTAAACACACAATGTGGTGGGTACAGACTCAGGCACACAATATATTTAAAAGATTTGCTCAAACAAGTTTTTAATTTACAATATTTTAAGATGAAACACCTGTTTGAAACAACTTCTGAGGAAATGATGAGTTAGCACATCTGAGCCTATTGCTCATTTTTAAACACTCACTCTCAATATATAAACTAAAGTATAATAATGAATGTAATTATAGAATATAAATGTGCCATGACGATGAGGATAATTTGTGAGTATGTAAATTAAGCTGGTATTAATAGACTATTTCCTCTCGAACTCCACAGCAATATACATACAGCGCAATCAGAGATAAACTGACATCATAACCACAACAAAAAAAATCTTCAAAAATTGGATTGATTCATTCATATCAAAAAGAAAAAGGAAGCCCATCTTAAATCCTTCTTAATTGCGAAAAATACGGTACACACTTAAAGAACGATTGTTCAGAATTATCTCTGAAGTGCTGCATCAAAATACAAAATAATAGCAAATGTAAAATGAGCATTTTAAGACTTGAGACACACTGCCTCACCTACACAGCTGCTTCCAGGCTGCCAACAACAAGGTCCTTTGAATAATTATATTGCATTTTAATTACCCTGCTAACTTTGGTGATGTAGCCACATGCCGCGCAGGCACACACACTCTTGTACACACCTTGCTGTGTTCCTATGGGCATGTTGTGAGAGTACAGTCAGATCGCTGGCAGCTGAGCTGTGCTAAATAAAGTTTTCTCTTTTGTTTTTTGATTTCCTCCTTATTACCATTTCAATAATGACCCTTGCACTGCACATCTTACAAACATATGTATGCTTAGCCTAGATGCATAATTGATATGCATATTCTCTCCAAATTAGTGCCACAAAAACAGTGAGTGTGACATTTTATATGGATGTTGAGTGTAGATGTGCTGCCTAAGCTGTCATATTGCAGACCGTGATGGTTCTTGTCAAATTGCTGGCTATTATAGCTGACTTCTCATTACTGCTATGTTTTCTCAGCCTAATGTGAAAGCAGCTCATGATGAGCAGTATTATTATTTTAATTTGCATTCAACAATTTTGTGTCACATTCTTTTATCAAACATCATTTCATGACACAGTGGAAAATGCAGTGATTCGTGTAATATCCCTTTATGAGGAGGCGTATGTTTATTTTTTTGTTCGTTAGGTATTTACATAGGTATTTGAATTTAGTGTTATTTAGTAAAATGACTTATTACACTTCAAAATAAAATATGCAAATCAGTAAGACAGTTTAGGAATGTGCTGTAAAAAAGACAAAAACTGCTAACTTGGTTTGAGAAAAAATGAAGAGTTAACTGAACTTGAAGTGAGATAATGAGGCTGTAATCTGTGGCCTATTTTGTAAAGAATTAAAATGACGGCAAAATATTATTAACATCATGTTTTGCGCTTTTTTTTTTTTTGAACATTTTTGTACACTTTGAGGACGTTTTAGCCCATTGAGGAAGCCACCCCCTAAGAGTGCGCACAAACACACACAGGCACACCGAATAAGAACAAAAGAGCGTGACGTGGCCAAGAAGACGGTCTGAATTGTAAGAACTGTAATAAAGTATACACTGAAAACTGTTGCATTCGACAGTTCTGTGTCACCTTTATTTCTGTTTGTTTGCACAGCTGTGCGATTCCCCCTGTCCTCTCAGGCTTTTTATCTGAGGCTACTATGTTAATAAGAAACCCACACTGGTCCACGTGCTAAACAAAGAGCTGTCGGGAGCCCATATTTACTAATCAGGGACATTCATCTTAATTGCAAACATATGAAATGATTACATTTTGCAGCTATTAACAAAGGCAAAATAAATAGGAAATAAAGTGTGAAGTCTCCTCCCCCGTTCCTTTCCCAGGTGCTGTATTTACTTCATTTCCATTTTAAAAACTTGGGGAGATAACACAAGTCTCGGTCGTGCTGTGAGTGGAGTGCTCGGAACTTCAGGGTTTTTTATCGAGCAAGACGGGAGCGATAGAGCGCAGGGGAAGAGATGGGGGGGGAACGCTGGGGCAAGTCGGTCAATTTAATTCCTGACGATCTGAAAGAGGTCAGGATCATTTCATATAGCCCTGGCTGAGCAGATCATTACCAGTCACAAATCTGTTCGTTACATGGCAAGGATTTATAGCTAAGTAAATAGAGAGTCGTTATAAGTTCTGAAAATGGCGTGTTGGCCCTGCGATAATGGCTAAAGGACGGTTTAATAGAGTTCGGCATTTATTCGTTATCTGTATGCGGACAGAGACCGAATTGGCAATATTGCGCTTTTTTTTTTTTTTTTTTTTTTTTTTTTTTTTTTTTTAAATAAGGGGGTGGTTTACCATTGCACCTTTTTTTTTTTTTTTTTTTCTCCTCGTACCTCCCCCGCCCTTACCACCCAAAACACACTTTACCACACATGTACTTGTGGGAGCGCACACACATTTTTCGCTCATGAACACTCTGTGGAATAGTTTCGATTTCAGTCACAGCAGCTTGGCCACAAGAGATTGTGCTGGTTTGAGCCGGCATGGACCAGATTTTCCAGGCTACAAAGGAAGCAGATTACCACTTGTATCGAATTCGGTATTGAACGAAAAAAAAAATCTTTGTTTGAAAATCTGCTGATTATCATAACAGAAAAATTGCAGCAGTGCAATTTTAAATACTGGCCCGCATAACACCAAGATGGAGATTCGAGGCACAATTATAGCATTTTGTGTTATTTTGTGTTTACAGCTTTTTTTCCCTGACAAGCCAAAGGTAGTGAACGCAGGTAATGCTGAAAGGTTTATTCCTGGGCTTGGATGTTTGTCTTGTACTTTAGGAACGGAAGAGAAAAACCAAGGAGGGATGACGACGAGCCAGTTTCCCATGTAGTGGGCGCAAATCCTCAGTGAAGGTTCACATTCGGCCAAGCAGCACAAATAAGATTGAACAAGTTTTGTTCGGTTGTCATTGAGATGGGCGAGAGTGTGTTGAGGTAGCAACGGCTAGAGACTGGCTCTCGCAAGTTTAAATGGACACATCTGTAGTGTGATTTTAAACTTTGGCCCGCTGGACAATGTGGCAACTATGGTTCATGACCCTAAGAATAATACACAGTCAGGGTCTGTGATGTGGCTCGCTTCACAGGAAAATAAATAATAAATAAAAAAAAGAGGGTAAGGCCTCCTTATTGCTCTTACTGGTGTGTTCATATTCTCTTAGAACATTATGTTAGTGTTATTTATTAAAATAAATAAATTAATAAATCCATATATATATATATATATATATAGTATACAAATTAGAATTATATATATTGGTATACTTACATTTTGATATGTAAATATATATTTAAAAATGAAAAAAAAAATTCATAAGCCAAATATATTTAAAAAGTGAAAATAAAAATATAAAAAAATCCACATTACTTAAGAAAAGCATGATTAAGCTTCGCATGCATTTTTCACATCCTGTATCTTTTCTCTGCTGTGATTATTCTATTTTAGGCTGTGTTATCCATTAGCTTTCCCCTCCTTCTTTATGTGCTGTAGGTAATTTGGCAGATCAAAAACATAGTATCCCAGTTTTACTGACGCGCTTCATAATAGCTCCTTAACGTTTTGAGCTTCTGTCGCGGCTTTGTTGTCAGTCGACAGCACGCATGAAGAAATGCTTCAGCACAGTGGAGACTGCTGTCCTCACCGAGTGCGGCCACACCAGCGCAGTTTAACATCAATCCCATAGACCGTGCCTTTTTAGTCTGGAATCAAGTTTATAATTTATGATCCAAGTCCTCCTGCCTCTTTTCTGATACGATAGCAAATGATTTAAAAATAGAAAAATTCAGAATGACCAGCGCCCACAAAGAGAGATGAGAGGGGTCTAATAATGGCCCAGAGCTTCCCCTCAGATCTGCTAACCTTTAATCTCTCGCAAGAAATGGAGATTAAAAAAAATCACCTGCAACGGCTGACAAATTAAGAAACTTGTCCTTCCCCTCCTCTGCTGAATATGTTGTGCTCACGATAAGCACAGCTCCTTCTCTGCCAAGGACCAGCCAGTTTTTGAATGTGAAGAGCTTGTTATGGAGGGGTCCTTTAAATGTTGACTATAGTTAAATTGCACCAGTGTCTGTGTAGACACTGTGTTGACCATGTTCTGTGTAAAATGTTCATTCAATTATTTATTTATTTATCTATCTATCTATTAAATCTATTTATTTATTTAATTGTTTATTTGATTATTTATTTAATTATCTATATCTTTGACCAATCAAAATGGAATAAAACAATTCTCGCGTCAAATTATCGAATAGTAATAAAATCTATGTATAAGAAAATGTGTGGTTATGTAAGTGTGTGTGTGTGTGTGTATATAAGTATGCATGTGTGTACGTGTGTGTGTACACATTGTAGTTGTTCTGCGTAGGTAATGCGCTATGGTTCGCTTATACCTGTGCTGTTCTAACTAGAGTACTTGCATCGAACTATTCAAGTGTGTGATTGACAATGTCACATGTAGTTAAAAAGATGCACTGCATGGAATAAAGTGTAGCTGAAGTAGCTTCTTCTGTAGCGTGTAGAGCTCTGATTCCTGTACTGTTGTAGTCTAAGAGCCTGGATGCTCAAAGCCTGTGTCTGTACTGTACCCAGTCTGTGTTTTCCCACTGTACTGAAAGTGAAATGATATTTATTTATTTATTTTATTTTATTTTTATTTTTTTTGTGCTTATGCCGTATTCAAGTGCTGTGATGTGACTGTCCCCCCCCCCTCCACCTTGATGATGATAGTTTAGACGCTGAGAGTAGAGAAATCCATTCTCACTCTCTTTGTTTAATGTGACAGCACAAGAACTTGATCTTTGTTTGTTCAAAAAAGTCGGCATGAGTCTCGTGTTTAGCTTCGTTTAATGTGTTTGTCTGTGATTTCTAAATGCTAAACATGCAAACAGATAAATCGTCAAGGTTAATTCTGTACCCAGCCGCATGACTGATCTGCTTCCTGCCATGTCTCTTCTTTTTATCTTTCTGTCTCTCTCTTTCTGTCTCTGTCTCTCCTCCCCCCCCCCTCTCTTTTCCTCTGTTTCTGTGCTTTCGTGTGGCAGTTGATAAAGTTACGTGAAGAGGTAAGCACTTCTCTTGCTTTCTGTTTCCTCTCTTGTGTTTCTCCGTAGTCTCCCAATTATTTTCCTTCTTTCATTCCCATTAATGAAGGTGGTAATTTTTTACCAATTGAGTGTCAAAGAAACTTGGCTCTGTGTGCTACTCTGTGTGGAGTTAACTAAAAGCCATCCCACCCTGCATCTATAAAACGATGCCTAATCAGCCTGTAAAACAGCTCCAAAAAAATGATAAGGGAGAGGGCTGGATGTTTTAGGCTTGACAGACCCTTAAGCCTCATCTGTGCTCCCTTTACGCCCAAATATCTATACGTTGCTTTCAAATACTGTAACCACCATTGCCCACATGCTTCCATGCGTAGTGTAGGTTTGCATGGATGTTGAGCAGTAAGTCCACTAGAGGGCAGAGTTAACAGTTTCTGACAACAACAAACATGGCGGCCGTGGAGGTCATAATAATGCAGAAGGAGGTGAAGGCACTTTGGGTGATCTGTCATCATATAGATTTTTAGAATCCTTTACTAAAACTTGCACAGCTTTTCCCCAAAATTTCCACCATTTTAAAAATAAATGCATTTTGTCTTGCTTGAGAGATTGGCTGTACTGCCCCCATAACTTCTATGGTACTGCTCTGTTTTGTCTGTATGCTTTCAGAAAAACATGCACAAATATGGACAAAATGAACACAGAATATAACGCTGAGCAAAAATGAACCTGTTGTCTGGTCCCTTTCACACTTTACAACATTTTTGCTATTTAGTTTTCATTCCTTCAATACTGACACTGATGTAGACTGTCCAGCACACATCATTTCATATGACCAGACTTTTGTTGGCACTTCACCCTTACCTTTTTTATGCAGTCTTAAAAATAAAAAATAAAAATTGCCAGAACCATCCATGGACCCCCCCCCACCACCACCACCACCACCACCTATTGCTTGGCATAGTGCTTGCCTGTGTGTGTGTGTGTGTGTTCTCACGACTGACTGTTAGTGTTCTCCTCCCAGCACACTGAGCTGTCTAATGACCTTGTGCTAACCACCACCCTTCCAGCATTGGTGGTAATGGTGTAAATGGGGAGACCTAAGTAGTGGGTGGTCTTGACCATGAGGTAAACGGGAGAGAAAAGTAAGTGAAAAAAGAGTCAAAAAACTTTTGGAGCGATGCTGGAGAAAAGCTTTTGGAAATACTTTTGGTTCCCTAATAAGCCTTTCAGTGGATGCTTCTGTGAAGTGTGATGAGACATTGTAAGTTAAATGAGGTTGTGCAACTGTAAGGAACCTTTTTTGAAGTTCACAGAACCTCCAGTTAAGGTAAAGGTTCTACATCCTTAAGTTACGTAGAACCATTAAAGGACCTTTTTTATTTTTAATAGTGTGCGGTTGCACTTTCATGCTGTATTTTTTGTAAAGTCTTTTGTCATTAAGCTGCTAATCGTTTTTGTGTTCTGTATTTATAATATTGTAAACGTATCACTGGCTAATAAACGGCTTTTATCTTAAGACGGTACAGCAGAAGAGATCTCTCCGTAAATGTCTCTCATTTAGTAATGGCTATATTAGTGCCACTATATGGAACAGCCTCATTTTCCCCATCCAGCTTATTCTAATACAATAGTATGCTTTTGTAAAAGATAAGCGACTGATTAAAAAACTTCTTTCATTGCAATAATCTAACTTGGTTAGGGCGTGCATTATGCCAAAAAAAAGAGAAGAAGAAGACTGGCATCAAAATCCGTGTGTGTGTGTGTAAGACAGAAAGAGAGAGAACGTATTTGGACTTGGGATTCCCCTATTCATAGACACATGCAGCTTTACACAGGCTACAATATCTAAAGATCTCCATTCACAAAGGCAGCTTGTCGTCTTCCATACTTTGCGACGGAGTGGATCACGCATTGAGTCTCTCCCAGCCCTCGTAAAAGTGTTTAGCTAGTGATTGCTTATCTACAGAGATAGTGATGTTTATGATGCAAATTTTCTGATCCCCCAACTCTTTTGAGAGAACACTAAAAACGCATCAGCTGTTAAAGAAAACCGAAGCGTATCCGAGCTCTGTTGTGCACCTGCAGTCTGTTCCATTCAGTGAAATGATCTTCAGGTTTTCTGAGCACAAGTTGCTCAGTAGTAATCTTCAAACTATACCTAAATTACTGAAATGCAAGGCAAATGTTTCTAACCAGCACGATCTCTGAGTGTATCTTACACATGAATTTGAACAATAGTTCTGTTATGGAAGATCTCTGTAGGCTATGTGGACTTTTTTTGTTTGGTTTGTTTTTGTGTATATGTGTTAAAGTCAGAGAGCTAGCGAGGCTCTGTTTATATATATATATATGTGTGTGTGTGTGTGTGTGTGTGTGTGTGTGTGTGTGTGTGTGTGTGTGTGTGTGTGTGT
>JBBPDA010000105.1:37471911-37492010 GCA_037974385.1 Arnoldichthys spilopterus
TGAGGGCTACGTGGAAAAGCCGAGTGTGTCGGGTTAGAAATAAATAAAAAAATAAATGATGGAATGAAGAAATAAATAATTATATTTTGTAAACATTAAAAAAAAAATCTCTCTGCTCCCTTTTGAAGCCGAGCGTGGCTTTGAGACTTGCTGTGTCAGTCCATGGGTGCTGGAGTGCCCTAGTAACATACACACATTTGTCCCTGTCTCCACACATCTCTCTTTCTCTCTCTCTCTCTCTCTCTCTCTCGTTCTCACTTTCTCTCTCTCTCTCTCTCTCTTGTTCTCTCTCTCGTTCTTTCTCTCTCTCTCTCTTGTTCTCTCTCTCTCTCTCTCTCTCTCTCTCTCTCTCGTTCTCTCTCTCTCTCTATCGTTCTCTCTTACTCTCTCTCTCTCTCTTGTTCTCTCTCTCTCTCTCTCTCTCTCTCTTGTTCTCTCTCTCTCTCTCGTTCTCTCTCTATCTCGCCCCCCCTTTCTCTCTCTCTCGCTCTATCTCTCCTCTGTAGTTCTATCTTTCTATCTTCTTTTTCTTTAATTTCGTTTAAGACCCAAAATGAAAAATGTAATGTTGTAAAACCATTAGATTTGATGCATGAATGTGATCATTCAAAGCTTTCTTTCTTAATTTTACATCTATATCACATTTCTCTTCCTACAAACTGGTACATTTGAATGAAACGATGGTGCAATAAGACAGTCGTATAATATTTGCTAATATAAATATTTACCAGTAGTTGCTCCCATGAAAAATGAGATGTTCACATAAAACATAGAATGTAGTAAATAATTGTTCTCCTTTGTGCAATGTAAATATTTGTAAACTGAAGCTAATTATAGTCTAACTATGTCTTGTTTACACTTTGTGTGAAATGATCATCCAGGTTCAAGTACACATTTATTTATTAGGTTTTTTATGGGAATAATTCAGCAGTGTGGAAGATGGGCTGTGTAAATAGGTTAGTGTTCACCCAGTCGATGCATTAAAATTCATTTACTCATTTATTTTAGATTAAATAGATGTTTGTAACCAACTTATTACATTTCATGTGTTCATTACTTGATTGAAGTGTCACCCTCTATCGGTATTAGTGTCATTATTTCAGAATGGTTTATGATATAGACTTTTTGAATGTTTCAGCACAAAGCCGTCTTTAATGAGAACAATTTGGCGAAGTAGATTTCCTGGAGGTATAGCATAGAAAATAACTTTGGGGTTTGTAGTTTGATGAAATCTGAATGCTGTATTGTGTTTCAAAAAGAATATGACGTTATTTGATAATTGTTTGATTCATGGAGCTGAGCCATGAGAGTTTGAATATTTTAAAGCCTGAGTTTCAGTTAAGCAGAGAGGAAAATCCAGCTAGAATATA
Organism: Arnoldichthys spilopterus; assembly: GCA_037974385.1. Taxonomy (NCBI): domain Eukaryota; kingdom Metazoa; phylum Chordata; class Actinopteri; order Characiformes; family Lepidarchidae; genus Arnoldichthys; species Arnoldichthys spilopterus. The sequence continues at coordinate 37,473,282 of JBBPDA010000105.1, forward strand.
TTTTCTTGGGGAAATGTTTGTCTTACTCTCTGTATTGAGGGCAATTTTTTTTTTTTGCCTCTGTGTTACTTTAGTAAGGCTGCTTTCTTACCTTCCTGCTTTGGAGCTTCCACATTTAGTTGAGGAAGGTTTATTGTCTCATGTGTTTGTTTTTGTCACACATGTAGACAGACAAGTTGAGCATTATAACATCTTGTGAAATGAAGATTTGTGGGAGGATGTGTTCGTGTATACATGGGTTTCTGTGTGTGTGTGTGTGTGTGTGTGTGTGTGTGATATAACGTTTTCTACTCTGTAAATCTACCCACGGGTGAGCTGTTTATCGCCAAACCCCCCGGCAGATGAAAGGCGAGGCAATAATGATTTTCTTCTCCCCTAATCGGGCCTTGTCAGCGAGGCGCCTTATCGTGGAGAGGAAAATGACACCGATCCTATCGACGGGCCTAGAGTCCGAGTTCGTGGCGTTCCCCCCCAATCACGCCGGACCCGGCCTTGCCGTATCTAGCGCCGCCACAAACGGCAGGCGACGCTTTTTTCATCTGGACTTCAAAAACGGGGCTCGTCATTAAAATTGCACCCGCGTTCGGCTGCGGGGATCAGCCGCTCTGGAGCGAAAATGGGATGTGGGAGAGGAGGCTCGCTAAATGTGCTAATTCTGTCCTCACATGTTTACGGCTTAATTTTAATCGGTTTGAGCGAGGAAGGGGAGGAGGGCGGAGGGGAGGGGAGTGAAAGAAAAAGCCTCGCATTGCAATAAATCGCCATTATCTTTGACACCGAAGGACTCAGCTGTTCCAAGGATTTGGGGCTCCGCTGGCAACAGTGTTATATTAAGACACACACAAAAAGTATTTACGCTTGAACTGTGGTAGCTAAGGTGCAGTGTGTGGTTTTAGCCTGGCCAGACAAAAGGCCAAACTTCCACAATGGCAAGCCAGCACACAGCCCGTTAATGCGAGAGCAGGAACAACACACTCGACTCGCCTGTTTGTGTGCTGTTGTGTCTAACTGTGTGTATCTGGGATTGCTGATAGAGAGTGAAGGTGTTGGCTAGTTGGGACATTCCTCTCACAATGTTGGGCCAGGTTAAGTGGAATTATTGAGTGTCAAATCCTTGACAGAATTTTTGTGGGCGGCTAATTTTTTTTTTATTTTCCCCCCTCGTCTAGCTGTCTGCATATGACACAACAAAAAGGAAGCTTTCTGTCTGTCTCCTTCATATAAGCCTCTTCAACACCTCACCGACTTACTGTGTAGACAAGCCGAACCCAGATTGAAGGAGGGATAGCGTCAGGCTAAAACAGTGTTTGTATGCTTTTTGAATAGTACAGGATTTATATCAATGAAATGTTTTGTAGAGGAGGAAAAAGCCTTGCTTATGGGAACTGCCTCCGTGATTAGGTGCAATGCATAACTGTCTAACCATCTCACTAATTGGGCTAGCGCTAGGAAAAGAGCAAAGATGCACAGAAGGAGGAGTGCAAAAAAAAAAAAAGAAAAACCGCAGCGGATTAAAGATTTTTTTATCCCACTTTTATCATGGTATGCTGAGGGGAGGGAACATTTGGGCAACCCGAAAATGGATACATGTAGATATTACACATTCTAAAGTGGTATTTTAAATCTCAGCAGAATTTGTTGCTAATTTTCAGTTCATTAACTTTAATTAAAGAGTTCTTCATTCTTTACATATGTATTTACTGTGTAATCATACAAGCAAGTTGGCCTTTTTATTTGGACTTTTTTCTTATACAGCACTAAAAATGAGGAAGTGTACAGCTAAATCAGCCTGAGTGATGTTTGGCGTTATTTAAACAGTTGTTGAGCGATATAGTTTGAGGATTAAAAATGTAAAAAAAAAATCATTGTATTAGTTAATATGCAAAGCTTGTGTGTTAAGTGGTCTTACCTTGCTGTATGTTTACATAAAAATATGAACGTGGCTGTATAAAGGTATAATCATGTATAATTACACATTCATAAAGAATGTGGTATTTTTTTTTAACTATTAAATATATCTATATGCTGACATCTCCAAAGCCATGATTATATAGAACAACAAATGTGAGGTAATGCAACTTTACCTAAAGCAAATTTTGCTTTAAAAAAAATGAATTGGTCTGTTCATCGTGTCATCTTAACGTAATGTTGAGGTCAGCTAGTCTTTACAAATCATTTGATAGAATTTTTTCTTTAAAAAAAAAAGCAACAATATTTTCTTACGATAGAAGTAATTTCTCATTTAGTTTCTATACATTTTCCATGCAGTGTAAATCAGTTTATATTTACACACATGAACAGACCCCCCCCCCCTTCCCCGCCCGCCAAACCTCCACCCACACACAGTGTTTCATTGACCTTTGATTGACATAGAGGAAGTGCGAGAGCGGATGCTTGAGATGGATTGCGTTAAATAAAACTGTTTTGGAAGGAAATGGAAGACAAAAGTGAGTTCTCTGGACCCCCATGGGCGCTTCTTCATCGGCCGCTTTAAAGAGCTGGCACATCTGAGGCACCGCCATATCAAAAAAAAAAAAAAAAAAAAGAGAGAGAGAGAGAGAAATGAATTAAAGGGAAAAGTAGAGGTGGGGGCTTGGGGGAAGTGCTGCTACCTTGTCACTGCGGGACGAGGATCATAAACATTAATTGTGTGATGGGAGTGACATAGTGATGACAGAAGAGTGATGGCAGTTAAAAAGCAGCCCTAATTCACTGAGGATTCTCAGGGACTTGGGTGGCTGAGATTTGGAGAGCTGCAGCGAGTCAGAATCCTGACTACAAAAGCAGTCAGAGACAAAGGGCCGGCGTTCAGAGTTCGTTTATTGCGTCATCACTTACCCTCTTATTCTTATAGTTTTTATGTTTTTTTTGGGGGGGGGGGGGTTGGGTGGAGATAAAATATGGGGGAAGACATTAATAAGCATATATAATATTGCAGAATTAAAGCAGCAATAAAATATTTAACATTAAAGACACAGTCCTATTCTTAGGCTAGCCTAATTGTATTAAAGCTTATCACATTGCAGCATTAGTAGAATTCAGAACAAAGTTGAATCGGGGACATCGCACGAGTAACCTAAACAGATGAAACAAATCAAATATTGACTTTGCTGGATGAAACCATTTTCTCCCACGTTTAGTTATTTAACATGTTCTTGCTAAAATATCATTATTGCAGTGCATTTCTTTCAGTCTCTCAGGTTTTTGCTTATTAGAGTTTTCCATGTGGTTGATGACCTCATGCCAGATTTCCACCTTTTGTCCTTTTTTTAGTCATTAGACCTTGCTTTACTCAAGTGTTTCTGCCACTGTTTTTTAAATGAAATACTGGCCAATATGTGGGTGTTCGTCGAGCGCTTGGCCACCCTTGGGTTGCAGCGGGGTAGAATAAAGGGCATCATTAGTGCTGTCCGTCTGTCCCCTCAGCGGCCGCTTGTGTCGTGTTGCCCCTCAAAGTAGCTTCCTTTTTTGCGGGCCGCGCCCCGGGCCGGGGCAGCCGCGGGCTCAGGACGCCCGCCGAACATGAAACGGCCCACCCGAGCTGTCAGCTGGGGGCTCCATCTGTCAGTCAGTGGGACAGCTTCACTTTTGTTTGGTAGGGGGGGGGCTGGATGGCAGGACCGGGTCTATTGCATGCCCTGTTTCATGGAGTAAACAGTGCTTAGTGAAGTCGCGGACAGGGCGAACAGTGCAAGGTTTAACTGAAGTACTCCCTGGGTTCTGATATGAGTGGTGCGACCCACTGGAACTGAAACGTTACTTAATTTTTTGGCCAGTAAGAATTACTCTGCATTTGTGCAATTGGAGTTGTGGTAATTCATATAAAACCTAATTGCAGTAATTAAGCTTTTCAAAGCGAAAATTGCTGTACTGTGTCTTATCAATTTTGAACCTAAATCTCACAAGCCACCCGTCTTTCTGTCTGTGCACATGGATCTGTAGTCCATGTTGAGTAAATGCTCAGAAGTTTTCGTGTCCTTTGTTGTAACCTTGGAGGTTTGGATAGTTTGACTGCCATATAAATGAACGTGCCTCTTGACGGGAGATGATGGAGGTGCAGTCTGCAGAGTGACACATAGGCTGCGCCCTTGAGCCATCGTGAAGACGAAGGCCTGTGTGGCTCTCGCGATCTCTCTCTCTCTCGCTCTCTCGCTCTCTCGCCCCCCCCTCCACACTGGAGGTCTCCGCCACTCACTCCTCCCTGCTGAAGTCTTTGGATGATACTCCTGGATCTGAAAGTTCCTGAAAAGCGAGATTGCTCACAACCTTAGGAACTTCTTTAGTTTTATTTATGTATTGAGAATCAGTCTGTGGACCGTCTCTGCAGGTGTGGACAACAACGTGGCTTTATGTCTTGATGTTCCTGCTCAGATTCTTTCAAGGCACAACCACTTACAGTTTAAATTGGGTTAAATACACGTTAGGACTCTGTTCTTTCCAGATGTACCTGAACATCTGCATTTTTATCACTTTTATCAGATAAACGAGACGCCCTTACATTGTTTGGGACGTTTGGTTGCCGCTTCTGTGCATTTGTATTCCTTTTTGTGTTCCTCAGCAAGACACTGTCCACCTTCAAAAAAAATAAGATTCAAATCCATTTGAAGAACTAATGTTCAAGGTTGGTCCTGTCTGAATGCCTTCCAATTACAAAACTGATTCTCACTCACAGAGCTGGTCTGAAGTGGTTGGACTGCCTTGACTCCATTTCACGATCATTAAAACGGAACCAGAGAATGCGTGTTCTGTTAGACTTGAGGCTTTTGTGCATAGGGCCCTTTGTTATTGTTGAATTATTGGTGTAACCTCCATTTTTACAATGAAAAATTTCCTTGAATGGATTTGGAATTCAGCTTAATCTAATGGAAACATAATTCTTTTGTATTTTTTATGGCAGCCGAATTTCTAGCGAGCAGCCTTTCCCTTTTTGTTCAAATAATCTACACCACTGTTCCACTCTTTCCAAAAACACGTTGCAGCATAAACTGTTCTGTTTTCCTCTATACAGACTTTTCTAAATGTACATTACATTTCTCAGAACTTAACTAAGCCTCTCATATTCTTATTTATGATTTTTTTTTTTGTTGTTGTTGTTTTAATTATTGTGATTTTCTAACACGGTGGTTTCAGCAATTTGCCTTTTCAGTCTTTTTCTACCTCTGTGTTTCTGGAAAGTCTACCATTTCCACATCTAGCGGCTTATGTTGTTGCGTTTGCACAGTATCTTAGTTTCTTTTTTAATGAGCTCCTAATGAAAGACAGACTGGAGAGGAAAGTCATTTAAATTGCTCTGTGCATAATGCTTTATGCATAATTCCGTCGGTAATTGTGTAGAAATTAAATGTTGTTGAAACGGCATTGCAGGTGGAAGATAAGTCAGAATCGGAGCCATTTATGTTTGTTTAGTGGGAGAATAATTGTGTTCTAGTGTCCTTTTTCATCCAGTCAAGGGTCCTTGCAGCATGTGCAAATATATACACACATACACACACACACACATGCACACATTCCCACGAACTCTCACAAAAGGTTGCATGATTAGGATCTTCACATACGCTCCTAGAGATAAAGGTGTTGCAATGGGAAATGCATATTAATGCTGTAGGAAATTAGTAATGTATCCCATGTTTAATGAATGTTTGGACATTTTTTCTGACTTCCAGTAAAACTACACTGCAGTCCTGTAGTTCTTTTAGTTTCAGTATGTTCATTAAATGACGTCAGACGACACCTGACATACCTTCGGCTGAAACTGTGTAATATGTAAAACGCACTAATAAAGCTCATATATCAGTCAGAATTCCACTATCAGCTAAACAAAACAATCACCACTTCACCAAACCCTCATGTGATTAGGGGTAACTCTGGGTGAGCCCACCTCCAGAGCAGGTGTGAGAACAGGGAAGGGAACGTGTGATATCACGTTCATGTCAAATTGTTCAGTCTTAATGTCAACACCAGAAGATTTTTTGAATGGAAAAATCAAATAATTCTGTATAAAAACCTTCAAATCTCTGTGTATATACTTATGCCAGTGACCAAGTTAGATTTTGGAACCTGTGCGGTCAGTGGTTCAATAGGACCGAGCACTTATGTAGTGAAATGTGGTTGTATAGACATTTTAGGCCCTTAATATTTGAATACTTCAGTTGGTGACACCAAGGTGTTGTTTCAGTACCCAGCGCTGTACTGAGTGATGTGAAGTAGTGTTAGAAGAGATTCTGGACCACCTGGATTTATTTGGGCCAAACATTGGTGTGTCCGTGTAGGCATGGAGTGTCCAGGAGGAGCGCAGTGAACAGAAGGTGCCTCTTCAGAACTCGCACCTGAGCCCTGCGCTTTCTCTCCCCTTCGCTTGCTCTCTCTCTGCGGTCCTGCCCTGTCCTACTTTACGGCGGCCTGTCCTGCCCTTTGATTTGTGCTACTTAGTCAGCCACAGATCATCTGCACACTTCACACACACTGTTTCCATCACAGCATCGCATGTTTATGCAGATACATTTCACAAATGGACATCTAGCAAGCGGTCAGTTGCTCGGTCATCCCATGCCAACGATGGCCTGTGCTTCTCAGCTTATGAGCTTACGAGCTACTGCAATGTATTTGCGATGATAAAAGTTTTCTTGTTTACCACGAATCAAAATCGTTCCTTGATGCAACTTTTCTTCATATGGTGTTTGAAGATGCTTAGCATGATGAAAGTTGGGGAAACAGCTGTCTACCTTTTCTCAAAGCAGAAAACTAGGTATTCTGTTTGTGTGCCGTATTTAAAATTTAATAAGTATGAATATTTTGTTTCACGAATAGTCCTAAAATGTTTGCTTCCACTGTATTGTTTCTAGACACGGCTTGGGCTCTGTGGTCATCTTGTGAAACTTGACCAACTAAAACTGAGAAGTTTTAAAACCAAACACCTGGAAACAATCGTCATCTTAGCGGAATTAGTTTGCATATGAGGATCAGTGCACGTTGCGCTCGTTATCACTTGCTGGTTTTAGCAGAACGAACAGGTTAATAGCAGTGTAGCGATACACTCAGGTGATGATTTGATTCTCTTTAAAACTCTATATTTTTACACCATGATCATGCTGTTTCACACCATACTAATTACACGGAAGCTGGGAGATAGGATGAGTGCCAGTGAGGTTGTTGGTTGGTGTCCTTTTGCAAACATTTGTGTTCAAACAATACAAGAAATGCTCATTAATATGGTCATCCTTCATGATGAACAGGGTCATATTTTTGGATGGCAAGATACCATCATCAACGTCATAATGCATCCTTACAGTATCATTTTTCTTGCTGATCAATATGGAAAACTAGGGGTACCTAGCATAGTGTTAACCATTATGAAACCAACTCAGAATAAAGTGTATCTTACCGCAGTGAACTGTATTCAATACTTGAATGGTAAAGTGGTTTATAGTTTAGGCAAGGAAAATTCTATAGAGAAATTCTGCAATGTTAATTTGTTTATGATTAATCCAAGCTGCAGTGAATCTCTCTCTCTCTCTCTCTCTCTCTCTCTCTCTCTCTCTCTCTCTCCTTTGATACATACTGGAAATGACCTTCATACTTCCCTGATTCCACAGAGTTCAACCGTACCTTTAAAGCTGCCATGTTATACTGATGTTCTTTCTACCTCTCCTGGCCATAAAAGGAATAAGTGGTGATACGTCTTAGTGAAGAGCGCTCTCTGATGGTCCTTCCATAAAGTCTATCAATAGGGTTTGCAGCCGCCCCCCCACCCGCAGGATGTCACAAATCCAATTATCATCAGCTCAATTTTTCATCCTGTTCTAGCCTACAGTTGTAGAGCACACTTGACGAGTCAATCTTTATGTTACCTGTCCTCTCCATAAGATTTCCCTTCAAATAGCTGGACAGGGTTGTAAAGAATTAAAAAAATAATTGGCAAAATAAAAAAACAAGAAAACAAAATTATGCTTGCACTCATTTTTCTCTTTTCATTTGAGGTTTAGGTTCTACAAGGCTGGCCGTTATCAAGCCAGGGTGTGTCTAGTCTGTTTGATTCTAATTATCTACCTAATTTGTTTAAGTGGTTGGCTGAATCAGGGGTAATTACTTTTTCACACATGGCCGGATGTTGCTGGATATTTTTTTCCTTCAATACATGAAATTACTGTCTAAAAACGACTGTATATTCTCACTCATGTTTGCTTGTTCCAGAAAGGTTTGTCTTGATAAATTAAATAACCATTTTAGACTTTTCGTCTTCGTTTCACTATAAGCTTAGTTGGGCTAAAGGGGTTAAACCTAATTCACAACATATTGCAACAAGTCATACAAAACAAAAGGAAAATGTGTTAAGGATGTTTTGAAGTAGTTGAACCCAAATCTCCACCTTACTACATAGTCATCCACTATGCTATGTGCTTGCTGTAAACCTTGTAGCTCTTTTTAAGACCTCTAAAGAGCCTGGCACAGAGCAGGCAGCAATAACATTAACACCACCCGTCTTATATTGTGTAAGTCTGCCTCAGGCGTCCGAAACAGCTCTGACTGTGGTGCACTCTGTGTTCTGACACCTTTCTATCAGAGTCAGCGTTATTCATCCTGTTCTCCTCATTGGGATCAGACTAGACAGGCTACTGTTTATAATCCACATGTATAAGTGGGTCTTTTGTGCTCATGACCCTGTCAATAACCAATTGTCCTTTCTTTGATCACTGCAAGACCTGCTTTTGTAGATACCCTGACTCAGTCGTCTAGCCGTCACAATAAGGCCCTTTTCAAACTAACAAAATAAGGCTTAGATCCTTACACTTGGCCCTTCCATCACAGTTTTAAGAACTCACTGTCACTTGCTACCTAATCCCTAAACCCAACCCCCACCTAACAGGTGACAGATACTAGATATAACTAGATAGTCTATGTTATTCATTTTACCTGTCAGTGGTATTAATAGTGCAACGTTTTTTAGTGATGCATGCATCCATGCTTGTTCAGAATTACTAAGGTTAAATTTCATTGGGCAGCAGCGCAGCACCAGAAAGTGGATATTTACAAATGGCCACATAAAGGTAATTATAATGCATTCAAACAAAGAGAGCACTTATACAGTCTGAGGGTTAAAAGGGCAGACAGTTAATCCCCCCAACACACACATAAGACAACTGTGGGAAAAAACAAGCCAGACAGTAGTGGCAGTCATCCTGAAACTTGGATTTTGTGTACTCTGACCATTTTTAAGTTAAGCCAAACTAAAAAGTGAACACATGGCATGTGATGAAAACAGGATGCTAATTAGTGGGTTATAAGCTTCTGTTACTTGTTAGGCACACTAGTTTTGTACTTGCATGCAAGGCAAGGCAAATTTACTTGTACAGCACATTATCCTACACAGAGGTCATTCGGTGTGCTTTTACAGAGATAACCTGAGCATAAAAAGCATGAAAAATAAAGTCAGTAATAGCAGGCAATAAATTCAATACAGGAATAATTAAAAATTTAGAAGGAAAATAGAAAAAAGAAAGAAAAAAGAAAGCAATACTTAAAGAGATAAAAGTGCACAATTTTTGTGCAAGTATTGCAAAGATAATAGGCAGAGCCATTGACTAGTTGAGAAAAAAAGATTATGCATGACTGACAGATTAATCTTGACTGACAGGTTATATCAGAGATGACTGAAAATTGGATAAGTTTGATTCTTTTGCCCAGATTTTTTTTTACAGCATATGTTGAGTGGAGTTTATGTACCCAGTGTCTTTCTTCCTCTCCACATTGGCTGAGCACTGTTATTTCTGGGAGGGTCTCAGGCTTTCATCACTCATCAGAATCTTTGCATATGAGTGTGAGGACAATGGCTTTGCTGTTCACCTTTAAATTTGGCTATGCATTTCTTCATCTCTGCCACATATCTGTCATATGTTGCCTTTTATGCCCCCACACCCCAAACCTCATGCCTCATTCTTTAATTAGCAGTTTTGCCCACTGTCTCACACCAGTCAGATCAGCCTTGAAAGTGACAGGTGAAGCAGGGAATGTGTGCTGACATTTTAGCTACTGCCTGTATTGTGCTTGTGTGCAGTTAATTTAGGCAGTCCCAGTGCACTGCTTTGAGAATGCGCTCAGAGGGAACTCGGGGAATGTTTGGGGAAACAGTGGTGGAGATTAACAAAGGGCAGAGAGACTAAACTCCCAAACAGAGTCATGGGCCCGCAGCAGGCCATCTGCCATGCAGACATGATGGACATGTCAAACACTCTACTTGAGGAACAATACTGCAGAAGGCACTTGTAAAGCTTTCTGCCTGATTGGACCTCCTTAATCATTAGTGTATAATGCAATATGATTAAGGATGTCAGATAGAGTTCCTTGGCAGGGGGAATTATTATAGGTTGGGCCCCAATCATTAGTGAATAAAGGTGTTTTGTTTAAATGTGTTCCATGATGCTCTAGAATCTGTACATGATGCATTCAGTCATTTGACAGATTGCAGTACACTACAGGAAGCTATATGGGGCAATATATAGCTTTTGTTTAATTGTGCCATAAAAAGAACAAATCACTTGAAGAATTGTTGAATAATGGCAGTGATGTGATTGAACGACGTGAGACAAAACAGTCAACCTAATGGTTCAATTAGTTAATGAATTTAAAAAAGCAGCCCTAACCTCAGGTGTCTGTGTGTGCATGGAAATAATGAAATCACTTAATTCCACACTCAGAAACATAGCTTGTGCCCCCTTGTCTACCATCCATTGCCCTGCTCCCTACTGCTGTCCTCACCTTTTCACTTGCTTGCCTTCTGCTATTGACCCCAATTTCTATTGTCTCTCAGTTGCCACCTGCCTCAAGACCACAGGAGTGTCTGTCCCTATCCGTCTCCGGCTCACGCTCAAGGTCAGCTCCATAATAGCACTGACAGGCGGGGAATGCACCCAGGATAAAAATGTCATAAGTCAAAGGCAGAAGACTGAGAGCTTTAACAGGGGGTCAAGCTTCCATGATTCTATAGCTGAAGCTAGAGGGTCAGTGGTGGAGCATTTTTGAGCTAATTCTTACATGCATTTAAGGAAATGGAGAAGCCAAGTGTCACCTCTCACCTTGAACCAAAAGTGCCATGTTACAAACACAGCTTATTCCACATTAATAGCGAAAGGGTTTTGGAGCCTGATCCTGGTCTGAAAAGGTGAAACTTCCCATTTAGTCTGACATTAACTAGCAAATACGGGAAGTGATTGTTTTGCCTCCACTGCAAAATGCTTACATGCAAACAGGACCCCCAGTAGTAGTGTAGTAAACAGAGTTGGTAGTGTAAATATCCTGCAATGGATGAGAAAAAATAAAAACACAGGCTGGGGTAGTGATGATAAACTAATGATGGTAAAAGAGATAGCAAACTGTGAATGTTTGCCAAGAAGAGCAGTGTTTTTAGGCAACACAAACTTTCAGAGCCTTTCTCTTGTCGAGTTTTGCTGTTAAACTACATCCACAAGATTCAAGTAGGGTATTTTTTTAACCCTTTGCCAAAAAAAATCGTATGCAAAATTTGGACATTCCTAATCCAACTACAAATTTTATTTGTGAAAAAAACTTTACCATCTTTGCATGGAACAAACTTCAATAATTGTATATTTCGGGTCATTTTAATTGTAACACATTGTAGGAAATCTTTTTCTTTTTCTTTAAAAAAAATATTTTCCCACATTTCCATGCAAAATGCTTCAAGTTCATAATACTTGCATACACAGCAAATTTAAGATTAATATTACATTTTCAGTAATATTCCTGTCTGAGGACAGTGAAGGCCATTTCAAAGCCTTAATCTTTTTTCTTCAAGTTCAAGGTTGATTTTTGTTTATATTTTTTCTTTTTGTAGTATCCAAATTCTTTTATTCTTTCATTTTTTCACTGCTTCTGGGACAACCTGCCAAAATTTGTTGACATTTGATAGAATCCATTGTTCCCACTGTACCCATAACATTTCCTGTGACCACTTGTTGCCACACAACCACAAAGCATTCACAGATACACCCCCATGCCAAAACCTTGTCATTATGTTTTTTCATTGAAATTCTTCTCTCTTTTTTCCCCAGACATACCTTTGGTGATTATATACCACACATGAGACCGACCTTTCTGATGAGGTCAAATTTAAGGTTATCTCATGATGACCCTTCCATGTAGATGATGTTTCTACAACAACACACTTCACACATCAGCCAAATCTGTCCATAGGCCCTTGGTAGTGAGGTGGGGGTTCTACTTTGCATACCTTACTACTCTACCAACAAAGATTTTCAGATTGTTCTAGATCATCCAGATCTTGTCTTGACTGCAGCAGTTTTCCTGAACCCATGTTTCTTGATGACATTTCTGAGAATGAAAACTACAAGCAGGATGCATTTAGATGTTTTTTAGTTTACTTTTTTATAGAAGTCAGTTATCTTTCAGTTCAGACATTCAGTCAGCCACTTAGAGGAGTCCATGACCACTGAATGTAAGCACAGCACTCTGAGGCCTTTGAAGGGCAACATGATTTATTATGCTCTGAAACTGTTGATGTCTGATTTGGATACATTCAAAAGTCAAATAAGCTTGTGGGTTGACTGAAAAGGTGCTCAAGCTTTTGCATATGCAATTGTTTTCTCAATACATTGAATTCAACAAATAAATAATAATCATGCATTAAAATCTGTAGAAATGTGTCATGTTTCCCCCTTTGATGTATGAGCTGGGCCTGGAATTTGGCGCTGACCAAAGTGATGCCTCATCCTATCTTGTCAGCCATAAATTCAGCTTAATGTCACCACTTGCCTCAGCTTTAACGGATCCCAGACCAGTGTGGCCACTAGAGGGCGCATTGTTTTTTTCCCCCACACTGTGCTAAAGCAGACAAACTTCCCTTTTCAAGTATCTCATCTGTCATAATCAGTCTGCGGATCACATGAAGGTGATAATGTGTCTTTCAAAAGGAAAACTAGTCTCACGGTCTCTGACACAACACACAGTGTGAGAAGGTTATGTCCTCCCTTCTATGTCTGCAACAAATGGAAATTTAGGCAAAACCTGTTCTTTTTCTCAGCCTGCTTTGGTACTGTGAGTAGAAAGAAGGAAATGGAGAGAGAGGAGTGGAAAATCACAGTTCATTTCCCTGACCGCAATATGGAAACTGCCCCTCTACATCATGTAGCTGAAAGCCACAGGGCCTCCAAATAATAAAGTTCACATTCAGCCGCACGAAGCACGCCAGACACTAAATTGTGGCTTGATAAGGTATATCGTCACTGTTGTCAGCTTAAGTGGTGAGCCTCAAAGGGAGACAGCCATGGGGCATGTCAGGATGACTGGGGTAATTGAGCACAGTGTGCTACTGAAGCTGGGTAATCTCAGTGCCCATTGCAGACTGACCTCAGCACCCTGCAGCCTGGCTTGGATTTGCCACAGATTATGGCCTTGCGTGGGCACTGCCGTCACTCTTCCCTCCACACACAGGTAGCACTCTGTGAATGGCAAGTCCAACGCTTCCAACAAAGCCTCTATTAAGGCTCTTAAGCCTGATTTGATTACATCATGATCGACAGCAATCATGTCCGACAAGCTCCCGGGATTTGATTCCCACTCTTAAGCACTGGCTATGCCAGTGTTCTGGTAATACCCACAAAGTACCAGGAATAATAGGATGGAATGCTGCATTTTTTTAGTATGACTTTTGGTGCTGTGGTTATATATGATCACTATCAAATGAGATTATCTGAGCGCTATAATGGGACTTAGTAAGTATTGCATTCTTCTGGATTTGCAGCCTTCATTTGCCTTTGTCCAGAATTGTAGCAGTCATGTGGACCCAAAGCTATGTGTTGCACTGAGGCAACAGTGATGCACTTGCAAGACTAAATTTAGGCTGCGACTTGCCTTCATTAAACATGAACTTGCGTCTACAGCTTTTAAAAGCTTTTACTCTCCTCCTGCCTCTCTTCAGCTACTGCTCAGAGGCTTATCCTCTGAGGTTGTCGTAAGTCTCAAAGTCTCAACTCCAGCTACCATGATGTCTGGATCCAATCCATTTTCACTCTGGAATGGAGTGGAATAGAATTGGACTGGCACTGAGAAGCTTGTGCAAGGGAAAACAAAGTGTTTCTTTGACACTAAAGGCTCCATTGTCTTTAGTATTATGAGTCACATCTACAGCTATGTATTTTAGTACAAGGAACCAGGAAACAGAATAAAAATTTAAATGAAAAAAAAAAAATTAAAGTGGTTCAAGACGGGTTTTACATGTACTTGCGGCAAGATTCTTCTTTTAACAGTATTGGACAACAAATGAGTCAGATTCCCAAACCACAAAGTTTTTAAATAGGGTATGTTCATTGAAACCAAAACCAAATCAAGTAAATTTTATTGGTCACACACACAACCATGACATGCAGTAAAAGGACTTTAATGACTGTTTGGTGCCATCGGCAGAATATGCATAAAAACAGAATTTACATACATGGAAGTAGAAAAGAGAACTATAAAGATACACATTAGTAAAACCTACTGCAAAATTGAATGTGGTATAAAGTGCACATATGCAGTTGTGCAATGTGGTGCTGTACAATACTGAGAAGCTGAGGTAGCCACAGTAAAACAGCTCACAATATAATAAATATTTATACATAAATACAGGATACGCTGTGAGTATTGACTGACATTCTGGGTGTGTGAATGCTGTGCAGAAAAAGCCAAGGTCTGTATTCATGCACCAGTGTGATAAATAGTTTTTTAATTTTTATGTATATTTTTGTATCTTTATAGGAAATAAATAAATCAAGGTGATGTTCTGTTTATGGTCTCAAATGGGCTGGAGAAACAAGCATCTCCTCATACTCTCTGTCTTGTGGAAGCACTTCTTGACAATAGCATAGAGAAGAGTCCATTGTTGTCCATTGTTGAGATAGGTTGAAACCTCTGGCCTTGGTCCTGCACCACTTGCTGTAGACAGACTGCAGGTCAAGGAGCTCCTTTTAGATGGCACTCAGCTGATTGATTGTAGAGTCTGCCCATCCTGTTTCCAAACCAGGCTGTGATGCTTCCCTTCAGGATTCTGCAAATGTTTGCTGAACAGGACCATGACAGGTCCTGTGCGATGTGGACCAGATTACTGTTTCATCATGAGACAGCACAATTGATGTCTACTTACCACATGTATAGCAATGGACATTGATGGACACAAATAATTCTGACATACTTTTCAGTTTTGTGATGCACTATACACAGTGAGGCCACCAGAGTCAAAATGCAAGCTTCGTCCCACACCTACAGCTCAACTGAACAGGAAGTGGTGTATATCAGTCTCAACCAACAGGAAGCACACTCATCTTAGAGACTGAACTGTTATGGGGGAATCCCTCAAACTGTATCACAGTTACTGTTTTTCACCCTCTGCTATTTAGTTTTTCTTTTGAAGGACCTTTACCCCACATTTTTTTTTCCCCTCTGATGTCTACTCATGACTCCTGGTTTATTTTTACATGGCCGTTCTCTAACCTCGTATTATTCCTTGCAAATAAACAGTTTTTATTTTTTTAACTGTACCTTAAATAGTGAGATAGGTAATTGAACTCCATTCTAATTGGCTGCCCCTCTTCGTACCTCATTCAGAAAGTAGGCCAGTTCAAAACAGTCCTTATAGGGCTGTCAAAAAATATTCAGCACTCAAATGTTCATTGAATCCAATAAAAAAATGCACATTCAAATGTAAAATAAAATGCCAATTTGAATGTTTAAAGCTCCTCTAACTGCAGTTCCTAGTATGTATCTGTAACGATCGTGCCCTCGTGTTCCACATGTTCATGTTTTTGTTTTCGTTTAGCCATGTGTCTTGCCCCTTGGGTTCTTGTGTACCACGCCCTCGTCCCGCCTCTCACCTGATCCTCGTTTCCTCGTCCCCAGAGAGCAAGCGATGGCCATCGCCAGAGAGTACGTCCTGGCCGTCGTGGAGTCGCTCCGCCCCCACGTCAGGGACGTCGCCAAGCAGCTACGCCCACATGGTGCAGGAGTCACTGTGTCCAGCCTCCGGGTCACCGAGGACTCCGGAGGGTCCAGCCTCCGGGTCACCGAAGACGCTGGAAAGTCCAGGGCTTTTTCTGTGCTACTATGACTCAGGAGCTGCAGGGTCCCGCCCCCATGTCACAGGAGCCCAAGCAGGTTGCTTCGGCATCACCGTTGCCGCCTAGTTCCTCCCTGATGTTGCTGTCACTGCCTAGCTCCGCCCCGACGTCGCCATCACCGCCCAGCTCCACCCCGATGTCCCGGGCTGCATCTAGCACCGCCCGGACGTTGCTATCTACGCCATGTTCTACTCTGTTGTCACTGTTTTTGCCTTGCTCCACCTGGACATCACGGGCACCAACTGGCTCTCCCTGGACATCACTGACATCATTGGGCATTGCCTTCGCGCCTTTTGGGTCAAGGACTTTGCTTCCTCTGCCCGCGACTTAATTCCCTATGCCCGAGACTTCATTCCCTATGCTCAGGACTTAAGAGTTAATGTTACCCCTGGTGTTACCCGTCCTTGTGCCAATGTTTAACCTGTTGTCAAAACTGTTGTCCATGTGTTTTGTCTAAGCTTCCTTGTGCCTTGTCTTGTCTAGTGTTCTTGTGTTGCATTCCTCCTAGGTCAGCGCTCAGTTGTGGCGGTATTTAGTCACACCAGGACGTTGTTCCTAGGGGGAGGGCTATGTAACGATCGTGCCCTCGTGTTCCACGTGTTCATGTTATTGTTTTCGTTTAGCCATGTGTCTTGCTCCTCGTGTTCTTGTGTACCATGCCCTCGTCCTGTTTCATGTGATTATTTAAACCTAGTGGTTGTTTGCACGTTTGTCAGTCTTTGTAAGTCACCCCAGGTTTTGTATGTCTCTCATGCCTTGTATGTCATGTTCGTAGGTTCATGCCGTGTAGTCTTCGTGTCGTGTTCAAGCCCATATTTGTTCCTCGTGTTTTGTTTCTCACTTCGTGGTTTGTTTCACAGTTCGTGTTTCATAGTGTTTGTCGTTTTGTTTAATAAATCCCGTTTATTGTATACACCCCAGTTTGCGCTTGCTTCCTGCTTCAAACAACCCCTAAATTGTGACAGTATCATGTATCTAGTATGTATTCCAAAAGACAATTACCAAACAGAGAGTAGAACATATTGTTGCCAACCATGAACAACAAAACAACAATTTAATATGCCTTTAATTAAAGTAAATTGTATGGGTACATTTGCAAACTGCAAATTATAAGAATTTAGTGGGGTTACTATCCATACTGGAACTCTAGGTGAGAAGTCACAGTAGTACATTCTTGTGTCAAGCCAGCAACCTAAATGGGAATGCTCTGTAGCACAGTAAGCTAATAATATGGTACTAAAACTGCTACACAGCTACTGCATCCACCCACACGGGTTGCAGACTTTTGTTCTCCACCAGTGTGCTCATGCTTTCAGTGCAGCCACTCTCTTTAGGATTTAGGACACAACATTGATTTGGAAACATGGCATAAACTGTTATGTATCCTATTTATTTTAGTTGCAAAATGAGATACTTATGTTTTTATACAATAGTAAACTTCAGTGTAAATGGGTGTGGCTTATCTGTTGTAGGCTCAATAAGTAAATAAATGTAAATTGAATTTTGCATGATATGGGCTTTTTAAGACAGTGTTATGATTCGTAAGATATGCCATGTAACGTGTCATATTACAACTGAATCATAGCACCGCTTAGAAATGCGAGCGCAGCAGGTAATACTACTATTCTTTCCAACGATCCATTTATTTATTTATTTGAGTTGGTATTTTAATCATGAGCCATATAGCATGCAGACGCCATTTGGAGACATGGCTATGGCGTAGATGATTACTTTGTCAATAGTTTGTCCAGGCTACTCACTGGATCAATACTACACAGCCTCCAGTGATTGCTTATTCCTCTGAGCCTTTCAGTCGCATGTTCCCGTCATGTTCCACAGCAGGTTCGGAGAGATGCACTGCCAGATTCAGGTTGGTGTTCTATGCCACTGCTCTATGGTTCTCTAGGGAGACGATATGCATGGTACAGTGAAGTCTCTGTCTCTCTGTCCATGCGGAAGGGCTGTGCATAAATGCAGATAAACTAAGCTTTAGACTGATTATTACATTTTTACATATTCAGTTAAACAGGGATAGTGATGACATTTTTATAATAAAACTTAGGGGAACATTAACAACACTCATGCTCATTTTGCCACCACGGATAGGCGGAAAACTCCCCTCAGTCCAAAGTTCAGCAAAAATGTATAATGTGTTTGCATCTTTTTCCAGTGACAAAACTGAAAATATCAGACAAAGCAATATCTCCAGTCAAGTAGTGAAATAGCATAGTCTAAATCAATATAGAGAAAATGTGCTCTTCATGACTGAATTTATTGCTGTTAATTGCAGAACTAATAGTGCATTTTAATACATCTTTGTGCTTCTCAGCACTACATCCACAAGCTTTTTTTCAGCTGCTTAGCATCTGAGATTGAGCTAATTGTGAATGGCTCTCTTTTCTCAGGCATGTTTTAAATATCACTAAAGACTGCTGTTATCAAACCCATCCTGAAACAGAGAAACCTGAATACCTGGTGGGCAGTGGTGGCCTAGGGGTTAGGACACTGCCTGTGGGACCTGAAGGTCAAAAGTTCGAGTCCTGGCCCGGGCACTACTGAGGTACCCTTGAGCAAGGTACCGTCCCACTACACTGCTCCCCGGGCACTG